>JBBBDQ010001890.1:657500-883687 GCA_037127315.1 Ascarosepion bandense
ATTTTTCTCTCCAGAATCTATCTTATATATCTATAAGTCAACCATTCGTCCATGATTTGAAAAATGCTGGTTCGGTGCTCCTGCTATATATGTAGAGACCCTTGATAAAACCCAAATGAGAATCAACAGTATTAATGGTCCTGATCTGGCGTCTCGACATCAGTCACTTTCCCTCTGCTTTAATGTAGCCTCTCTGGGTATTTTATATAAATACTTTCATCATAATTGTTCGGATGAGTGCGGGTCAGTGCACGAACAACAACGGAAGACTCGGCGACAGCGTCAGAGGTGGAGGTAGCAGCTGCAGCGTCGAACCGTTACGGCCTGCGAGCAATGGAAGACGAACGACACGACACGGCTGGTCGTCCCAGTTTGCAATGGTATCTCGACCTTATGAATTCAAGCGGAATAATAGATTGGCAACAAAATCCCATTAATTTACAGTTCAAGTGGCTAGATGTAACCGTAAGTTCAATGCCAACAGTTTCTTTTTTCTCGCACTTATTATTTGTGGACTTTTCATCCGGCTCCTTGCTTTCCCGTCAACTTTGATCTTCAAAAATTTAAATGCAATGTCAATTCCTATCTACTATTTTCTTAATTACTCTTCTATTGTTTTCGTTCTTTAATACTTTTTCTGTTTTCTAATTCTTTCGCGCCCACTAATCTTTTGTGTTTTACCGAGCATCAGGAAGAAACAACTGAAGTTCCTGGGACACGCAATAAGGAAGGAGAGTTTGGAGAACCTGATACTGACTGGCCAGGTAGAGGGAAAGAGAGACAGAGGAAGGCAGCGGATAACATATTTGCAGGGCCTGGTCGGGTGGATGACGGAACGGGGGTTACCAGGAGTAACAGGAACAAACATGCTGAGGGCCACAAGGGATAGGGAGACGTGGAGGGTCATGATCGCCTACTGAAGGGACAGGGCACATAGAAGAAGAAGAAGAAGAAGAAGAAGAAGAAGAAGAAGAAGACTTTGCTTGAGATAAATTCAATAATAGAAAAAAAAATTATTTGACATACTTCGGAAAAAAAACTCCCCAGAAATGATATATCGAAAAATTCAGTCACCGATATTTAGAAAAGTAGGAAAAAATTGGGGTATTTTAAACGAACGAAGTATGAGTTAGAAATATACAAATACGTAAAATGTGAAAAATCTATGAAAAATGAAAAGTTTCAAAAATTTGATTGTGTCCTCAGTCAGTCAGTCAAGTGACATACGTGATACACGCTTCGGCGATCATGTCTCGACAGAGACATGGCTGACTAGGCAGAAGATTTTCCCACAGTAGGTTATCATTTGTTTCTGTGGTAGACCGTTTGGCAACCAAGGCTAAAGAACCCAATCTGTCCTGCTATTCAATTCTTTTATCCGAACAGCCAGTTAAGTGCCGTATATAATGTATGCTTGGGCGATCATGTCTCTTTTGATCCATTACTGACTAGGCAGAAGATTTTCCCGCAGCCGGTTGCCATTTATTTCCAATCTGTCCTGCTATTCAATTTATTTATCCAGATCAGCCAGTTAAGTGCCGTACGTGATACACACTTAGGCGATCATGTCTCTTTCGATCCATGACTAAGCAGAGGTTTTCCCGCAGCAGGTCGCCATTTCTTTCCAATCTGTCCTGTTATACAATTCTGCTGTAAACTGGTTGCCAACTAAGATTATAGAACCTAATCTTCTCTGCTATAACACATGAAAGAAGTGACGAATTAATACCTTTCCCAAGGGTATTTGCGCATAAGTGAATGCAACGAATTCAACTGGAATTCAAACTTGGCTTTCCACTTTCTCCTTACGAGCCGATATCTACAACACACATCCTTGATTATGCTCTCCGGTTCCGATAACAAAAAGAAAAGGATTAACGGTCATTGACCCAATTCTCCTTGATTTTAATATATATATATATATATATATTTTTTTTTATTTTAATATTGTAATTTTAACGGAATGGGTCTTAACACGAAACTTAGTACAATACTCGCTTTCCGAACCTCGATTATCAGTACCTTAATTATTCGATCATGAAAGGATTATCAATAGTAACATTTGCTGACTGACGAGATATCTCGTTATGTAGTTTTTATATTTCAACACGTGTCTCGTTTAGTGATACTGTGCGATCATATGCTTTGGAATTGAAATGGCATCTAATTTGAACGATAAAACAAAAACAAAAAAAGGGTCGTGTTATCTGCTGAAGAGAAATTAAATATTTGTGACATGGCGAGGAAGAAGCCCCCTCAACAAAAAAAACAAAAAAAAAAACAAAACAAACGATATCATGATACATATAGAGAAATACAAAGTCAGCGTTATTTGGAAAATGGAAAAGCGAAGGAATTTTGAGGCATTTAACTGGGTGAAGTGTCATTTAAGGGTATCTTACTCGGCCAAATCTTTAATCAGTCCGTCAAATACATCTGTTATAATCTAGCTTCAGGATTTAGCGACAGAAAAACGTAAGGTCAGTTGGAAACAGACAAAAGTTGGCGTATTTTTTTCATAAAATATAAACTGTACAAAATCTCGGCGAAAATGTTATTTACACTATTCGGACTGTTGTCCCCATCTTTATTGTCCTATTCACGATGTTTCGGCTGATGTACGCTCCGGCCTCCTTCAGGTGATATACGTTGGAATTTCGAACCAAACCCTTTATTTCGACCACTGGGGTAGATTGTTCTAGTTCCGTATGATATGCCTTTTTTGAATATCTCAGTTTCTGTTATTTTCTTTGAGGGTTCATTATTTTCCCATAACTGGATCACTAACAGATGCCACCAACCCGAATCAGGGTGGACCGAGGAATAACAGCAATTAAGAGGTGGTTCCACGCTCCACAAAAACTCCAGCCTTACTGCCAGATGTCGTTTATCGTTATACCCAGGACGCGAGATGTTTTGGTGATTGTGGTATAGATATGTTCGCATAAATGTTGTATTATAGTACTCAGAACCGTGTGATTATACAGCAAATGCCACTAGTTATAGTTAAAGTGAGGATAGTGACGACCAGCCTCCTCAACTCCAAATATTTTCGGCTTTGTGTTATGATGATTTTCTTAGATGTGGCACAATGCCTAAAGGATCGAACTCACTATTCAGTCGTAACTAACACAGCGAGACAAACTTGCTAACCATTACACCACGTCGACGTGCCCTAGGCCTTGTTTTATGTTGTTTGTATTATTTATTAAGCCGTAATGAATCAAGGGACCAGAAAAAAAAATAAGGAAGTCATGAAAAAACAAGGGACCAGAAAAAGAAGAACAAGAAGAAATCGATAAAGAAGCAAGTGACCACAAGAAGAAGAAGAAGAAGAAGAAGAAGAAGAAGAAGAAACCATAAAGAAGCATTGGACCACAAGAAGAAGAAAAAGGAAAAGATGATAAAGAAGAAAGCCAAAAGAAGAAGAAAGCAAGTAAGAAACAAGGGACCACAAGAAGAAGAAGAAGAAGAAGAAGAAGAAGAAGAAGAAGAAGAAGAATAGAAGCCAGAAGAAGAAAAGAAACCCATAATGAAACAACGGACTAGAAGAAGGAGAAGAAGAAGAAGGAGACCAAAAAAAGAAGAAGGTTAAAAAGGAGCCAGGGACCACAAGAAAAAGAAGAAGAATATCTATTGTAAAATTTTTGTATCAGTTTTTTGGCATTGGTATTCGCTTTATACAAGACTCAGAAGCCACTTGAGGGTTACAGAGGAAAAGGCACCTCACCAAGCAAGGTAATAATGCCACCAAGACGCAAGTGACTAAGGGAAGCGAAAGAGAAGAAAAAGACTTTAGAAAACCAGAAAACCAATCTTAATAGAAACAAAGGAATAAACCTCTATTCCTCTTCAAATGACCGGAGAGAAACCAGATCCAGGTGATAGCCGTACCTATCTAATTCTGTTGAGGATAAAAAGGAAATACATTGTAAATATTTTAGGTGGGTACGTTCGAAGTATAGAAGAAAACTAGATTTCCTATAAAAGAAAATCGGAAAACCAATCTTAAACACGAAACAAAGCGAAAAAGCTCTAATCCTGTTCATCAGACTGGAGAGGAGTATGAACCGGACGATAGGCAGATCTATTTTACCATTTTTGGTTTGCTGTTTAAACATCTAAACATGATGTAAGTTTTTGATTCTATGGTCTTAAAGGTTTAAGAATTTAGTACATTTTCAGGATATTCTTTGCACCCTTGCGAAATGTCTCCACTTGTCTCTATCTTAAAATTCCCTACCCAATGTAACTACCGTCTTCTCTTGAATTGTGGTAGGCTAATGATTCTTTTTTTATTTATTTTCTTTTCTGTACGTGGGTGGGTTTAGCCATCAAAAGATAACGGCAGAGGGGAAAAAAACAGAATTCCAGGCCAGATATGACATGTGATAATTCTGTAAAGAGACACCGCAGAGTTATTATGAACATATGATGCCTCTTGACCCCGATGTTCTTTGCTAGCACACCCACACCCACACCAACATTTCTTTACAACATTTCTGAGTAATATTTTTCCTCAATGTTTCTAATTAAGTCTCACCCACACCCAAACCGAGATCAAACAATTCGGACGAGCAGAACTATTTAATTCTTCTTCGTTATTTTTTTGTCGCAAATACAAAATGTTTCTCTCCACTTCGCTTTTCTTTCGTGATTTAAGTGATCGAAAACTAGCGACATATGACAGTCGAATCCGATGCCCACAGCTTAATAGATTTATAAACGAGTCAAGTAAATTAAAACAAGAGCAGTCAATGACCGCAAACATCTGGCAAGGCAATACCGATATCATCTTAGCGATGAGCAAGAGATGTTTATTAAAATGAGAATAACTGCAATGAACTTGACACGTCTTTCTGTTTTCATTTTTCTTTAGAGGTGGGGCTTTGAGATAATAAATCGGTTAAGTGACATACGTGATACACGCTTGGGTGATCATGTCTTGAATGAGACATGACTGACTGAGCAGAAGATTATCCCACAGTAGGTTGCCATTACATTCTGCGGTAGATTGGTTGTCAGCCAAGTTTATAGAACCAAATCTGTCCCAATATTTTAGCCATAATTGAAGGGAGAAGACGAATTAATAGCGTTCCCAAGGGTATTTGCGCGTAAGTGAATGCAAGGAATTCAACTGGAATTCGAACTCGCCTCCCCGATTTTGCGTTCCGAGCCGATATCCGCAAGGCATATCCCCGTCTAGTACTGGGCTTAAATTCAGAAAGTCTAGGTACCATTGTTAAGATTTCATTCAAACAGTTACCATGAATGTATCTATTGTTGTAGTTGAATTCCCTGCATTCACTTAAGCGGAAATACCCTTAGGAAAGATATTAATCCGTCTCTTCCTTCCAGTTATGGGTTAAATAACAGGACAGATTGGGTTCTATAAGCTTGGCTGGCAACTAGTCTACCGCGATATTTGTAATTTACCAACTGATAAAGAAATAAATTTTAAAACGATTTTTTCATAAATTTATAAACATTTATTAAAATACTGAAATATATGAACCAACTACATCTTCCCCCTCTCAAATTAATCTTCCGCCCAGTCAAATTAATCTTTCAACCACTCAAATTTATCTTCCACCCAACCAAATTAATCTTCCGACCACTCAAATTTATCTTCCACCCAATCAAATTAATCTTCCGACCACTCAAATTTATCTTCCACCCAATCAAATTAATCTTCCGACCACTCAAATTTATCTTCCACCCAATCAAATTAATCTTCCGACCACTCAAATTTATCTTCCACCCAATCAAATTAATCTTCCGACCACTCAAATGTATCTTCCACCCAATCAAATTACTCTTCCGACACTCAAATTTATCTTCCACCCAATCAAATTAATCTTCCGACCACTCAAATGTATCTTCCACCCAATCAAATTAATCTTCCGACCACTCAAATTTATCTTCCACCCAATCAAATTAATCTTCCGACCACTCAAATTTATCTTCCACCCAGTCAAATTAATCCAAAAGATACGATCATTCTAAAATTATTATAAAAACACTAAGAAATTTACAACTCATTGGATAGTTACACACCAATTGGGAGATCCTCACCTGCAAGGCACACGTGGTAGTACCGCACCACATGGTTGTATCACGCGAGGCACTTGGGCATGGTAGCCATCGGAATCGCATCATCAATTGATCTTTCGACATATCTCAGTCTGTGTTCCACCTTCGACACCCCCTCAGGTGGTTGCTGCACCATCTTTTCGAATGTTGACGCATAATGTTTTTTTTTATATGCGCCTTCATGGATGACCGCAATAGCTCAATGGGGTTGAGCATGCAACTATAGGGGGGCCAGCGAACTATAACGACAGCATCCCAAATGTACTCTGATTATAAACACAGTAATATAATACGTTGTTAATACTATGTTATATAAATTCAAAATCAACAAAGTTATACATAAATAAAGTTAATTTAATCATGCGACTGGGTGAAAGATTAATCTGACTGGGTTAATTTGAGTAGTCCGAAGATTAATTTGAATGGGCAAAAGATTAATTTCACAGGGAAAAAGGTGTATAAGGAAATCAATATTGTTTACTGTTATATAAAGTATGGCAATTTCCTGATGTTTTGTCAACTATTACAATAAATCTAAACTTATTTATGAATAGAACTTTGTCTATGTGTGTGTGTCTGTGTGTGTGTGTGTTTGTGTGTGTTTGTGTGTTACCTATAGACTCCGACTGAACCGATTTTCTTAAAAAATTTACACAGTTGTACTATAAGCGTCTGCGAGTGTTCTTATAGTGCAGAAAATCGATGATATATATATATATATTAAAGGCAAGATGTTTGTGTGTGTCTGTTTATCTGCTTGCATGTCTGTATTTTTTTCAGCCCTTTTATTTTAGTTTTTACTTCGGGTTTGGCTCTAATTAGGTAGAATTGTAGTTCTTAGTCTCAGCCATGATACCATTTACTCAGAGGACTTATTTAGCCTTCAAAATTCAGTTTACGACGAAAAAAACTTATTTGATATCGATACCAGGAAATCAAAATTTGACTTACATCCATTCATTTTTCTTTCAGTCTACGGTTTCGCTTTAACTGGAAACAACTATTGCTTTTTAATCTTTCGTGCCAACGTCCAAAGAGTCAGAGCTCCAGGACCATGGATTAGTTTTAAAGCTTTCATTACAAACGAACAACGCTACTGCTACTAATATAGCTTGGGCGATCATGTCACGAAACAGACATGATTGACTGGGTAGAAGATTTTCACGCAGTATGTTGCCATCACTTTCTGCAGTAGACAGGCGGCCAGCCAAACTGTTCTGCTATTTAACCCATAGCTGGAGAGAGGGGAGACAAATTAATATATTTTCCAAAGGTATTTGCGCGTAAGTGAATGCAACAAATTGAACTGGATGTCGAACTCGGCTGATATCCTCTGCACCACCCATGCACATCCTAATGTAAAAAATAATTAGTGTATAAAACAATTTAATAAATAAACGGTGTTGATTACTTTTGGCGACAATTCTCAAAAACAAAGAAAATACATAAATTCAGTTGTAATAGAATGTCCCACACTCGCTATCACCTATGTGGTTTGACTATTTTGGTAGACATATATCGTGACCGCAGGAGATACCTGTGACTCGCCTCGCCAACGAAGCTCCCTCACGGTCTGAGCAATCAGACCAGAGTAGTCACTCTTGTTCACTTTTCTGCGTCTGAGCAGAGAGGCTCTGCCGATGAGTAGAGTCTGGCGAGTCAAGCGAGGCTCTGCCGATGAGTAGAGTCTGGCATGGGTTCATAAGACAAGAGTGCAACCCAGCCTTAAGCTGCGACTACGGGATATTTGTGGCTGAATCTAAGGGCTCGGAATCCCACATAAACAGATCTTGTGTCACAACTGCCTTAGTGGGAAGTCGGCAAATATCTCACCTCAGCAGACTGGGCGATCGGTCTTGAGCAAGCACTCTTGGTCACCTCTCTGCGTACGAGCAGAGAAGGACCTAAGCGGGGCTCTGCCGATGAGTAGAGTCTCGCTTGGGTTCATAAAACAAGAACACAACCCAACCTTAAACTGCGTCTACGAGATATTTTTGACTGAGCTTAAGGGTACAAATATTCCACATAAATCGACCTTATGTCACACCTGCCTTAGTGGGAAAGCGGCATATATCTTTGTCTCAGCAACGAGGCTTGCTTGCAAACTGGAAAATCGATCTGAAGCAAGCTCTCTTGTTCACCTCTCTGCGTCTGAGCAGATAGGGACCCAGTCGAGGCTCCGCCTAAGGGTAGAGTCTCGCTTGCGTTGATAAAACAAGAGCCCGGCCCAGCCTTAAGCTGCGTCTACAGGATATTTTTGACTGAACTTAAGAGCTCTGAATTCCCACATAAATCGATCTTGTGTCATACCTGCCTTGGTGGGAAGGTACCAAATACCTTTGCTTCGGGAATTACTAGCCTGCCACCAAACTCTCTGTCTGGCTGTCGTGTATTCTCTTTAGAATAAACCTATCTTCTTTTATCTACTCACGTGTTGCTCTTCCTATGCTCGAATACAACCTTGTCTGTTTGTAACTTCTTTAAAGGATACAACATCACTTTCATATGTTTTAGTTTTATTACAATTCCAACCATTGCTTTTTAAAGCAATAAACATTGCTGATGAGTGAAAGTAGTTAAAATAATAGCGGTATTAAGGGACGAACCGTCTTTTGTCACTACGTCGTTTTGCAAGTTAGTTTATTCATATTCAGTGTTTTTTAAATTATACAAAAGCATTTGATAACGTGCATCACGAAAAATTGTTGGAATTGTTCGTTGACGTAGATATATTTGGGAGAGAGTTTAAGATAATCCAGAATCCACTTGTATTCGGATAGAAAAGGAAATCTGTAAATATGCAAATATAGAAAGGGTGTAAGACAAACATGTGTTTTCTGAATAATCGAACCAAGAAATCTGTGGCCAGAGTTCGAATTCCAGTTGAATTCTTTGCATTCACTAGGACACAAATACCTATGGGAAAAGTATTAATCCGTCTCTTTACATTCTAACTATGGCTTAAATAACAGGACAGATTGGGTTCTGTAGCTTTTGTTAGTAACCAGTCTTGGTAGATATGAACATAGATAGATAGATAGATAGATAGATAGATAGATAGATAGATAGATAGATAGATAGATAGATAGATAGATAGATGAGATAGATAGATAGATAGATAGATAGATAGATAGATAGATAGATAGATAGATAATGAACAGTATGAGATAGATAGATAGATAGATTCTACACAAACAGCTTCTTCCCGCGTAGAACAGATTTCCAAGGGGTTGTTACCTTGATCACTTTAATCTTAGCCTATTCCAGAGTTAACAGAGTTATCTTCTCCTATCCCTATAGACTAACTCTTAACGTAACTCTCTTGCCTTGAACAGAGTGAATCTTACAGTCCTTCATCAGTCCACATAAACCGGTTCTTCAGAATCATAAACAGCTTTAACAAATAACAGAATCCATCATTTGAAGACTTCTAACCTCGACAACAACAAAAATGGGTAGCAAATGCAACTGATAGGTAAATATTCATTAAGTGATTTGATTTTTACGGCTTATTTAAATATTTTAGATTGTAAGAATTTATTTCAGATAATAATAATTTACTGATACAAGTCTTACTAATTAATCCATAGTTGGAGAGGAGAAGAGATGGATTCATACCTTACCCTAAGGATACCTTCGCGTAAGTGAATATAATTAACCCAACTGGACTGGAACCCGGCTTTTTTTTTTTTTTTTTTTTTAATCATCTCACCCCAAGCAAGGCATTCCACTGCCACTATTGCGCATGGGGCTACATAGGGGAAGGTAAAGAGAAGGAGTGGATAGACATAGGGAATGTCAGGAGAAAGGTGACAGATGAGTAAGGATAGCGAGGATGAGGGTCGGGCAGATGGGAAGAGTGCTTGATAGAATGGGAGCAGGTTAGTGTGTTAGGAGGTGTGTATTGACCTTACATTTAAACTCCTGGAGATTGTAGCCGTCGGGGAAGCAATCGTTTGGAAGAGAATTCCACAGTCGGGAAGTGCGAGGAAAGAAACTGTTGGAGTAGAAGTTACGGCTGCATTTTATCGGTTTCACTGTAAAAGGGTGGGATCTAGTTGCTAATCTAGTATCTCGTGCAAATTCGTATTTAGGGGGCACCAGTGATCTAAGTTCATCGGAGCAGAAGCCGTGAAAGTATTTATAGAAGAGACACAGGGAAGCCACGTCTCGCCGGTGGGAGAGAGACTGCAGGCGGTCTGCCAAGTTGGTATCTATCACATTACAGACCCTCCTCTGAACCTTATCGAGAAGCCCGAGGCTTTCCGATTAACAATTCCGTGGCATTATTATTATAATCTGTTACTCCACTCGCACATCCAATCTTACAGCGCCTAGTATTATCAAATGGTCACCGACCTAAATACTGACTAGGTTTAATGTTCGGTACTAACATTAGGTTTAACATTCGGTACTATTTTTCGTTGAAACGGTGTTTCCACTATATGACCATGATATTGATCATGTATACTACCATAATGAAAAGATTAGAAAGAAAACGCCCGTCAATACTAAAAAGAGCTATAACGCTTAGTGGACTTGAGAGGCCTATTTCACCTGACAGTAAAACTAACCGTTTGGTAAGTGAATATTACCTGTATGTAAACGGCTATTTTCATCAAAGCTATTCCATATCCCTGGGGACCAGTAAAAGCTAAGATAACATTTTATCTACCTAGGGGTCCTTGATAAAATCCAACGGAGAATCTGCGATGTGATCCATCCTGACTTAGCAGCTCAGATACAGTCACTTTCCCACAGGCGCTATGTGGTTTCCTTGTGTCTCCTCTACAAATACTTTCACGGCTTCCGCTCCGATGAACTTACTCGAGCCACAAGTTTAGCAACTAAGTTACACCATTTTACTGTGAAACCAATAAAATGTAAACGCAAATTCTACTCCAGCAGCTTCTTTTTCTTACACTTCCCGCCTGTGGAATTCGCTTCCGTTTAGTTGTTTTCCCGATAGCTACAATCTCCAAGAATTTAAATGTAAAATCAATAGTCATCTCCTATGTCACTGACTTGCATCCTCTCTCTCATGTTCCTTTCTCCTTCAATCCACTCTCATCAGTATTCTCATCATTCTCTTACCCGCTTCCTGACAACCCCTATAAATTGTCACTCTTTCTCATAACTTTCTTCCTATGTAACCCCCTGCGCACTAGTGGCAGTAAACTGCCTTGCTTGGGGCGATATAATTATAAAAACAAACAAAATTCTGATATTCGATGTGTTATCTTTAAAAGGGCTTTTACAACGAGTCTCGTCTGATCACCGAAGTTAAGCAACGTCAAGCTCTGTCAGTTCCAAGATTGGTGAACGCTTGAGGATATCAGTTGTTGTAAGCTTTGACTTGCGAGGGTTTAATGGATAATCGCTCGGAATGAGGCCTCAGATTGTTAAGTTCGAATTCTAGTCGAATTCGTTGCGTTCACACACGTGCATATTCTCTAGTGTAATGTATGTATCCATATCCTCTCACCCTCTAGTTATGGATTAAATAGCAGGCCCTACAGCCCTGGATGGAAACCAGTCTACCGCAGAAAGTAGTGGTAGCCTAATTATTCTTCCATGGCAATCATTAACTGAAAAAAGTGGCATGATCGCCCAAGCGTGCACCAAGCATGTCACCGAAGGAAGGAAAGATTTTCAAAATACAAAAGAAACGAATCGAAAAATCTTGATGCTATTCAGGTTACTTTTATCCAAATACAAAAACAAAAATAAATTTAAAAAAACATAAATAATGCAAATATTTTCATTCTGTTCCGGCAGTCTGCTTGGAATATTGTCTAAGATTGTAGATAGCAATGGAAGGAAGGAAATTTAATAGCCGACCAGACAAGTTGAAGACATAAGTTCACTAATACAGCGATATATTTATATCTGTAATATTTACCCCAGACCCTTTTACTTTCTGCTGACAGTAGAATAATTGTGATATAAGGTATGAAGAGTAATAATATACAGAGAGGGATATTAGTCTTGATATAAATCTAGCGTGTGGATAATGAATTATAGTGATACATATAGAGTCCCACAGGGAGCCATACAGCGAAACTGATAGTATGGTATTATATTGTTATAATTACAGGATACACAGTCAACGGCGCATTGCACTGACAGCTGTGTATTGTCGGGCTAATTGCTATGTATAGAACATCTCGAGTTCAGAAACTCTGAAAAGAGACATCGAGAAAAGATAATTGCTTCTCTTATACTCTCGTTCAAAAGCAAAGATGAAGTTCACAAGCTGACTGTATTAAGAAATCGCAGCTAGATATTTTTTTCAATAAGTTCTTCTTTTATGCTCGTCATAATCAAGGCACAATACAGATCTCGTATGATTTATTTATAACAGAAAATGTTGGGTTATAAATGGGTTTTCGATTGAAGCAGGGCTTTTACAATGAAGATACAAGATCTGCTGTTTATAATATTTAAATTACAGTCTGCGCCGGGATTTTGGTTACATTCAATGCCACGAAAGCGAAACTACATTCCATCAGTACGGATGAACGAATGTTCCCACGAAAAAGCAGCGTGCCATTAGAGAATGTCTGGCCTCAAACTCAGACCCGATCTGAAGTGGAACTTTTCTTGTATATCACTTCGATGAAGAACAGGCCAGACTCAAAATTGACGATCTTCTCGGCACTGCTGATAAAAGACGTCGACACCAACATATAAAAATATTATATATTTTTATATGTTCGTGTCGAACATATTCATATTTCATTAATCTTAGACAATATTCCAAGCAGGCTGTCGGAACAGAGTGAAAATATTTGCATTATTTATGGTCTTTTTCCTTTTTTTCTTTTTGTTTTTATATTTGGATAAAGTAACTTGAAATAGCATCAAGATTGTTCGACTCGGTTCTTTTCTATTTTGAAAATATTTCCTTCCTTCTGTGACATGCACCTTATTTTTATTATTCTCTTTTCTTCCGTGACATGTGTGGTGGAGTCGGTGTTTAGTTGGCGGTTGACACACGCAGAGACGACGAATCGAATGCTATCCGCAACTGCTAAAGTCACCTCTCAAAATCACATCTGATCTCCGTGTCAGCTAACGTAACTTATGAAGCTCTCCCCACAACCACCTGCAGCTTTTGATGCACTTTGTACCATGTCGGGTGTCGAACCTTCTGACCTCGCCAATCAAAACAAAACTCACTCTACATCTGCATGTCGCCCAGAGCAAAAATATACTTCGCAGCAAAATCCAACACAGAACAATAAAGAATCCATAACACTACAATCCATCACTAAAGATCCATGTAAAATGATCGGTTCCTTATATTTGACTCCTCATGCTATCCTCTGTCAGACCAAGATCAAACTGAAAATAGGGATCTGTTGCCATATTCTGGCGGGCGCTGCCCAGCTCTCAACTTTTCGGCATTGACAGAGTTCAAAAGTGTCTCCATGTTTTTCTTGGAGAAAAATTATTTTCCAACTTCTAACCTCTCTCTCACAAGCGGGGTGTGGTAAGTCCCTCACTGTTCTATCGCTTCTTCCATGGAAAGTGCTCAGACGAACTACATTTCTTGGTTCCGCCAGATCAAACCTTCCCGAATAGAATCCACCATGTCACTTACATGATAGCAAGTCATCAACATTCCTTCCGTATTCTATCGGTGTGAAGTAAGTTCCGCTTGAACAGCTTCTTACCGTGAACCACTGACGATGTGAAACAGACACAAAGACGATGTTTCTCTGAACGCTACCTGTTCAAGTTTATCTTCCTATCCTATCCATACAAAATACCCCTAAGTGTAACCATCTACATCGAGTTGCCCCCTGACCTTTTACAGAGTGAGTTTTGCTGTAAAAAAAAAAGAAATAACTCCCACATTTTGAAGGTTGACGAAAACCCTACATTAACTGCTATCAAAATATATTAATTCACTGTTTAAACAAAGAGCGATTGTTTCTATCCTTTGATGCAGTGTAATAGTTAACAAGCCTGTCTCGCCAGAGTCATTATTAAACCCAGAAGGTGCCACTAAACAATTATTAAATTCAAATTGTGGCACCAAACAATTATTGAATCCAGAGTGTTTCACCAAACATTTGTTAAATCTAGAAGGTTTCACCAAATTTTTATTCAATCCCAAAGGTGTCACCAAAAAATTATTAAATTCAAAAGTTATCACCAAACTATTATTAAATCTGAAAAATGACACCAAGCAATTATAAAATCCTGATGATATCACGAAACAAATATTTAATCCAGAATGTGTTCCAGGTATCACCAAACAATTATTATATTTAGAGCCTGTAAACTCGGGAAAATTTCTCGTGAATTCCTACATAAGCAGGGTCGAGTTCCTGTCAGTTTTTCACCAGACGAGAAATTCATAGCAGGAGCACCATACCAGATATGGCAGCAATATTCAATGAATGAACGAATGGTAGACTTACAAATATGTAAGATAGAAAAGCAATTTCAATTGCATAAATAATGTGAGTTCGATTCTCACTGAGTTCCCAATACTTTCAGCCTTGTGTAATATCTAAGCTGCGCTTAAAATCAACATTCGTTTTAACAATTACATTTTCGCAATCGTAGCCAATACTTTCCCTAAACTGCTGCATACGATTTCTAAATTTTTCCATTATCCGGAAGTTAGAGCTCTTCAAAATCTCCCGGGTGGATTTCTTTTAAATGCTGAACCTATGGATATGAAATGTTTAATCCATATTTTCAGTCCGGAACAGCATCAATCTAGCGCCAATTAAATGAGCACGAAAATCTCTCTATGTTGCAATTACAGATTTACCAGTCTGTAAAAACGTCTTAACAACAAATGAACATTGTGTACTAGTCTATAAAATGACAGTAAATGACAGTATTGCCAAAAATAGTAAAATATTATCTAGAAAAATTCACTCTTGCATATATAGGAATATATTTTTACAAACGCAATGTTGATATTGATATTTACAAAGCTAGATAATGGAGAATGTGTTGTTAGTATGATTGTGTTGCCACAATATTTTAAGCATGTATTGAAAATTTGCATTTGAAATTCTCATTTTTAACGAAACCTGATCTCTCATCGTAGCATAGCTTCACTGTACCGTTTCTATAAATATTTTCGTGGTAATTGTTCTGATGCATTTTTTTCTATGGTACTTCGGATTTATTCATTCAAGTGCAGTACTACATTGGTAGTCAGGTTACATTATTCATGCAATTGAAGTTTCTTTTCTATCTTACATATTTATAAGTCTACCATTCATTCATTCGTTGAATATTGCTGCCATATCTGTTATGGTGCTTCTGCTATGAATTTCTCGTCTGGTGAGCTTAACCCTGCTTAGGATTCACGAGAAATTTTCCCGAGTTTACGGGCTTGAAATTAAATAATTGTTTGAGGACACCTAGAAATAATAAATTTTGGTAACACATTCTGGATTTAATAATTGTTTCGTGATATCTTCAGGATTTAATAATTTATTGGTGTTACTTTTCATATTTAATAATAGTTTGGTGATACTTTCTGAATTTAATATTTGTTTGGTGACACCTGGATATAAATGTTTGGTGGCACCCTCTGAATTCAACAATTGTTTGGTGGCAACTTTTGGATTTAATAATTGTTTTGTGACACATTCTGTATTTAATAAATGTTTGATGACACCTGGATTTAATAATTGTTTGGTGGCACTTTTTGAATTTAACAATTGCTTGGTAGCATCTTTTGGATTTAATTGTTTGGTGACACCTTCTGGATTTACTAATTTTTTGGTGGCACCGTTTAAATTTAATGATTGTTTTGTGACATCTTCTTTGGCATAACCTTTTTGATTTAATAATTTTTAATTCAAAAATTAATTTTCAAACTCCTCCCTCTTCTTTTGAACAAGGTTTTGGTGTCCATTCCTTGTTTTCTGTTTAGGAAGAGGTTCCAGGTCCCTTTCTCTCTTCGGTCTTAATAGTAGTGCTGTCACAAGCATTTTGTAATGTGTGTGGATGGTGGCAACGTCTTTTCATTTTGGGAAAACAGGGTCGGCAGTTTGTTGGTTGCTGCTTCCGATTGTTAGTTAGAAGCCCAGACTCGTGCGTAGCGTCTTGAAAGGCTGCATTGATCAATAGTTGAATAATAACGGGTTTTCTTATAGTGCCATATCGCGCATGGATGGGTGCCCTTGCAAGTGCCTCCGGTGGGCAACCTGAGGCCACATTATGCTGCAGTCTGCGCCAGTTTCTTTCCTACACATGTTGTATTTACGACCGACTAATACTACTACTACTACTACTCTAGGCCTCTCCTTACCAAAATATCTCTAATTTTGACATCACACAAAAGTAAGAATTAAAACTAAACCAGCTTAACAAAAATCATCTAAACCCGTTAACATCTCTTTCTCGAACATTCGTGGTATCCGTACCAACTTTTGCAGCGTTGAATCCTTCCTCCAAGTAAAGTAACCTGATATCTTAGCTCTCTGTGAAACTAACCTTGACCCTTCTATTCCTTCCTCTGATTTCAATATCCCTGGTTATCTTCCCCTGTTTAGGAAGGACACCAATGTCCATTTGCTTGGAATTGGCGTTTATGTCAGCGAACATCTCCCTCTAACTAAGGTGATTACTCTTGAATCTCAAGATCATTTCTACATGTGTCGCCGTCTCTCTCTACTAAGCTCGGTTAGCTATCTTTTCTTTCTCTATCGTTCCCCTTCCTCTCCTGACTGTTCCGTATTAGACGGCATCTCGAACAATATAAGTAAGGAAATGTCCTCTCATCCGTTCGCTCATGTATTTGTGTTTGGAGACTTTAGTGCCCACCACGCCAAGTGGCTGGAAAACTCACAAATATCTTGCTGCGCAGCGTCTTGAGAGGCTGCTCTGATCAACAGTTAAATAATATCAGGGTTTCTTGTAGTGCTATGTTGCGCATGGATGGGTCTCTCTGCAAGTGCCTCCGTTTGGCACCCCTGAGGCCACATTATGCTGCAGTTTGTGCTGGGTTTTTTTCTTCACATGTTGCATTTGACGACCGACTGATACTGATACTACTTACCAAAAAAATCCCTAATTATGACAACACACAAAGTAAGAAATAAAACTAAACCAGCTAAACGAAAATTACCTAAACCCGTTAACATCTCTTTCTCGAACATTCGTGGTATCCGTACCAACTTTTGCAGCCTTGAATCCTTCCTCCAAGTAAAGTAACCTGATATCTTAGCTCTCTGTGAAACTAACCTTGACCCTTCTATTACTTCCTCTGATTTCAATATCTCTAGTTACTTCCCCTCTTTAGGAATGACTCCAAAGTATATATTCTTTGTATGAAATGGACGTTTATGTCAGCGAACATCTACTTCTAAGGTGATTTTTCTTGAATCTCCAGATCATTCCTAAATGTGTTTCCGTTTCTCTCTGCTAAACTCGGTTAGCTATCTTTTTTATCTACCGCTCTCCTTCATCTCCTGACTATTCCGTACTTGACAACATCTAGAACAATATAGATAAGACCATTTACTCTCATCCGTTTGCTCATATATTTTTGTTTGTAGACTTTAACGCCCGTCACAAGTGGCTAGAAAACTCTCACATATCTTGCTGGTATCTATACCATTAACTTTTCAATCAATCAATCCCTTACGCAAGTTGTGGATTTCTCCACGAATTTCTCTATTAACCCTAGTGGAACTGACTCACTGCTAAATATCTGTTTCACTTCTATCCCTGACTCTTGCCATGTTATGTAGCTTTGCTCTCTTCGCAACTCTAATGACGTTGTGGTTTCCGTTAATATCTCCTTCCCAGCAACCTCCGACCAACAGAATATCTTAATGCTACCAAAGAGCAGACTGGGAGTCGTTCGTGATTTCCTGTGTAACATCCCTGGGAACAAAGTTATTAGTCTTCCCGTTGAAGACTGTGCGTCCGAGGTCTCCTCTTGGGTTAAAGTTGGCACCAAAACTTTCATCCCACCCAGGAGGTTACGACTTAAACACCATTCGTCCCGCTGGTTCTCATCTGATTGCTCGGACACTATTGCCTACAGGAATCACTTCTTTCGGCTTTATCGGAGCCATGCATCTGACCACCATAGGTACTTTTTTACCTGTGCTCGTAATGAGTGCAAGAGGGTCCTAAATGCTACTAAGCTGTTGTTTGCTGAGAGAATGAAGCAGCGTATAGCACTCTGCAAGTTCGGCTCCAAAGACAAGTGGCGGCTATGTAAAAATGTGTTAAACAACAATAAGCCCTCAATCCCCACTTTAATCAAAACATTTGAGGTCCTTACATCTTCAGCGGACAATGACGAGTGCTTTGCTCGCAGATTCTTCACCAAATCAACATTTGACTCGTTTTGGGTATCCGCACCCAACTTCTCACCTGGAACTGAGGCTCAACTGAGTGAAGTTCACATTACCCGCCACTGCTGGTCTCTAACATAATTTCATAGTTTGACTGCTATAAGTGCTTCTGAACTCTCCTCTGTCCCCTCCAAACTCTACAACTACTGACTCTCTGCTTCTTGCTTTACTGCTTGCTAGAAGCCCTCCTCTGATTCTTGCATTTAAGAACTCTTGAGGATTCTCAGACTCCTCTAATTATCACCCTACCAAAACCCTATTGGTTTTTGGCAAAGTGTTCGAGGCTATTATCAATGCTGAAGTGGTTCAACATCTCACAGTCCACAGCCTCTTCTCCGATAAACAGTATGGTTTCTGCTTTAACAGGTCTACTTTCGATGTGCTAACGACCATCACAGAGTATATATATCATGCTCTTGATAATAAAGGCGAAGCTCGAGCTGTTGCCCTGGCTATCCCCAAAGCATTTGAGAGAGCCTGACATTCTGGCCTTCTACACAAGCTACTGGGCTATGGTATAACTGAACGCTTGTTTAATCTAATCCAGTCGTTCTTTTCAAATCGCATAAAGTACTATTGAACGGGCATTCTTTCAGATACTATCATACGAACGCGGGTGTCCCTCAAGGCTCTATTCTAGGTCATACGCTTTTTCTGATATTCATCCTTGGTGTAATCAGATCCCAAGTAGGCTTCTTCACTGATGAAGGTCCGCCTCCATGAGAAATCTGCCTCTTCGGCTTAACTCTCTCAAGTGAAATGACTACATTGGCTTCATAGCTAAATCAGCTGCTAGGAAGGTCGATTCAATGTGTAGGACCATCTTGCACATATATAATTCTACTATCCGCCTGTGCATTGAATTCTGCTGTCACATCTAGTCGGATGCCTCTGCTATACATCTCGGGTTTCTTGACAAAATCCAACGGAGAATCTGCAATATAATCAGTCCCAACCTGGTAGCTCAACTCCAGTCACTTTCTCACCGACGTAATGTGGTTTCCCTCTGTCTCTTCTACAAATATTTTCACAGCTTCTGATGAGCTTAACTTCCTGGTGGCCCGTCTACATGAGTTTACTCGAGCTACTAGACTAGCAACCAGGTCCCACCCTTTTATAGTGAAACCAATGAAATGTAACCGCAAATTATACTCTACTAGCTTCTTTCTCGCATTTTCCGCCTGTGAAATTCCCTTCTCTCGCAGCTAAAATCTCCAAGAATTTAAATGCAATGTCAGTTGCCATCTCTTATCTCCTAGACTTGCATCCTTTTCCTGACAATCCTTATATCATGTTCTTTTCCCTTTCCACTCTACACTTATGCAGATTTCTTCACATCAGTGTCCTCATCCTTTTCTTACCCATTCTCTGACACCCCTTGTAACTTGTTCCTCTTTCTCATCACTTTCCTCTTATATAACCCCCTGCGTACCAGTGGCAGTACTGCCTTGCTTGGGGTGAAATAATTATGAAAAAATTAAAATTGTTTGGTGACACATTCTGGATTTAATAATTGTTTGGTGACACCTATGGGATTTAATAATTGTTTGGTGACACCGTCTTGATTTAATAATTGCTCGGTGCCACCTTTCGGATTTAATAAGCATTTGGTGAAATTTTTTGGATTTAAGAATTCTTTGGTGACCACTTTTGGATTTAATAATTGTAAGGTGTTACAGTCTGGATATACTATTCATTTTATGTTACTTTTCCGATTTAATAATTGCTTGATAACACCTATGGGATTTAATAATTGTTTATTGACACCTTCTGGATTTAATAATTGTTTGGTGATACAGTCTGGATATAATAATTGCTTTATGTTACTTTTCCGATTTTATAATTGTTTGGTGACATCTGAATTTATTAATTGTTTATTGATGCCTTCTGGATTTAATAATTGTTTGGTGACATATTCTGGAACTAATCAATTTTTGGTGACATTATCTGGATTTAATACTTGTTTGTTGACACCTAGATTTATTCATTGTTTATTGACCCTTTTTGCATTTAATAATCGTTTGGTGACACCTTCTGGGTTTAATAATTCTCTGATCTCATTTTTCCGATTTAACTATTGTTTGTTGACACTTACTGAATTTTAAAACTGTTTGCTGACACTTTCGGGATTTAATAATTGTTTGGTGACATATTCTAGATTTAATAATTGTTTGCTGACAGCTTCGGAATTTTATAATTGTATAGTAAATTCGTGTGCTGGTAAGAAATTTGGTCGCAAATCTCTTGTAAACAGTTCAGCTGGCAACGTTTTAACAGAAATTGTTGTTTACCTGATAGCTAGATTCTCGAAGAGTATGAATGCAACGTCAACTGTCATCTCTTATTTCCTTGATTCCCATCCTTCTTCTCACTTTACACTTTGCACTTGCGCAGTTCTCATCATACCAATGTACCAGTTCTTCTCTTACCCATTCTCCGACACTTACTGTGACCTGTTCTCTTCTCTCTTCACTTTCCTACTATGTAACTCTCCGCGTACCAGTGACAGTTCTGCCTTACTTGGGGTGAGACGATTATATATATATAAAAAAAGACAACTTTCTAGCCATTTCACCACGTCGAAGTAACGCTGTGATTCAGAGATGAGGAGTTATCATTATTTACATTCGGCCTAATGTCTTCGTCATTGTCTCGATTATCATCAGCAATAAAGGTCAGAGCACAAAACGACTTGAATTTTGTGATCGTAAGAAAAAAAAAACAATGAAATTATTCCAACTACAAACAATGTAAATAAAGAGAAAATTTAAAACAACGTTGATGGAAAAAATGTTTCGTTTTGTACGCAGTCTTCGCCTTTTTCTATGTGCCTTGTTCTTTCAGGGAGTAAGCTGTCATGGCCTTCCACGTCTTCCTATCGCTGGTAGCTCTTAGCACGCTTTCTCCTTTTACACCACACAACCCCCGCTCTGCCATCTACCCGCTCAGGCCAGTCAAGTACGTTACACGCTGTTTTCCCCTATTTCTCTTTTCCTCTATGTGGCCTGTTAGTAACAGGTTCTCCAAGCTCTTCTTCCTCATTGCATGTCCCAAGAAGTTCAGCTGTCTCTTCCTGATGCTCAATATTAATTTCCTTTTTGTTTCCATTCTTTCTAAAACCACACCATTGCTCGATGATTCATGATATCCGCAGCATCCTTCTATAGAACCACTTCAAGTTTCTCCTTCATCTTCGATGATATTGTCTAGCATTCACTACCATACTGAAGAACTTACATCACATAGCAATCCAGTACTCTCTTTTTTGTTTCTAGTGAAATTTTATTGCATCTTAATACTTTACTCAGCTTCTCTTTCGCCATGCCAATTCGCCCTCGGATCTCTGTGTCGCACTTTCTGTCTTCTGTTAGAACACTTCCCACGTATTTAAATTTTTATATCTGTTTGATTTGGGTTACTCTTTTTGCTGATGATCATGCATTCGGTTTCCTTGCAGTTTAATTGTAGTACATTTTTGTCACTCTCTTCAGCTATCTTCTGTAGAAGAACTTGTAGTTTCCTTTCTGTGTGTACTATCAGCACTGTATCATCTGCGTATTTTATGTTATTCAAATTGTGGCCTCCGATTACAAATCCTGGCATAACATCTAGGGTCCTCGGAATAGTCTAGATGTACAAGTTGAATAGATCCGGTGAAGGAACACCTCCTTGTCTTACGCAGTCAGTCAGTTAGTTAAGTGCCATACGTGCTATACGCTTGGGCGATCATGTCTCGAAAGAGACATGACTGACTGGGCAGAAGATTATCCCGCAGTAGGTTGCCATTGCTTTCTGCGGTAGACTGGTTGCCGACCAAGGCTATAGAACCCAGTCTGTCCTGCTATTTAACCCATAACTGGAAGGAAGAGACGGATTAATACCTTTCCCAAGGGTATTTGCGCGTAAGTGAATACAATGGATTCAACTGGAATTCGAACTCGGCTCCCCGATTTCTCGTTCCGAGCCGATATCCACTGTACCACAACGCAGTACATGTACATAATTATTATACCAATAAAATAAATAAGTTTATTAGTCAAAGCCCAGTTTTGTAATGAGTTTTTTTTACATTGAAGTTCACCCTGTACAAAGTCCAAGAGTCACTCGAGGTAGTGGGTTACTGAATGTAATTAAGTTTATGCGTATATTTGAGGAAGATAACGGTTAACTTTAGACGTGAAAAGGTTAAGACTGTTGTGATTGGGGAATCATCCTCTTGAAGCAGGTTGCACATGCATCGGGTCGTGAGAAGAATCTGCTCGAATGTAACTTACATCTCACTAATGGAACGCAAAGAGAATGGAGATGATTCGCTACAATGTGCATGGTATGGTAGGTCTTATACATGAATGTTAGAACTTATGGAACTAAGGAAAGCAGTTCGTCTGACACTTTCCATGAATCTATAGAACAGCGAAAGACTTGCAACGTTTTGTCTGTGGTAAAGGGGTTGCAGGGCGGAAAATAATTCATCACCCACAAGAACGCGGAGATGCGTTTGGACTCTCCCGTGAATGAAAAGCGAAAACAACACTTCCTGTCCAAATATCTCATTAGTATTTCATTTATTGAGTCAAGTACATCTGAAACTTATACTTAATATCAGGAAGAGACATTTGAAATTTCTGGAACACGTGATGAGAAAGGAGGGCATAGAAAATCTGATACTCACTGGAAAATTAGAGGGGAAGAGGGACAGAGGAAAACAGTGTGTGATATACTTGATGAGATTAAGCAAATGGGTGGCAGGGCACGGGTTAGGAAAAATAACAAAAAAAATATATTAAGAGCTACAAGAGACAGGATGACGTGGAGGGCCATGTTCGCCTATATCCTGAAGGAACACTGCACATCACAGAAAATTTCCATACAGGGAACAGACCTTTTTTTCCACAATCTTTAGCGATGGGTCTCTTTTACGAAGTCTGGGTTTGGTTTTCATGGCATTTGATGTAACCAACCAGTTTTTCTAATAGGCTGTTAGAACTAGGTAGAAATCGGCTGGGAGTATGCTGATGATCTAAACATACAACGTTAATGAAAGCATAATATGGGTTCTCTGCAGTGGGGGTCGAGAACGAATCATGTTGATGCTATGATTTACAATCTTTTTTGTGATTGTTCCAGAGGGAAAAATAGTCAACCATAATGTGAATATTCTTTTTCTTTGAAAGAAAATTTTCTTCGCATTCAATTTAAAACCTCGGCCCACTCAAGCATTAAGTATGATAATGTAGCATATTGAGAATAATGAGTCTGGGCCCGTTAAAATATCAATACTAGGCATATAAAACTGAGTCTGGGCCCGTTAAAATATCAATACTAGGCATATAAAAATGAGTCTGGGCCCGTTAAAATATCAATACTAGGCATATAAAAATGAGTCTGGGCCCGTTAAAATATCAATACTAGGCATATAAAAATGAGTCTGGGCCCGTTAAAATATCAATACTAGGCATATAAAAATGAATCTGGGCCCGTTAAAATATCAGTACTAGGCATATAAAAATGAGTCTGGGCCCGTTAAAATATCAATACTAGGCATATAAAACTGAGTCTGGGCCCGTTAAAATATCAGTACTAGGCATATAAAAATGAGTCTGGGCCCGTTAAAATATCAGTACTAGGCATATAAAAATGAGTCTGGGCCCTTAAAATATCACTAAGCATATAAAAATGAGTTCAAAGCCCGTTAAACATCAGTACTAGGCACATAAAAATGAGTCTGGGCTCACAAAATATCAGTACTAGGCATATAAAAATGAGTCTGGGCCTCCGTTAAAATATCAATACTAGGTATATAAATGAGTCTGGGCCTGTTAAAATATCAATACTAAAAATATAAATGAGCTGGCCCGTTAAAATATCAATACTAGGCATAAATGAGTCTGGGCCCGTTAAAATATCAATACTAGGCATATAAAACTGAGTCTGGGCCTGTTAAAATATCAGTACTAGGCATATAAAATGAGTCTGGGTCCGTTAAATATCAATACTAGGTAATACAAACCGAGTCTGGGCCTGTTAAAATATCAGTACTAGGCATATAAAACTGAGTCTGGGCCTGTTAAAATATCAGTACTAGGTACATAAAATGAGTCTGGGCCTGTTAAAATATCAATACTAGGCATATAAAAATGGAGTCTGCCTGTTAAAATATCAGTACTAGGCATATAAAATGAGTCTGGGCTCGTTAAAATATCAATACCAGGTATATAAATGAGTTCTGCCTGTTAAAGCATCATACTAGGTGCATATGAAAATGAGTTTTGGCCTTTAAAATATCAGTACTAGGCATATAAAAATGAGTCTGGGCCTGTTAAAATATCAGTACTAGGCATATAAAAATGAGTCTGGGCCTGTTAAAATATCAATACTAGGCATATAAAAATGAGTCTGGGTCCGTTAAAACAATTACACTAGGTACATAAAAATGAGTTCAGTCCATAAATATCAGTACTAGGCATATAAAATGAGTTCGGGCCCTTAAAATATCAATACTAAGTACATAAATGAGTCTGGGCCTGTGTTAAAATATCTGTACTAGGCATATAAAAATGAGTCTGGGCCTGTGCTAAAATATCAGTACTAGGCATATAAAAATGAGTCTGCCTGTTAAAATATCAATACTAGTACATAAATGAGTCTGGGCCTGTTAAAATATCAGTACTAGGTATATAAACAGCCTGGCTAGCACATCAATACTAGCATATAAAAATGAGTCTAAATTATTAAAATATCAATACTAGGCATATAAATGAGTCTGGGCCTGTTAAAATATTACTGAAATATAAAAATGAGTCTGCCTGTTAAAGTATCAATACTAGGCATATGAAAATGAGTCTGGGCCCTTTAAAATATCAGTACTAGGCATATAAAAATGAGTCTGGGCCCGTTAAAATATCAGTACTAGGCATATAAAAATGAGTCTGGGCCCGTTAAAATATCAATACTAGGCATATAAAAATGAGTCTGGGTCCGTTAAAATATCAGTACTAGGCATATAAAAATGAGTCTGGGCCCGTTAAAATATCAGTACTAGGCATATAAAAATGAGTCTGGGCCCTTAAAATATCAATACTAAGCATATAAAAATGAGTCTGGGCCCGTTAAAATATCAGTACTAGGCATATAAAAATGAGTCTGGGCCCGTTAAAATATCAGTACTAGGCATATAAAAATGAGTCTGGACCCGTTAAAATATCAATACTAGGCATATAAAAATGAGTCTGGGCCCGTTAAAATATCAGTACTAGGCATATAAAAATGAGTCTGGGCCCGTTAAAATATCAGTACTAGGCATATAAAATATATCTCTCTCTCTCTCTCTCTCTCTCTCTCTCTTATTTAGATTGTGAGAAAAACTTGAAGCAACCAAAATCTGGTGAAGATACCATGAATGGAATCCGCAAGAAACGACGAGGTTTTAGTGAGAATGGACACAAGAAGGAAACTTACTTAACATCAGGAAAAGAGAGCTGAAGATTTTTGTACATGAAATAAGGACAGAGAGCTTGGAGAACCTGATGCTCACGGGACAGATAGAAGAGGAAGAGAGACAAGGGAAAGCAATACATGATATACTTGATGGTCTTGAGGAAATGGATTGAGGAACGGGGATTCAGTGAAATAACAGGAGAGGAGGTATTAAGAGTGACAAAAGATAAGGAGACGTGGATGGCCATAATCGCCAACACTCTGAAGGGACACGACGCATAGAAGAAGAAAAATTGTTGTCTTTCAAAGATCCGTTCCTTATCATTGGCTATAATTCTTGATCAAGTTTGTTGTTCAGCAAAGCCCGAAATTTTCCCTGTCAGAAAAATTTAGGGGACAGTTTAGATTAATTTAGTCGTCATGTGTGTGAAATTTTGTGTTGCTTTCTTCTTTGAAACTATCTACTTTAACTTTCTATTATTGTGAACAGTGTAATCAGGTTTCAGGGGTGTATAAAATATTGGCGCTCTATCTGGGTTTCCCCTGAAATGCATTGTCAGTATCAAAGAATCAATGACTGCTTTACTTTTAAAAAAATTACTTCCCAATATCATAATCGTACAGCTTTAACTAGACTAATATTCGAAGGGCATTTACATAATTTACTAATCATTTTGAACTTAAACCAATGCAATAGCGACAGTAACTTTTACCTACGGCCATATCACGTTAAAACGCCGGTTTGGTTTATTTACGAGTTAAAAATAAAATCTTTTAATAAACTACATTAATAAAGTGCCAAATTTTGATGAATCTACTAAGGTTTAGTTTTATTTAATGTCAACGATGTTTTTCAAAAAAATTGTATCAATAGAATAATTTCAATATGTCGGTTGTTGAAACCATTTCGTTAATCTTTTGGATTTTCCGTAACATTGTATGTTTACATTTGCTGACATTACATGCATTTCAGAGCAAAGACGGTTATTTGCGTAGAATGGAAAATTATGTTATATACGCTTGAGTTGACTTTATTTAAATTGTCGCATCATTCGTGACCGAGTGGTCTAAGAGGCGCCAGATCAGTTGGTAGCTTCCTCTATGTTGATAAGAATCGTAGGTTCGAATCCTGCCGAATGATGCACATTTTCGTACAAAATTTATCGTAAATAATCAGCCCTGGAGAAATAGATATACTTTTTGATTAAAAACAGAATATCTCAAGTATCGATTTTTAAAAAATGTATCAAACAAATACTTTTTAAAAAGAATATGTATTCTTTGTAAGAAATCAGTTTGTAGATCAGGTTTCATTCATGGTTTTTGTAGGGAGTCAAATGTATTAATAGTAATTTAAAAAAATGTATTGGTGGTATTTTCACTCCTTTCATAGTGTTTTGACCCTAGTTTGTTTGTTAGGGTTAGGTTATACCTGGGAACAATAGTAAAGAAGTGGTCCTACACTCGTCAAAACCACCCGATCACAGACCTTGATGTCGGATATAGTTTATTTTCACACACAGGACGTGAAACCCGTACCCTCACCGCTGTTAAGTATCATCGACTATGATCAGTATCTAGATTATTAACCGCTGAAGAATACAAGGTTCTGTAAGGGTGAATGTGCAGCTGGTGTAATATATAACGGCTGTAAATTGGAAATCGAAAAAAAGAGTTCTTATTCTAGTCTACTCATATCTAGGATGTCTGTTGTGGTGCAGTGGATATCGCCTCAGAACGAGAAATGGGAAGCCGAGTTCAAATTCTAGTTGAATTCCTTGCATTCACTTACGCACAAATACCCTTTGGAAAGGTATTAAACCGTTTCTTACCCCCAGTTATGGGTTAAATAACAGGACAGCTTGGGTTCTATAGCCTTAGCTGGCAACCAGTCTACCATAGAAAGCAATGGCAACCTACTTCGGGATAATCTTCTGTCCAATTAGTCATGTCTCTTTCGAGACATGATCTCCCAAAGTGTGTATCACATATGGCACTTGGCTGAATAACAGACATTTCTTAGAATTATGAATATTAATTTACTATATTATTTTAATGCGCTTGTAAGCTGCGTTCCGTTGCTTTAACAGATTTTGTTGTCTCATTGAATTCCATCAGCCTTTGATCTTTGATAAGGTTTCCGTGGTAATAGCACAATATCAGCCGAATTCTTTAGCAATTTTTTTTAAATTTACAATTTCTTTTTATCCCGGAAAATGTCGGCGGTTTTAATTCTAATATTAACAGCAACTCATTGCAAGATAACACAAAGCTCGACATATTTTTTATATTTAGTTCAGTTTATTGTTCCTATCAATGGTATCATTTCCATCCTGTTTACAACTGCTTTGGGAGAATTTATAGGAATGGCATCAGAACGGTAAACTCTCATTTTTCTATTTCCATATTGAAGTAACTAAAAAAATAAAATAAAAAGGAATCGTTTTTATCTTGGTTGTCTACTGAAACGTTCTGTCAAAAATAATTATCATCGCAGCTGAAAAACAACAACACTAGCAAAATTTTCCTTTCGTTTTATTTATTTTCTTTTTTTAGCAGAGACGCTTTTTGTTAAGTGATGCAACATGTCAAATTATTTCGACGGGAAAGTTTGCGTGCATAACCAATATTTTTAGCAGAGACGCTTTTTGTTAAGTGATGCAACATGTCAAATTATATCCGACATTTCAGACTATTTCAATGAGACGTATTTAAGTGTATATCTGACATTTTTAGCAGAGATGCATCTTCCGAAGTAATGCAACATGTCAGACTTGGTTCATCCGACATTTCAGACTTATATCTGACATTTTTAGCAGAGATGCATCTTCCGAAGTAATGCAACATGTCAGACTTGGTTCATCCGACATTTCAGACTTATATCTGACATTTTTAGCAGAGATGCATCTTCCGAAGTAATGCAACATGTCAGACTTGGTTCATCCGACATTTCAGACTTATATCTGACATTTTTAGCAGAGATGCATCTTCCGAAGTAATGCAACATGTCAGACTTGGTTCATCCGACATTTCAGACTTATATCTGACATTTTTAGCAGAGATGCATCTTCCGAAGTAATGCAACATGTCAGACTTGGTTCATCCGACATTTCAGACTTATATCTGACATTTTTAGCAGAGATGCATCTTCCGAAGTAATGCAACATGTCAGACTTGGTTCATCCGACATTTCAGACTTATATCTGACATTTTTAGCAGAGATGCATCTTCCAAAGTAATGCAACATGTCAGACTTGGTTCATCCGACATTTCAGACTATTTCAACGCGACGTATTTACGCGTATATCCGACATTTTTAGCACAGATGCTTCTAAGTAATGCAACGTGTAAAAGAATTTTGACGGGAAATATTTACGTGTATATCCAATATTTTTAGCCTAAATGCTTTCTCTTAAGTGATGCCTTATGTCAGACTATGTGTATCCAATATTTTTGCATAGATATTTCTTTCTAAGCAATGAAACTTGCAAAACTAATTCAATGGGAAAAGTTTATGCGTATTTCAGACATTTTTAGTACAGATGTTTCGTCCTACTTAATGCAACATGTAAGATTATTTCACCGGGGCACATTTACGTATATATCCGACATTTTCAATACAAGTCTTCCATAATTTTTTTCTTTCTGAGAATTTTATTAATTTTCTTCTTTTCTTCTTCTCCTCTTTCTTCTTCTTCTTCCTCCTTTTCTTCTTTTTCTTTTTAAAAGTTCTCCGTCGTTTCTTTATTTTTCTCCTACTCCTCTTCCTTCTTCTTTTCCTTTTCCTCATTCTTTCTTTCTTTCTTCTTTTTGTTGTTGTTGTTGCCCTTCTTCTTCTTCTTCTTCTTCTTCTTCTTCTTCGCTTCTCCTTTCTTCCTCTTCCTCTCCTTCTTCTTCTACCTATCTTCATTCTCTTTCTTCTTTGTCTTCTTCTCCTCTTCCTTCTTGTTTGCTTTCTGACTTTTCACATTCTATTACTTTTTCTTCTACTCTTTCTTTTTTTTTCTCTTATATTCTCTTTTTCGCCTCTTCCTTCTCATTTTCTCCATCTATTTCTTTTCATTCTCCGTCTTCTTCTTCTTCTTCTTCTTCTTCTTCTTCTTCTTCTTCTTCTTCTTCTTCTTCTTCTCCTCATCATTCTATTTGTTTTTCTCCTCTTCTTCATTCTTTTTCTTCCTCCTCAGTCTTCTTTTTCTTCTTATTAATCACAATGGACGGTTTTTTCACCCTATTTTAAAAATCATTTGTAACTCCTCAAAACAACGTTGATGGTCTTCCTATTTTTTTTCTTTTTTCAGAACAACTCTTAAACAGGTGACTGTCGCCTTGGAACATAATTCTTGGCTTTTGTAGGGTGGATAATGTTAAATTTTGTGTATGACAAACGATGATCTTGGGTGGGATCTGTTACCTAAGAAAACTAGTTGTCCATAAGGATGGGTCAGCTTGTCTGATAGAATTTCTTCCGGCGCCATTAAATCCTTTAAAAAAAAGTTCCGCTTGTACAAAGCGTTCTTTATTATTAATCATATTATTACTACTATTATTATTGTTGTTCTTTTTCTTGTTTTTGTTTCTGGCGGTTATTTCTGAAAAATAATTAACAAGAAGACTCTTTGATTTTCTAGCTCGCTTTTATTCCTGTCAATACCAAGTTAAGAGAACTAGTGGTCCAACTAGGATTTATTGTTGGTGGGTCACAGTCTTAACAAAATAATATACGCAGATGATACTGTGTTGGTGGCAGACACGGAAATAAAAATGCAGGAACTCCTAAACAATGTGATAAAGAGTGAGAAGAAAAGACTAACAAACTGTCTTAAGAAAACAGTATGTACGTATTTCAACAAGAGGAAAATTCCAAGATGTGAGCTACAAATTGGAACCTTCAAAATCAGTAAACAACGGAAAGTTTACTACTGGAAAATTCTTTTTATGAAACGCGATGATAAGTAGAATTCAAAAGAAAGCGCATTGGAATTACGAAAATGCCTTCCAAAGGCGAAACATAGTATTAAGAAATAGGAAACACAAAATTAGAGCTGAACTGCTATGTCATATCAACTTTCCTCTTTAACAAGAATCTCTAGACAGTTTACTTCCACATAAAGTGAAAGCCTGAAGCAACGGAGACCTCATTCTACAGAGGGATATTGATAATACCATGGGTGAATACATGTAAGTAACGAGAACATTTTAAAAGGACAATTACACATAAAATCAGAAATAACTGAAATTTCTAAGACACACAATGAGGAAAAAGACTTGAGAAAATTGGAAAATTATATCGAATATTGGGGGCAAAAGAAGCAAACGGATATGGTAAGCCATCTACTTAAAAAGTTAGTCTAAATTGATGGCAGCACAGGCAGAAAGAATGATAGTACGAAGACAAACATTACCAAGGTTAGGAAGTTGTGGAGAGTCATGATTCATGAATCATTCTTGTGTAAATGGATGGCAGAACAAGGACTTAGAATGATTGTAAGAAGATAAACATTACAAGGTCTAGGAAGCTGTGGGGAGCCATGATTGATCTAATTAACAAGCTTGTGTATATGGATAGCAGAACTAAAAATAGGAATGATAGAAGACAATTATTACAAGACCTAGGAAGTTGTGGAGAGCCACCTACTTAACAAGCTTGTTTAGATAGATCATAGAATAACGAGTGAGAATGATAGCAAGAAGAGAAAACATTATAAATGCTAGGAAGTTATGGAGAGCTATGGTCAACATGCTTAACAGGCTTGTGTAATGGATGTCAAATCGGTGAGTAGAAAGGATAGTAAAAAAGCAAACATGTCTAAAAACTAGAAAGGAATGGAAATTGTGGAGAGCCACGATAGCCCATATCCTGAAGGGACATGGCACAAAAATGAAGAATAATTGTTTGTTCACTTCTAGATTCTGTTAAATTAACAACTAAATAAGGATCAAAGGATTTCAGATATATATATATATATATATATATATATATATGAAAATAAAAAAGTAAATAAATTTATTTATATGGCTTTTTGTCAATTTTGTAATGGTATTTTCCTATCGATATAAGGTCCCATGAAGCATACTTTTTGTTTCTCTCTCTCTCTCTCTCTCTCTCTCTCTCTCTCTCTCTCTCTCTCTCTTGCTTTTAGTAATGGTAAACAGTGATTCCAACTACTCTTTATGATTCACTATAAGCCTGAAACAACCACATTTAATTAAGGAAAAGTATATATATATATATATATATATATATATATATCACTATGAAAGAGACGCTTGCGAGAGGAAAAGAACAATTTGATATTCTAAATGGTTTTAGAAAAATAAGCAAAGATGGCAACCCCGCTGTCAAGTCAAGACACATGTTTTATTGGTTTGTCAAATATTCTTACAATCAAAGTTTCTTGTTAGTTACCAACTAACGTTGATAGAAATGTTAACAAATAAGTGTGCAACAATTTGTTTACGTAAGCCCATGACTTACGCGGGCTGAAGTGTGATGGAATGAAAAGATGCTGTTCGAGATTAAAAAGCAATTGATAACAAAAAGAAACAATTTATAAAAGACGGGTAACAAAAAATATACATTGGTAATATCGAAATATAACGATAAAAAAGAAATGCTAAACTGGTTTAGAGGTCCTCTCATCAGATCAAAAAATGGACGATAACATGTTTTGTTCTGAATTGCTTCGTTTTTGTCATGAATTCATTTTTATGCCTTCCTTTATTGCTCAATTATATATATATATATATATATATATATATATATATATATATATATATATATTCAAAATAATAACTAAATAGACTCTGCAAGTATTTAAGTTTTAAATTTATACTAAGATAAACCTTAAGAAAAACCATTAACAAACAGAACCTAATTCCGTTACAATCCGGTGCACTAAGGCGTTGGATAAGAGGGGAGAAAAAAAAGAAATCCGTGGAATAAGGACAAAACATACGATACTCCGCAGTAAAGAAAAAAAACCCAAACGGAACCAACCACAAAAAAAAAAGAAAAAGAAAAAGTGCTCGATACAAAGTACAAACGAAATGCAAAAGTAGAGCAAAGACACACAAAGAATCTCAAGCTAGTCAAAACCTACCGCGGTTTCACACTACGGCTCGTCAGGGCCGTAGTGTGAAACCGCGGTAGGTTTTGGCTAGCTTGAGATTCTTTGTGTATATATATATATAATCTGGAAAATATTTAGAAAAAACTTTTGGATATTCTACAAATCCATGAGTAATAGATATTTCGCAGCTAAGCAGCCGCTCCTCAGACCCAAATCATACAACAGTTAATGTTTAAAATCATCCAGAAATCGTCACATACAGACGCTCACGTGCCCATATCGAGAATAGATATCTGTAACAGCAAACTACAAAATATTTTCCTCGCTCATTCAAAAAACAAAAGAAAGAGAAAAATTTTAAAAGGAAAAAGAGAAAGAAAAGAAGAACGAAAAATACAAGGAGAAAGGAGGTTAAAGTTAACGTCATAGATCGACACATAGCATCTATGGTATATATATATATATATATATATATATATATATATATATATATATTGTAATTTTGTTATTACAGTGGCTTTTAAAAGCATTGTATCATTACACAAAAATTTTCATGTTTCAAAACAATACTGTGTTTATTCAGATGATATTTTGAAATAAATGGTGAAAATTATTTATTTAGAAAATATAAGATGAATTCATGGTTATTTAATAAATAAAGGGATGGTAGCTGGAGAATATGCTTGTAGGTGTGTCAATATTGTTCAATCAAAATTGAGAATTAGGTTGAACTATGAAATTGCAGATTTGGGTAGCGAAAGAAAACAGAGTAGCCTGATATCAAAACATGACACTTTTTAATTTTGTCTGGGTAAGATACATAGTGGGACCATACATTATTTAAATAGGTAGACAATAATTTTTAACAGCAGGTTAGATTTTAGGGTTTTTTTTTATGTTTTTTACTGCCTCATGAGTAAAGGGGTTGGATCGTTTAGGTTAGCATTAGAATTAAAATATTTATGGTATACGAAGGTATATTGTCGTGAAGAAAACCAACTGTGCCTAAATGAAAAGCTACAGAATTTAAAGTTCCCTAAAAATAAAGTGCAGATGAATTAACGGTTTTATGTAAACATCGAAAATATTTTTCTTTTAAATTAAATTCCTGACATTGTTTCATATAGAACTTATGCTCCAATATAACTTAAAAATAAAAAATTATTTTACTAAATAAATGACCCACACAATACTTATTTAGTTTTCTTAAATACCAAGCGCCTATAGATTAGAGGTAGAATCGCAAACTAACGTCAAATCAATCGGGTTTCAATTCTGGCTGGAAGCAATCTGATGCCTAACCGTACTGATAATATGTGATACAGCTAATCAGGACTGCGGATGACTGTATATCTAATTAATACATATGTAAAATTTGACATTTAGCTGATTGATTTTTTATTCGGCACCTCTATTTCCAATCCCGAGTTTCGTAGAAAGTTGTTGGAAGTTGGTGAATGTTCCCATTATCCTTGCCTTCAGCTCATCATTGGTGTTATATGGAGATTTGTTGGTTTCTCATAGAAATTATCTGTCAACCATGGCTGGTTCTCCTGCTTGTGTTACATAGTGCAGAATCCTACTGACAGACACAGGGTCTTCCAGCAGCCACCCTCGTAACCCAGGTCAACACTATCGCCTCAATGCAATTAGTGCAAGCCTCTGTGTTGAGTTTAAGGCTCTCACCAAAAAATTCAGTTCTCATCTTATCAGTACCTTTGTCTACCTGTCAGGAGATACCAACAAAAATCTGTCAATTTTCACGTTTTTATTATTTTTATATTAATTTAAACAGTAATTTATGAGCTTTTTTATAGTTGTTAGGTTGATCTTTCTTCTTCGTGTGTATATGTGTATGCGTGTGTGTGCACAAGCGTGTGTAAACGTTGTGTGAATGCCTGTGCATGTGTAAGATGTTAGGGTTATTTCTTCTTTTCATAAATTTCTTGTCTCATTATACTCTTCAGATAGATAGATAGATAGATAGATAGATAGATCAAATATACACAAAAATATCTTAAACTACTGATGAGTAAATTTATTATATAAAATCGGCATTGGCTTCAACCACGGGGCGGTCTCCTTGTTGAAGTTGGTGAATATTCCCATTATCCTTGCCTTCAGCTCATCATTGGTGTTATATGGAGATTTGTTGGTTTCTCATAGAAATTATCTGTCAACCATGGCTGGTTCTCCTGCTTGTGTTACATAGTGCATAATCCTATTGACAGACACAGGCTCTTCCAGCAGCCACCCTCGTAACCCAGGGCAACACAATCGCCTCAATACAATTAGTGCAGCCCTTCGTGTTGAGTTTAAGGCTCTCACCAAAAAATTCAGTTCTCATCTTATCAGTACGATCAGAGTGACTTTTCTGAGCTGCCAAGCCTTCGTAATCACCACTGGACTCATCCAACACTTTCTGAATCCTCTACACTTCCATCAGACTGACATCCTAAATTCCGACACGAATTCCCAGCAGTACAGGATGTCGTTACTAAAATTGGGTCCTGCTGATCTCCTTATCACTGACGGTACCCAACTGACCCTATTATACTGTGCAGTCGACAAAATTAAAAACAAACAACGCGCATGCACGAAATTAAAAATGTAAAATAGTGACAATCTACCCATTACACTCTTTATCCAAGTTCCGTTAAACGCAAGTAGCATGAAAGAGTGATTGCTGACCAAATACACAATTATATATATATATATATATATATATATATATATATATATATATATATATACATACATACATATGTGTGTGTATTAATAAATATACATATTATTCCTTATCTTATGTATACTTATTAATATATACTTAATAGCACTGTTATATTAAACTCTCTATATGCAATATATATAACTATATATATATATATATATATATATATATATATATATATATGAAATGATTTGTTTGAACATTATTTTTGATCGATACTCGTATTTAAGTAGGTATTATGTTTATAATCAAACAGTATTATATATATTTCTACCGGCCTGATTATTTACGATAAATTTTTGTTACGAAAATATGTGTCATTCGGTAGGATTCGAACCAGCGACCACTATCCACATGTGATCTGGCGCGTCTTAGACCTTTCGACCATCAGTCTAAACGAAGTCAAATTAAGCCTATAACATAATTTTCCAATTCATCGCAATAACCATCTCTGCTCTGAAATGTATCGTCATGTCAACAAATCAATAAAGATTAACAAAAATAATGTTCAAACAAATCATTTCAAATTGTCGGTTGTTTATAACCAGTTTTGTTAATCTTCGTTAATTTCCGTAATATATATATATATATATATATATATATATATATATATATATATATATAGTGCTCTCATACGAGGAAGGGACTCTTCCTTTTGCGTGACTTCCCGAGAGCAGTTAACGAAGGCAGTTAACAACAGTTGACGACTGCTACTACTCAGACAATAAGCAACGAAATAATACTTTCGAATGCAGTTTTTTGTACTTACTTATTTCTAGTTACTTATTATCAATGGATGGATATTTAATTGTAGAGAAATGTGAAATTCGAAGAGAATTTTTGTTGTCTCAGTGCGCCTTCGGATTTCAGTATCACCCTTTCTTTCCTATGTTAAAACATTTTCCAGATATTTAAATTGTTTACATGCTTTATTTTGGTATTAATGTTTGTCACTTTAACTGAGCAGGTTCATGCCTACTTCAAAGTTTCGTGAGGACACTGTTATAATGACCAGCCCTGGCAAATGAGAGCATTACAACGGTGTCCTCACAAATCTCCGAAGTCGACATGAACCTACTCAGTTGTTAAAGTGACTGACTGTTATATATATATATATATATAAGGATGGATTTTTCTTTTCATCCGACATATTTTATCACTTTAACCGTTATTTTTAGTAGTTACTTGTATTTGAAAAGGCTCATGAAATCAGTTAAAGCATGATGGTTTAAACGGTAGCTCCCTATTCCCTGAGGGATGCGAGTTCAATTCCTGCCTAAGAGTGCAAGTTTTTCTTTAATATTATTTTAGAACTTGCAGGCCGGTAGATGAAAGTAAGCCAATATACTGCGTCTATTCAAATGCAAATATCAACTAAAAATAACGATCGAAGTGATATATATATATCTTTCTTTCTTTCTATCTATCTATCTATCTATCTATCTATCTATCTATCTATCTGTGTGTGTGTTTGTGTGTGTGCGCGCGCGTGCGTGAATAAAGAAGGAAGATATTTGCAACTTTCAAAACATTAATTTAAAACCGTGCTCAATATTAAAATACACAAATGAATATTTATTATAAATTATACTTACGAACATGTACAAACTACAGTCTACTAGAAAATGTACATTTTGTTTAAACATTGACAGAACAATGTCTCATTAGGTAATTAATAACGATGGTACCTGATGAGACATTGTTCTTTCATTGTCGAAACAAAATGTACAGTTTTGTAGTAGATTCTAGTTTGTACATGTTCTTAGTATAATTTGTAATATATATATATATATATATATATATATATATATTATCATTTCACACGAGGTAAGGCAGGAGTGCCACTAGCACGAAAGGGGTTACAGGGAATATAAGTGAAAGGGAAAATGAAAACTGAAAATAGGGAGAATTGAGGAAAGAACAAAAAATGAACGGGATTCAAGAAGACAGAAGATGGCGATTGATGTCGCGTTTAAAATGTAGAATTACGTTTTTTACCAAGAAAGCAAGTAAACAGAAGGGATTTTCAAAGGTGGTAAGTGCAAGAAAAGAAGCTTTTGGAGTAGGAGTGGTGGTTACATTTAGCTATTTTAACGGTAAACGGGTGGGACCTAGATACCAATCTAGTAGCCCGATTAAAGTCAAGGCACCCGGCAAAAAAGCTCGTCAGAGCAGTTACCATAAAAATATGTGTTTGTAGAAGAGACAGAGGAAAACCATGTTACGTCGGTGAAAATGTGATTGAAGTCGAGATGTCTCGTCAGGATTAATTACATTACAGACTCTTTTGGGGAATTTGTCAAGAATCCCGATATGTATAGCAAGACAACAAAACCAGATATATGCGCGTGGCTTTGTTTGGAGAGATTATATAAGATACACTTTTTTATCTTATATTAATTCAGCTGAGATGACTTCTACTTCCATCTCGGGAATAAAACTAAAAATGACGCCAATCTTCTTTACAAATGGTTTCCGAAATAAATTTATTATAAACGAGTGTACCTCTGCCGTCAAAATAACGGCAAAATATACCCAACGGTCATTATGATAGATAGATAGATAGATAGATAGATAGATAGATAGATAGATAGATAGATAGATAGATAGATAGATAATGAACATTATGAGATAGATAGATAGATAGATACATACATACATACATACATACATACATACATAATTTCGAGCAGATTGGGATAGATAGATAGATAGATAGATAGATAGATAGATAGATAGATAGATAGATAGATAAGGTGACATAGATAGATAGATAGATAGATAGATAGATAGATAGATAGATAGATAGATAGATAGATAGATAGATAGATCCAGTGAAGGTAACGTGTTAGTGCATGCCAGCTGAACAGCTCCGCTTACCAGATTCCAACAAGTTCTTGAGGCCATCAGGAAAGAATGTGCACCGTTTCGGGGTTTCCTTCTCGACGTCTAATGTATATATTCTTCACTGCTCGACAACATAATTATTGCAAAAATAAAATAAGGCACTGTTAAAGAGCAAACACGTGGCAAGAACTTTCATAACTGATAGTAGAGAGTATGAACTGAGCCAACGCTGCCTCGTTTCTCTCTCTCTCGCTCTCTCTCTCTCTCGCTCTCTCTCTCCTATACATACTTTTCCTTCCATGTGCCATGTCTCTTCATGACGTAGGCGATTATGGCCTTCTACGTCTTCTTATCTCTAGTAGCTCTTAGCACACTTTATCCAAAACCCGCTCTGCCATTCACTTGCTTAAGCCCGTTACGTATGTTCCGCATTGTGTGTCTCTCTTTATCTCTATCTCACATTTATATGTCTCTCTGACTTGTGAGTATCAGATTCTCCAAGCCCTCCTTTCTCATTACATGTCCCAGGAACTTTTCCTGATGTAAAATATTAGTTTCTTTTTTGTCCCAATCTTCTTCAAATCCTCATCGTTGCTCACATGCTCGGTCCATGGTATCCTCACCATCCTTCTGTATAACCACATTTTGGTTGCCTCAAGTTTCCCCTTCATTTTTAAGAGATTGTCCAGCATTCACTGCCAGATTGTAGAACAGGCATCAGATAACAATCCAGTACACTCTTCTTTGTTTTTAGCAAAATTTTCCTGTTACTCAATACTCTACCCAGCTTTTTTAATGCTTCTTAAGCCATGCCAATTCGTCTTCGGATCTCAGTGTCGCACATTCCGTCCTATTAAAACACTTCCCGTGTATTTAAAATGGATGGTGGAACAGGGTTTGGGAGAGATAATAAGAGGAAAAACATTAAAAGTGACAAGGTAGAGAGGTAAGTGGAAGTCCATGATCTCCTACGTCCTGAAAGGACACGGCACATAAACAAGAAGAAAAATATCTCCCAAATCTCTCTCCGTCATCCACCGGCTCAAACCCATCAAGTAGTTCACGCGCTGCTTTCCCCTGTCTCGCTTTCCTTCTATCCATCCTGTGAGTATTAGGTTCTCCATACCATCCTTTCTAATTACGTGTCCCAGAATCTTCAGTTGTCTCTTCCTGATGCCAAGTATGAATTTCTTTTTCGTTTGCTTCCTCTCCAAAACCTCGTAGTTGCTCATATGTTCATGGTATCCTCAGCATCCTTCTGTAGAACCACATTTCTGTTAATTCGACTGCCATATTGGAGAACAGTCCAGTACGCTTTTCTTTGTCTCCAGCAAAATCTTTCTGTTTCTTAATACTCTGCTTAGGCTTTGAATTGCGTCTTTGGTTGTGCCAATCCGTCTTCGGATCTTAGTGTCGCACTTTCCATCCTCTGTCAGAAGGCTTCCCGGGTATTTAAATTTCTGTATCTGCTTGATTTCAGTGTCCCGCAGCTTGTAGTTGTCATTTTAGGCTCCCTTTAGTAGGACATCATTTACTTTCCTTTCCGCGTCTGCTATCGGCTATTTCCGTATCTTATATTGTTCAGATTTTTCCGCCGCTGATGAATACTTGCATGACATTTAGTGCTCCCAGAATAGTCTGGCTGTCAGTCAGTTTAGGTGCAATACGTGATACACGCTTGGGCGATCATGCTCGAAAGAGACATGACTGACTGGACAGAAGATTATCCCGCAGTAGGTTGCCATTGCTTTCTGCGGTAGACTGGTTGCCGACCAAGGCTATAGAACCCAATCTGTCCTGTTATTTAACCCATAACTGGAAGGAAGAGACGGATTAATACCTTTCCCAAGGGTATTTGCGCGTAAGTGAATACAATGGATTCAGCTGGAATTCGAACTCGGCTCCCCGGTTTCTCGTTCCGAGCCGATATCCACTGTACCACAACGCACATCCTGGCTGTACAAGTCGAATAAATCCTGTGAAACGACACATCCTTGTCTTATACCCCTTTCTATCTTTGTATATCTGCTGAACTCGTTTCCTGTCCGCATGCAGGCGGTTTGCTTCCAGTAGAAGTTCTTGATTATATGTCCATGTTGCTGGGCATTTCTACAATGGTCTTTATTATAATAGAGAGGTTGATCGAAGGTAAAATCATTACATCGCTTTTCCGCCCCGAAGCCTTGACGTACCGTGTTTTACTGTTATAAGGATGTGGCAAGAACAGTTCAGTAGTTGAATATTGTCGGGTTAGAGATCTGAACACAACCAATGAATTTTTCAAAGCATGAATGAATAATTCGGGTTGGTATAAGAAAGAATGGTTTTAGCAAAAGAAAAACGTATAGTAAAAAGGAAATTTACGGCCGTTCGTATTTATTTGTCTTAGTTCTGACATTAACGAAAAGAAATTCTTTTTTTCTCTGAGTTGCTTTACTTCTTTTTTTATTTATACATTTACACCATAAACTATAACTTGTTTCCGGGTCTTGACGCGAATATGAACTGAATAATATCTCTCTCTTTTTGGCGATAAGATTGTGTCCTATGAGAATAATTTCCAACCCTTGAGGCGGTCATTCCACTATTCTAACCTGAAAATTCACCCCACAAATATTTATTTTAATCATGTGTTAACTGCATAAAATGTATAACATAGATATGTAGATCCACGTCGAAATTTTGTTTCTAAATCATTGGATTATATTGGCGTCTTTCAAGATCAGGCCGTATTTAATCCTTGTGATTGCGATGATGCTTCTTCGAATCTCTTCTGTGTCATCTAAGTCCATTTATGTCTTAATCATCGCCTCTTTTACTGAGTATTTTGTTTTAATCTGTGTTTATTTTAATTTTTTCAGATTATTTTGTGTCTTTCAGATTAGACTGTGTTCTACTCACCTTGTCTTAATATTCTGATCATCCATCTTCTATATCAGTGTTTCCCAACCATTTTTAACACATAGTCCACTTTGAACCCAGAATTTTTCGGTGGCCAATTAAATTATTATCGTACAAATAATTACTTCTATTTTACATAGAATATATCCAATAAAGATACAATTAGACACACAATTTCACAAGAGTCTAAAATAATTTCGCATCTCCAATGAAACGGTAATTTATTATTAATATTTTATAACAAATTTTCTTATACATGACACAAAACAAAATAACTTTCCCTCAAGTTCCGGAGTCAATGTTTAAATCGGTATTTTAAATGCCTGATTAATTTATTCAAACACTAAGTAGGTTTTTTTATCATTTCACCCTAAGCCAGATAGTTTTACTGCGACTGGGTCGCAGAGGGTTACATAAGAAGAAAGTGATGAGAGAGAGGGACAGGTTATAGGGAGTGTCAGGAAGTGGGTAAGAGAAGGATAAGAATACTGGTGTAATGAGAGTGGAGTGTACAGAGAGAAAGGATGTGAGTCAGTGAGATAAGAGATGACTATTGACCTTACATTTAAATTCTTGGAGGGCGTAGCTGTCGGGGAAGCAATTATACAGAAGGGAATTTTACGGGCAAAACGTGAGAGAAAAGAAGATGACAGAGTAGAAGTTGCGGTTACATTTTATTAAAAAAAGTAAAAGGGTGGGACCTAGCTGCTAGTCTAGTAGCTCGAGTAAATTTATACACAGAAGACACCAGGAAGCTAAGTTCATCGGAACAGAAGCTGTGAAAGTATTTGTAGAAGAGACACAGGCAAGCCACATAGTAAATGTTTCTAATCTAAAAAAATTTAAATAATTTATATAAATTTACTTGAATTAAGTTAAGGACTAGTAGTTAATAAAAGCACTATGGGCCACTCAATAAGTTGTGGCCCATAAATTAGCCCGGAGGTTAACTAAAATATTATAAGATTTCTGTGGCTCAGTTGAAATTTGGTAGGACCATTTTGGCAATGTGGCCATAGGCTGGAAATTTCTGTTCTAGCGGAATCTGTATTTTAATTTATGCGTCTGAAGTTTTAAAGCATATATTTTTCTTTTATATTAGGTAATGTCTTAATCGTAGTGTCTACATTTCTATATACTATAATCATCAAATCATCTTTGGCATTTCAAGGCCAGATGTCATTTTACCTTTGTCTTAAACTTCTGATCATACTGTGGGTGCTAGATCAGTCTTTTATCAATTTAAGTCTTAATATTTGTGTCTCAATCTTCGGAACATACTGAGTTTATAATCAGTTTATTTCTTAACATTTTATCTTAATCTTCTGATCATGCTGCGTTTTGTTATCAATTTATGTCTTAAACTTTGTATTTCAATCTTCTGATCATGTTGAATTTATTATCAGTTTATGTCTTCATATATTAAGACATAAACTAATAAACATCAATCTGTTGTTCATGCTGAGTAATTCATCAGTTTTTTTCTTCGTCTTTGTGTCTCGAAGTGCTTAATAGTTGTGTCTCAATCTTCTTATACTGTTTTTAATATCAGTTTTTTCTTCATCTCTGTATCTCAATCTTCTGATCCTACTGAGTTTATTATCAGCTTATGGATTAATCTTTGTGTCTCAATCTTAAAATTATATTGAATTTGTTATCCGTTTATCTCTAAACATTTATATCTGAATCTTCTAAACAGTGAATTTATTTTCAGTTTATGCCAATCTATTTTCATAATCTGCTGATCATATTGAGATTACTACCAGTTTATAATCTTTGTATCTCAATTTTCTGATCGTACTGTTTTATTATAAGTTTTTTATTCATATTTGTATCTCAATCTTCTGATCATGCTGTTGTTATTATTAATTTATTTCCTAATCTATTTGTCTCAACCTTCTGATCATACTGAATTTATTATCAGTTTATGTTCTAATCTTTGTCTTTATCTTAAAATCATACTCAATTTGTTATCCGTTTATGTCTTAACATTTATATCTAAACCTTATGATCATGCTGACTATATTTTCAGTTGTCGTCTTAATCTATTTCTCTTAATCTGCTGATCATACTTAGATTATTATCAGTTTATGAGTTAATCTTTGTGTCTCAATCTTCTGATATTACTGAGTTTGTTCTCAGTTTATGTCTTAAACTTTGTATCGCAATACACTGATCATGCTTTGCTTATAATCAGTTTTTTCCAGACATATCCCAATCTTCTGGTTATACTGCATTGTTTATAAGTTTACGTCTTAGCATTTGTATCTCGATTTTTTGATCATACAGAGTATGTTATCAGTTTATGACTTAACCTTTTTGTCTCAAACTTCTGATTATAATGAGATTGTTATCAGTTTATGTCATAATCTTTGAGTCTCAATTTTCTGGTTGTACTGATTTTTTATCAGTCTATGCCTTAACATTTGTATCTCAATCTTCTGATCATACTGATTTTTACATCAGTTTATGTCTTAATCTTTGTGTCACAATATTATGATTGTAATGAGATTGTTATCAGTTTATATCTTAAAACTGCATCTTAATCTTACGGTTATTTGATGTTTTGCACGTCACTTTAATGTCTTGAGCTTGAAGAGAGAGCATTTGAATATTTGAATATTCTAGCAAAGGTTTTATTTTTTAATCATTTCACTCCAAGCAAGGCGGTACCGCCACTGATGCGCAGGGGACTACATAAGAGTACAGGTTTAGGCAGGAGGAGAGTGAAGAGAAAGATAAAACATTTATAGGAGTTGTCAGAGAAAGAGCAAGAGAAGGATGGGGACACAGGTATGAAAACAGCTACAAAGGTAGAGAGAAGGGAAAAGAACAAGATATACGAGGTGATGTAGAAAGGACGAGGGAAGGAATGGATGGAAACTGACATTGAATTTAAATTCCTGGAGGTTGTAGCTGTCAGGAAAGCAAGTAAACAGAAAGGAGTTCCACAGGCGGGAAGAGCGAGAAAAGAAGCTGTTGGAGTAAAATTTGCGTTTATATTTCATTGGTTTAACAGTAAAAGGGTGGGACCTTGTTGCCAGTCTAATTGAACGAGTAAATTCTTGAGGAGGGGGCATCAGTGACCTAAGTTCTTCGGAGCATAAGTAAAGCCATGTCCCGCTGGTGAGAAAGTGGCTGGAGTCGTGCTACCAGGTCGGGACCTATCATATAACAGATTCTCCTTTAGAACCTGTCGAGAACCCTAAAATGAACAGCAGGGGCACCTGGCCAGATATGACAACAGTATTCTATGCATGTTCGGATAGTTGAAAGGTGAATAAATAATGCAATTATTTGTTAAACAATCAGATATTATCAGTCAAAACATGATGTATAGAATCAATAAAAAATAAATATCTAAATAATTAACCACATCTTCTATGCTAACAGTTTCTTCTCTCGCATTTCTCTCTTCAGGAACCCGCTACCTGTCTACTGTGTGCCAGTCAAATTTTCTCTTTATTTAAATGTAATGTCTATTGTTATCTTTTGTCTCTTGAATTACTTTTCGTTTATTGTTCTCTCATCTTAATAATGATTTCATTTTTTCATATTCTTTCATAACCAGTAACCCCCTCATGGTTTTAACCCCCTCATGGTTTTAACCCCCTCATGGTTTTAATGCCTAACTTTGGGGGAAATAATTAAAAATAGGAAATAATTCTGTATTTTATTTGTTGATGGATTATCCGTTATCGGAAGGCCTGTCACTGATTCGAAGGTTTTGCACGTATGTGTTAATGACATTGCGCTCTTTTTCTCTCTCTCTCTCGCTCTCACTCTCTCTCTCTCTCTCTCTCTCTCTATCTATCTATCTATCTATCTATATATATATATATATATATTATTATTATTATTATTATAGCAAATTGAAACTCACTAGCTATATAAGTAGCTGCCTGATGATGGTGTATTAAACACCGAAATAACAATAATGATAATAGTAATAATAATAATAACTATATATCTATACTCTACTTCTGTATTGAGCACGTTTTAAAAGTAGATATCTAATTGTGCAATATACTTCCAGATAACCACTGAAATTATCAACAAAAGGTAAAATGTTAATGGATTAATTTAGACAAACAGTAAAAAAAATATTTTGGTCGGTTATGAAGATAAGACTATGTGTGAAAAAAATTAGTAGACAAAAATTTTAGAACTAGTCAGTGTCATCATAGCTTCAGGCGTGTAGACATCTACTTAGCTAATTTACAGCATTAAATTTCAATTTTAAAACGGCTAAGGGTAAAATTTTAACAAAGTTTAAACAGAGTAGTGTTGTTGAACCTCAAAGACGTGGTCTTTTGCAACGAGTCATTGTAAATGAAATTGGGCGTAGCAGAACTGTCATTACTAACTTCATTAAAAATCCGAATGCGTCTGCATGTAAAAAATCAAGTGGTCGCCTAAATAAAATCTCACCCTCTCCAGACAGACGCATGAGGCGAGAAGTTTAAGTGAGATTTAAGCAGAACCACAAATCAGATAAAAGCGAATACAGATGCTGAATGCAGCTCGCAAACAATTCAATGGCATTTAAATAAGAAAATATTTAATAATGTGAAACGACTTCTTCTTCGCCATAAAACCTTTCATTTACAATTTCCTTCCATCTATCAAACTTGGGATGTGGATAAATAGAAGAAAGTGTTGTATTCAGACGAGAAAAAAAGACAACTTTGCTGGCCCAGACTGCTTTTTAGCGTTACTGACATGAAAAAGATATCCCATAAGAAACATTTTTAACACGACACAATGGAAGTGGATCTATTATGATCTGGTTTCATTTTCAGGCAATAGAACCCTTTCAGAAGGTAAAAGGTCCTCAAACAGCTGCTAGTTGCATCGACATGTTAAGAAAGCCATCGTGAATTACTGAAGGCCATCGTCTATGTGGGAAAAATTAGATTTTCTAGCAGGACAATGTTGCAATCTACAACACTCGAAAGTCGAAGAAGTTTTTTATGGAAAACAACAGTCAGCTTTTGGGCCATGCACCGTGTTTTCCAGATCTAAATCTAATCGAAAATGTTTGGGGATGAATACTAAAGGATGTTTATAAATAACCAAACGACGAACGAAAAAAATTCATTGTTCAATTTTTGTTTAAATTAATCAATTTAAAAATTTTCAATTGTTTCTTGATAAACTACATTTTCTAAATAAATGTAAATGTTTCACAAATATATTTCGATTAAAGTATTTTATATTTTTTAAGCCCATTTGTATCTAGTCTCAATATTTTGACCAGAATTATATATATATATATATATATAATTATTAGGCCACCCCAGTGTTTTAAAAAAAATGTTGTATTTCATACTATGTTTTAGTGTTGATTGCCAAGTGAATAATTGTAAATGAAAACAGAATGGTTCTTTGGTTAATATTGCACAATAACATGTGCATCAAATGAATTTATAAATATTCAACAATTACCTATATTGCAGTTTCATCAATGAAAGAATGAAGAAAATTTAGGGTGATTCTGATGACTTTATCTTTCCTTGTAAAATTTTACAAAGTAATAATAACAAAAGAACCATTCTATTTTTATTTAGAATTATCCACTTGGTCATAAATACTAAAAATAGTATGGAATACATCATTTCTTTTAAAAAACTGGGGAGGCCTAATAATTATGGCTGGTAATGTACATATATATATATATATATATATATAATACGACTCAGCAAAATTTTATATCTGCTCAGTTTCGTGTGCGAACGTAAAGAAAATTTATAAGGGAATAATGAATATTTTATTTATAAATCAGATAAACTTTATCAACTTAAACGTTGTTTTTAATGGATGCTCGTATTTGTTTAGAGGCTCAGTTTATTTAGTCAGTCAGTTAAGTGATACATGCTCGAGCGATCATTACTTTCTGTGGTAGACTAGTTGCCAACCAAGGCTATAGAACCCAGTCTGTCCTGCTATTTGACAGCTGGAGGGAAAACAGACGGATTAATAATTTTCCAAAGGTAAGTGAATACAACGAATTCAGGTGGAATTCGAATCTGGCCCTCCGATTTCTCGTTCCGAGCCAACATTCCTTGCACCTCAAGGCACGTTTATTTAGTAAAGAGTACATTTATTTATTTTCCCTTTAAAATCTAATTTAAGTAAAGTTACGTCCAACAGGACTCTGTTCTGCGTCCCCACTGGATAATGAGTTCCGACTTGATATATATATATATTAGAACCAGCATATAAAATTATCCAAATTTGGACAATTTTTTTCTTTATTTTTATATTTTCACGTGAAATTAAAGCCAAAATACGATGTTTAGAACGGCTCATGATTAAACATAATAAACATTCATTGTCTGTTATATTTAATAGTATATGTTTAGAAATATATATATATATATATATATATATTGTGTGTGTGTGTGTGTGTGTGTGTGTGTGTGTGTGTGTGTGTGTGTGTGTGTCTTTAGACAGTAAATTTTTTTTAGGCATGTCACATTAAATAAATTGCAAATATTGTGTCAGCTTATTTTTAATTAAATCCGTTCGTACTCACGAATAATCTTTCGCGTATTTTAATCGAAAGATGTTAGATGATCTCGGAAGGAGATTAAAAGTGCTTGAGACATCGAAAGATGAATAATAAAATCAACTATCAAAGTTCCACCGCATTTCTTGTATCGTCTACATGTTCTTCCCGAAGCTAGGTGCTAATTAGTTTTCAACAGTAAATCTCCAGAGGATTCTTACGATCTAAAAACATTCAAATAACCTGGAAAAGGTTAATAAGCCGTAAAACAAATGAGATAATTAAATCTATTACTGTGATATCCCATCTGATTTCACTTGCAATCTATGCAACAAAGTGGTCGAGTCAATGACTCAGCATTACATGTCACAGCACCATGATACCAATGCAGCATATAGTAAGCTTGCTGGCAAAGCTTGTCGCTTAATGTGTAGATCTCTATCTGGACTAATGTCACCAGAGACATCATTTGTCGTAAGTGTTATTGTTCTATGTGTACTTCCTAGAACAGGAATTGATGATATCACAATCACCAGCTAATAAAAACGAATGCATTATTGTTTTGTTGGTCTGATCTATCTCACCCGGTAATAGAAACTATTGCGTTGTTGTTGCTATTGTTGTTAGATTGGCCTAACCCCTTAAGTAGTAGAAACTAATGCCTTGTTTTGTTGTTGTTGTGGTTGTGGTTGTTGGATTGGCCTATCCCACCACGTAATACAAACAAATAATTTGTTGTTGGAGTTCTTACTATTATTGATGGTGGTGGTGTTATTGTTGGACTGGCTTATCCCACCAGGTAATTGAAACTAATGCGTTGTTTTGTTGTTATTGTTGTTGTTGTTGTTGGATTAGCTTATCTCACAGGTAGTTGAAACTAATGCGTTGTTTTGTTGTTATTGTTGTTGTTGTTGGATTGGCTTATCCCACCAGGTAATTGAAACTAATGCGTTGTTTTTTGTTATTGTTGCTGCTGCTGTTGTTGTTGTTGTTGTTGGATTGGCTTATCCCACAGGTAATTGAAACTAATGCGTTGTTTTGTTGTTGTTGTTGTTGTTGTTGTTGTTGTTGTTGGATTGGCTTATCCCACCAGGTAATTGAAACTAATGCGTTGTTTTGTTGTTGTTGTAGTATTTGTTGTTGTTGGGTTGTCCAATCCCACCACCTAATAGAAACTAATGCTTTGTTGTTGTTAGATTGGCCTACCTAACCTGTCGCGGAACTCAATGTAAGCCCAGAAGGTCAGTCAGTTAAGTGACATAAGTGGTACACGTTTGGGCGATCATGTCTCAAAAGAGACATAATTGACTGGGCAGAAGATTATCCTGCAGTAGATTGCCGTTACTTTCTGCGGTAAACTGGTTGTCAACCAAGGCTATAGAACCCAATCTCTCCTGTTATTTAACCCATAACTGGAGAGAAGAGACGGATTAATATCTTTTCCAAGGGAATGTGCGCAACGCACATCCAAGCCCAGAGAAGTGTACATTTATTTGCAAAGTGGATTCCTGACATACCACTTCAACAGTAAGGAAATCAACAATAAGGTTCTGAAAATGGTCATACTCGGACACAAGTTAACTTTCCAGCATATGTGGATACATCTTGCAAAGGTACTTTTATTTGCATGTCGGTATGCATTTAGCCCAAATAAGTCGTGCAAATCAGTAGAAATTGATATAAGACAAAAATACGTTAAACAAAGAAAAATTAAAACTGTGCTCTTTTAGACATTCGCTCAAGAACTTTTGAGAAATAAGGAAGGACGCAGACTGAAGAGGAAAAAAATTAAATAAGCAACTAAAAGGAGGCTGGAGGAAAAGAAAACACAACAAACCAGCCATTACCCCGACTCACGTCGCTACCCGTTTCGCTGTCAATCCCCTTCACCTCCGCCAAGAGAGGGCACCGTTGTCAGAATGTAGGAAAGAAGTTGTTGAAAGATATATAATTGCCGGCCGTCATTTGTTATCGTGAGCTGGGCTGACAGACGGCGAGATCTGACGAGAGATAGCGAGAAGTAAAGGAACAGACACACACGGAATATAGTTGACAGGCGAACGAATAAGATCTGTTGAAATAGGCAAGGAAAAATCGATAAGCGAGTGATTAATATATTACGATAAATAGAATATATTCCCCTACAACCGCCATGACGGAATAGGGGGGAGGAAATAATCAAGAAGCGACATGACATTTTCAAATGCCGACTCAAAACACAAACAAACATTCCTGTCCGGTTCTTTTCTTTAGGCTTTTATTTGCTTTTCTATTTACAGACTAAAATTTTATTACTTTTTTTTTTGGGGGGGGAGCTTGAGTTTGGCATGTCAAAAAAGCTTGAAGTGGCATTCTCTCTCTGTCTCTCTCTTTCTCTCTCGCTCTTGTTATTCTTCCTTCTTTTCTATTTTTTTTTTAGAAAAAAATAAATCAATCTTTATGATCTTCTTTATGTGCCGTGTCCTTTCAGGACGTAGGCGATCATGCATTTTCATTTGCCCCTCTCCCTTGTCGCTCTCAATATTTTTTCTCTTGGTATCTCTCCCAAACTCAAAATCTCTCCGCCATCCACCTGTTCAAGCCCATCAAGTAGGTCTCACGCTGCTTTCCTCTGTCTCTCTTACCCTCTATCCGTCATGTGAGCATTAGATTCTCGGAGCCCTCCTTCCTCATTACGTGCCCGATAAACTTCAACTGTTTCTTCCTGATGCTAAGTATGAGTTTCCCTTTCGTTTGCAACCTCTCCAAAACCTCATCGTTGCTCATGTATCCTCAGAATCCTTCTGTAGGGCCGCATTTCTGTTACTCCGAGTCTCTTCTTCATCTTTAAGGAAATTGTCCAGCATTTGCTGCCGTAAATGAGGACATGTCACATAACAACCCAGTACTTTCTTTGTCTCCAACGAAATCTTTCTGTCTCTCAATACTTCGAATCGCTTTTGAAATGCGTCTTTGGCCATGCCAACCCGCATTCGGGTGTCAGTGTCTCACTTTCTATCCTCTGTCAGAATGCTCCCAAGGTATTTAAATTTCTGCACCTGTTTGATTTTAGTGTCCCCGACTTGTAGTTGTCATTTTGGGGGCCTTTTTCGCTGATGACCATGCATTCGGTTTTCTTGAAGTTTATGTTTAGCTCTTTCTCCTCGCTTTCCCTTGCTACCTTCTGTAGGAGGTCCTATATTTTCTTTTCCGCGTCTGCTATCAGCACTGTAACATCTGCTTATCTTATATTGTTCACACTGTGGCCGTCAATGACGAATCCTGGGAGAATTTTTAACTTACTCAGAATTTATACTATTTACATTATTCGGACCATTGTCATCATCTTTGTTGTCATTTTTAAGATGTTTCAGCCGTTGTACGCTCCGGCCTTCTTCAGGTGCTAAGAATTTCGAACCGAACCCTTTATTACAATCACTGAGGTATATCATTCTCATGGCCACATTAAAAATACATGGCACAGTGGATATAGACGTTGGTTAGTTCCAGTGACTCAACTCAAAGAGTTGTGAGTTCAATATCAGGCTACAGCAATAGTGAACTTAGAGGGTTAGAAGGAGATAACTCATGACTACCAAAAGAGGCTTCCCGAAAGGAATGAGAATTATATACCCCAGTGATTGTAATAAAGGGTTCGGTTTGAAATTCCTAGCACCTCAGAAAGACCAGAGCGTACAACGGCCGAAACGTCGTATAAATGGCAACAAAGATGAGGACAATAGTGCGAATGATGTAAATAGTGTAAATACTACCTCATCTCTGAAATATAAACAAATCACTCAGAATTGTTTCACTTTACTGATTGACTAGATCTGGTCAGAAGACACATCCTTGTCTTACACCCTTTTCTATTTTCTGATATGGACTAAGTCCATTCCTGTCCGTAATAATCAGGTAAACATAATAAAGGCAGAATTAAAATTTGCTGTTCTAAATCCGTAGTAAGACAAACGCTGAAAGTACCGCATCGATTGATTCGTTTGTTTACAGCTTATAAACCATATTCTGGTTATTTAAATCCAGAACATATTTTTAGATTTAAAGAATATCTTTTTAGATAATGATTTGGTAATGCATGTCTTTATTAATAAACTCACATCTGGTAGAAAAATGGGTGCATTTATACCTTAACAAAGGGGATTTGTTAACTCATCTCTCCTATTAACAATTCTGAGCTTTTAACCATTACACCACCTGCACATTGGTCTTAGGGATGACGATAAACTGCATCCGGCAGCAAGGCCTCTGATTAGAAGGTTGTGAAGAGCATAGAACCACTTCTTAATTGCTGTTGTTCCCAGATTCACCCTCATCCGCGGTGGTAGCACCTGTTAGGGTCCCAGTTATAGGCAAAACTGGGATCAAAACCCTATGAAAGTATTAAAAATCTTTTATAGTAAAAGTTCCAGTAATACATTTTTCAAGGAAAAAATATTACCAGGAATATATTTTTGAAGGAAAAAATATTACCAGCAATACATTTTATATATATAAAAAAATTGCCAGCAATACATTTTTGAAATAAATAAATATAATACCAGGAATACATTTCTGGGGAAAAATATGACCGCTATGCATTTTTGAAGGAAAAAATATTACCATCAATACATTTTTGAAGAAAGAAATATTACCATCAATATATTTTTGAAGAAAAAAATAACGCCAGCAATACATTTTTAAAGGAACAAAAAAACATTACCAGCAATACATTTTTGAAGGATAAAAATATTAACGGAAATACATTTTTGAAGGAAAAATATTACCAGCAATACATTTTGGAAAACAAATACATGCCAACAATACATCTGACTCTTAACAAAACCCACTTTACAAAAATGCATCAATCAAACCTGATCTACAAATTCATTTCATAAAAAGAATATACATAGTGTCCATAAAGTCCGTGTGCTCTTTAAAAAAATTATAACTTTATTTGTACTTGCAATAGAAATAATTTGTAAAAAGGATGAGAAAGAAGTAAATCTATATTTTTAAGTCTTTATTGAAATTGTATTTTAGTTTCCACATGTCCGCCATCATTAGCAATACAAAGTGTAATAAGATTTTGCAGTTCACGGAAAACATATGCCAAGTGATTTACAGTAATGCCTGAAATCACATTAGTTATTTTAGCTTTCAAATCTTCTAACGAACTAGGTTTGGTTGCATTTACAATTGTTTTCACATGTCCACATAAAAAATCTAATGGATTCAAATCTGACGAATGTAGAGGCCAATAAAATTGTCCTCCCCTTCCGATCCATCTGTTTCAGTCAGTTAAGTTCCATACGTGATACACGCTTTGGGCGATCATGTCTCGAAAGAGACATGACTGACTGGGCAGAAGATTATCCCGCAGTAGATTGCCATTACTTTCTGCGGTAGACTGGTTGCCAGCCAAGGCTATAGAACCCAATCTGTCCTATTATTTAACCCATAACTGGAAGAAAGAGATGGATTAATACCTTTCCCAAGTGTATTTGCGCATAAGTGAATGCAAGGAATTCAATTGGGATGCAAATTTTGTGGTAAAGAATTAGTCAATAACTATACTTAAAACTAGGTATATTAAACTTTACAATATTTTTACAGATTATTTCTATTACAAATACAAATAAAGTTATAATTTTTTTAAAGTGCACACAGGCTTTATGAACACTGGGTATATTCTATTCATGCAAATTTATTGTAAAAGTCTTGTTGGCATTAAATGAGGTTGATATGCAGTAAAACAAACCAAACCAAGCTAAACACCACGCGCACATTCAAGCTTACAGTTTCTGGTATTCCAAAGCGGCCACCCATCTAGAAACTACTTTACTTACGTTAATATCTCTTTCTTTTCTCTTTATTTTCAATCCAAACATATAAAATGTAAGCCAACATTGCAGCAATTAATGACGTCATTATATCTTAAGAAACTAAAAAAAAAAAGGACAGAAAAAAGAAAGAATTAAAATTAAACAAAAAGTGTTAATAAATGAGTTATTTTGTACTGTATATTAGAATTCTACCAATTCTACTAGTTTACATACATAATAAACTCTTTCTTTATTTATTAAACCCAAATATTAAAAGAAATGTAAGCAAGTATTTAATCAACTGATGATGCCCCCGTGAATTCAGTCAGTTTAGTGCTATACGTGCTCCACACTTTGGGCGATCATGTCTCGAACGAGACATGACTGACTGGGCAGAAGATTATCTAGCAGTAGGTTGCCATTGCTTTCTGCGGTAGACTGGTTACCAGACAAGGCTATAAAACCCAATCTGCCCAATTATTTAACCCGTAACTCGAGCGAAGAGATGGATTAATACATTTCCCAAGGGTATTTGTGTATAAGTGAATGCAACGAATTCAACTGGAATTCGAACTCGGCTTCCCAATTTGTCGCTCCGAGCCGATATCCACTCTACCACAATGCACATCCGTGAATTAAGCAACTCGAAACAAGTCAGACCAAAAACAGATAAACGTAAAATGCAAAACTAGTTACTCAGTAATTCATTTTATATTGTATTTGAGAATTCGACTAGTTGTACTAGTTTACTAACATTGATATATTTTCATTTCCATTCATTAAACCCAGTCATATAAAATGGAAGTAGACACAAAAACAACTAATTAACCTAATCTTAGTTTCAACAACTCCAAAAAGACAAAAAAATAAAGCTTAGAATAAAAAAACGTCTTATCAAATTAGTAATTTTGTATAATTAGACTAAATCTACGAATTTCATTATTATTAAATCTTAGAACCAGCATAATAAAAAATCATCCAAATGTCGGACAATTTTTGTCTTTATTTTCACCAGAAATTAAAGTCAAAATACGATGTTTAGAACAGCTCATGATTAAACATAACGATATTCATTGTCTGTTATAGTTAACAATATATGTTTAGATAATTATCTGCTGCCTCAATACACTAATTTTAGGTAAACTTTTGTTTTAAGTCCCGTCGCTTTTCCCTTTCAAATTTATCCAAAATAGCATTATCTCTGTGCAAATGTATATGCTGAACTCAAATCAAGTGTTAGTTATTGAAAAAACTTAGCTTTTTTTTCTAAATGTCCATAAAAAAACGAACTATATCTCGCACTTTTTCTCTCCCGTAACTCTCACGAAGTCATGTAATTAACTGCAGAATGGCGCATGTGATCGAATTTTGGCAGATTTTTCTTCATTTACTGATACTTCCGGCGATGTACTTCCGGTAATTAAAGTAATGGGCTATTGTATTTCGACGCTTATTACTCTCAAAACAGGAAGTACATTGCTGGAAGTTTCAGTAAAGAACGAAATTCGACCAAAATTGCTACCTACGTAGAACGTCATTTTGCAGTTAATTACATGATTTCGTGAGAGTTACGGGAGAGAAAAAGTGAGAGATATAGTTCGTTTTTTTTTTATGGACTTTTAAAGCAAAAAAGGTATGTTTCTTCAATAACTAATTGTTGATTTGAGTTCAGCATATACATTTGCACAGAAATAATGCTATTTTGGATAAATTTGAAGAGGAAAAAGCCGTCGGTACCTAAAACGAAAATTTACCGAATTTTATTATATTGATATCTTCTTCCTTTCCCTTTATTAAACACAAACATATAAAATGTAAGCAACCATTTAAGTAACTAATGACGTCATTTTAGCTAAAGCATCTTAGAAAAAAAAGAGAATAAAAAAGAAAAACAAGGAATTAAAAAAGTGTTACTAAATAAGTTATTTTGTACGATATTTGAGAACTTTACCATCTCTACTTGTTTACTTTGACATAAATTTCTTTTCTATTTAATAAATCCAAACTCATAAAATCTAGGCAAGCATTTGATCGACTACTGACGTCATTTTGGCTGAAGCAACAAGAAGTTAAAAGACAAAAAAGAAAGACGTAAAATTAAACACAGGGAAGGCCCAGGGCATGACAGAAATCTGCATAAGGCAACAAGGCTTCTGATTGGGAGGTTGTGAGGAGCATGCAACCACCTCTTAATTGCTGTTGTTCTCAGGTCTACTCTGACCCGGAGTGGTAGAACCTGTTAGGATCCCAACTATAGGCTAATAGTTAACCCCTAAACTGGGATCAAAACACTATGAAATTATAAAAATTGAATTTTATAGAAAAATATACATAAAATGAACTTTTATAGAAAATATATATTTTTGAAGGAAAAATATTACCAACAATACATTTTTTAACAAAAAACTATTACCATAACGCATTTTTGAAAGAAACATATTCTTAGTAAAACATTTTTAATACAAAACTAGACGATATTTTCACTTTTCTAAAATAAAAAAGAATAAAAACAAAAAAAAATTCATCATTTTTTTCAATTTAAGCGAACCTTAAAAATACCTTAAAATCTCTCATTGTTGGCACTAAATACCCCACAGAGGTTGATATTTTTTTTAATCGTATCACCCCGAGCAAGGCAGTAACGCCACTGATGTGCAGGGGGCTGCGTAATAGTGAAAAGATTGGAAAAGAGAAAGCCGGAAACCACATTCTAAACAGGGAACAAGGGATGAGCCTCTTAACCTGTTCAATAGACGTGGGTGGACTATGCCGTTAAATAAAACTCAGACTCAAACTAAACACAGGGAGTTAATAAATGTCTCAATCTGTACTGTACTAGTTTACCTACATTAACATCTTTCACTTTTCTATTTGTTAAAATCAACCTTATAAAATATAAGCAAGTATTTAAACAACTATTAACGTCATTTTAGCTTTAGCGTCTCAAAAGAATTGAAAATAAAAAGGACAAAATTAAACCAAATGTAATCTTGGAATTATTTCGAACTTTTCTTCTCATCTTGAGCTAATTTCATCGGAGAATTCAGGGGAACATTTCGCTAAGACAACAACTAGGATTCCATCGCCACCGCTCGCTTTATTAGGGTCAATCTTTAAAATTATGTTAGAGACCACCGAGGGGGTAATGTGGGCCTTAGTTCGGGGTGAGAAGTTGGGTACAGATACTCCAGACGGGTTCAGTGTCGTGTTGGTGGAAAATCTGTGAGCAAAGCACTCAGCCTTGTTTGTTGTAAGGGCCTCAAATTCGTTGATTAGAGGGAGGATCGCGGGTTTGCTATTGTTTGATACACTATATTTTTATCTTGGTTGATATAGGTGTTATAATAGACACAACGTTTCGACCAAGTCCCCTCTGGTCATTATCAGGTGTCCGTAGATTGGCTGATGTGGTTAGTTGGTTATACATGTGCTGGTATCATCTAGTGATCATTAGTTCGATCCTTGGATCTGGGAGTGATAAACCAAATCCAACATGAAAGAACAATAACTGATTTCACAGGATATTTCGCAAAAATCAACAAGATAATCCACATCAGCCAATCCATGGACATCTGATGATGACTAGAGCGTACTTGGTCGAAACGTTGTGTCTATTATAACACCTATATCAACCAAGATAAAAAATATAGTGCTTATTTCCCCGTCCACTCCACTCTCATCAGTATTCTCATCCTTCTCTTACCCACTTTTTGACACCCCCTATAACCTCTCACTCCTTATCATAACTTTCCTCTTATGTAACCCCCTGCACAACATATAAAAAAAATATATAATATAAAATGTATGCAACGTCATTTTCTTAAACTTTTAAAAAGAAGGCATGAAAAATATGAAAACGTAAAATTAAGCAAAAGTGTTTCTAAATAAGTAATTTTATACTTTATTTTAGAATTCTACCAATTCTATCATTTTACTTTTATTGATCTCTCTCTCTCTCTCTCTCTCTCTCTCTCTCTCTTTAATTTATTAATTACGGGCCTATCCAATGTAAGTTAGCATTTAAGCAATTGTGACATCTTCTACATGTCTTTTCAGGATGCAGGCAATCATGTCTTTCCACGTCTCTCTATCCCTGGTGGCTCTTAGCAAGCTTTTTCTGTACGCCACACAACCCTCGTTCTGTCATCCACCTGCTCAAGCCCTTCAAATATGTTGTCCACTGCTTTCCTCTGTCTCTTTTTCCCTCTATCTGAACTGTTCTCCAGGCCCTCCTTCCTCATTGCATGTCCCAGGAACTCCAGTTGTCTCTTCCTGATGCTCAGTATTAATTTCCGTTTCCCTTCCAAAATCTCATCATTGCTCACATGCTCGATCCATGATATCCGCAGTATCCTTCTGTAAAACCACATTTCAGTTGCTTCACCTTTTTTCTTCATCATTGATAATATTGTCTAGCATTCCCTGCCATATTAAAGAACCGACATCACATAGCAATCTAGTACTCTTTTCTTTGTTTCTAGCAAAATCTTCCTGTCTGTTAATACTCTACTTACCTTCTGGAGCGCATCATTCGCTATGCCAATTTGCCTTCGGATCTCTGTGTCACACTTTCCGTCTTCTGTTAGAACACTGCCCAAGTATTTAAATTTTTAAATATGTTTGATTTTGGTATCCCCCACCTATATTTGACATGCTGGGCTGCTCTTTGTTGTAATGACCATGCATTCGGTTTTCTTTCAGTTTATTTGCAGATCTTTCTTTTCACTCTCTTCAGCTACCTTCTGTAGGCGGTGTTGTTGTTTCCTTTCCGTGTCTGCTATCAGCACTGTATCATCTTCATCTCTTATATTGTTCAAAGTGTGGCCTCCGATGAAAAATCCTGGTATAAAATCCCTATGTCCTCGGAATAGTTTTTCTCTACAAGTTGAATCGATCCGGTGAAAAAACGCATCCTTGTTTTACGCTCCTTCCTATCTTTGTAGACATGCTGAATTTATAACCTGTGCGTATGCAGGCGGTTTCTAAAAAAAAAGAGCGACAAAAATAGAAATGTATAAAATTAAAGAGAAAGTGTTAATAAATAAGTTATTTTGTAATGTATTTGAGAAGCCGATCAAATCTCCTACTGTATTTACATTGGCATTTCTTTCTCTTCAGTTTTTTTTTTAAATTCAATCAGGTGCCCTGCTATTCACCTCGGAGTTCTTGACAAATTCCAACAAAGAATATATAATGTAATCGATCCCGACTTGGCAGCTCAATGCAGTCATTTTCTCACCGGCGTAAAGTGGCTTCCCTATGTCTCTTCTACAAATACTTTCACGGCTTCTGCTCCGATGAACTTAGCTCACTGGTGGCCCTTATCTATAAAATTACTCAAGCTACTAGACTAGCAACTAAGTTCCAAACTGTTACAATGAAACCTATAAAATGTAAACCTAAATTCTACTCTATCAGCTTATTTTCTCGCACTTCCCTCCTGCGGAATTCCCTTCCGTATACTTGCTTCCCCGACAGCTACATTTTCCAAGAATTTAAATGTCAGGTCAATGGTAATCTTTTATCTGAGTCGCATCCTTTCTTTCATACTCTTTTCTCCGTCCACTCCACTCTCATCACACCAGTATTCTTATCTTTCTTTTACCCACTTCCTGACACTCCCTATAACCTTTCCTTCTTTCTCATCACTTTCCTCCTAAGTAACCCCCTGCGCACCAGTTGCAGTAAAACTGCCTTACTTGGGGGGAAATAATTGAACAATTATATATCTAGAATATAAGGAAGCATTTAAGCAACTAATGACCTCATGGTAGCTTAAGAAACAAACAAACAAAAACAAAAACGAATAATTTAAAATTAAACAAAAAGTGTTACTATGTATGTTATTTTGTACTATATTTGTGAATTCTACCAATTGTACTTTACAAAGGGGATGCAACGAATTCAACTGGAAACAAATAGCCTTGGGAAAGATATTAATCCATCTCTTCTCTCTCCAGCAATGTGTTAAATAGCAGAACAGTCTAAGTTCTATAGCATTGATTGACAACCAGTAAGTAATTGCAACCTACTGCTGAAAAATCATCTGTCCAGTCAGTCATGTCTCTTTCGAGGCATGATCACCAAAGCTTGTATCACGTATGGCATTTAACTGACTAACCAATTGTACTACAAATTGACATGTTTTCTTTTCCATTTATTAAACTCAGACATTTAAAATACACGAAAGTATTAAAGCAACTAATGACGTGATTGTCAACTCAAAAAGAATAATAAAGAAAAACTTAAAATTAAACAAAAATATTTACTAAAGACGTTGTTACATAATGTACTCACTAATTTTACTAGTTTAATTACATTGAAAAACTTTCTTCTCTAATCATTACGACCTCCATAAAAATTTCATTAACTTTTTTTAAACAAATTGAATACACACAGTACTTTTTAAAAGCCCAAATAGCTTATAAAACTAGCATGTATATTCAATTGCCAGTTAATCATTGTTGTTTGTAGATATGATAGGAAGATATCCGAGATAAATAAACAAGACGTACTTTTTATGCATAATTATATTAAAGGTAAAGATGACATAATTATTCGAGAATAATGCTTAGAAAGTTGGTTCAGTATGTTGTGTCATACAATTTATCTTGTTAGAAACCCTCTTACACATTTATAAATCTACCGTTCGTCTGTGCATTCAGTATTGCTTGATGAGCGTTCATGATATACACTACACATCAAAAGTTTGAAGAAACTCCCAGAATTATCCTGGGATGAACTTGAAAAAAGACTGGAATCTTTCCATTCAAAAATGAAAAAAAAATCTTAGAGTGATAGAAAAAAGTATCTTGTCAATTAGCAAACTTATACTTTGAGAGGATGTGCGTTGTGGTACAGTGGATATCGCCTCGGCACGAGAAACCGGGGAGCCGAGTTCGAATTCCAGCTGAATCCATTGTATTCACTTACGCGCAAATACCCTTGGGAAAGGTATAAATCCGTCTCTTCCTTCCAGTTATGGGTTAAATAGCAGGACAGATTGGGTTCTATAGCCTTGGTCGGCAACCAGTCTACCGCAGAAAGCAATGGCAACCTACTGCGGGATAATCTTCTACCCAGTCAGTCATGTCTCTTTCGAGACATGATCGCCCAAGCGTGTATCACGTATGGCACTTAACTGACTGATACTTTGAGAAACTTTTACAAGAAATGCCAAAAATTTATTCAAGGCGAAGGAAGGATATTTTGACAAGAACAAAATTTAATCATAAAAGGCGTATTCCTTTTTTATCGTAATAAAAATTCTAATAAAAAATTATGTATTACTTCTTTTAACAATCTATAATAATTTTGTTCTTTAAAGTACAAAACAACTACTTTTGGGGCCAATTTAAAAAATTACAAGGGGTTCACTCAGAATTTTGAATAGTAGTATATATCTCGAGATTCTCGACAAAATAAAAAAAGGTCTGTAATATTATCGGTGCTAACCTGGCATCTCGACTTCACTCACTTTCCCACTGCCGTTGTGTTACTTCTCTTAGTCTTTTCTACAAATATTTTGTTCTAATTAGCTATCCTCATTTGTATCTCGACAGCAATTTGCGCGTAAATGAATTCACGGAATTCGAATCTAGTTAAAGTCGTTGCATTCACTTACGAACAAATATCCTTAGGAAAGATATTAATCCGTATCTTCTCTCTCCATCTCTGGGTTAAATAGCAGAATAGGTCTACCACAGAAAGTAATGGCAACCTACTGCGAGAAAATTTTCTACCCAGTCAATCATGTATCTTTCGACACATGATTGCCCAATTGTTTATTCCGTACTTAACTGACTGATTAGGTTGACAACCAGGTCTCACCATTTTACTGTTGAACTAATTTGCTTAGGGTAAAATTGTTTTTAAAATTATCATCTTCAATTTGAAAAACAAACGTCATTTTCAATGTTGTTTGTATGCCGGCCAGAATATCACGATTGGCCTAATTTGATTGGCTTTTGTTTTCTGAAAAGAGAGTTATATCTTTGTATTTTTCCGTATCTCCCTCCAGTAACCCTTTATTTAGTCCACCAGAGTAAATCGTTCTAGTTCCACGTGCCATGCCGCTCCCAGGTATCATAGTTTCAGTTGTTTCACTTTACTAACTCAACACTCCAAGAGAAGACGGCCCAGTGGATAAAACCGTTGGTGGGAGTAATCAAGTGACTTGAACCAAAGAGTTGTGATTTCAATACCTGGCCACAGCAGAGGTGAAAAAAAAATTGGAGAATTTAGTTACTAAAGGAAAATAACTGAACCTAAGATACCCGGAAGAGGCATGGCATGTGGAACAAGAACAATCTACCCTAAAGGGTTAGATTCGAAATTTAAAAAATGGTCGAAACGTCGGGAATAGAACACTAAAGATGAAGACAACAGTCCTAACAATGTAAAAAGTAGAAATTATCCATATTTCATCTTTCACTAAAAGCTGCTATCTTAACCTTGATCAAAGAATCTTACCGATTGTTATCTAGCCTTATAACCCGACACCCCATATCACATAACTTCACTGATTCTTACTATTTAATAGTAATCCTCTACCTTAAGTAACTCTCGGGCTTGTATTAACTGAATTTTAGTATTTGAGGAATTTATCTGTGCAATTATCATTTACGATATTATTTGCAGTTTTCAAACTTCACCAATACGACGGTTCTTCACGTTCTGTCAGTTAACTGATACATACTTGGGCGGTCTCGTCTCTTCCAATCCATGACTGACTAGGCAGAATATTTTCCAGCAGTAAGATGTCAATTCTTTATACGGTACACTTTTTGCCAACCAAGGCTTTAGAACCTAATATGTCCAGCTATTCAATTTATTTATCGATGTCAGTCATACGCGATACACGCTTTGGCGATCATGTCTCTTTCCAGATATGACTGACTGGGCAACACTAACTTTCCATGACTTGGCTACCAGCCAAGGCTTTAGAACCCAATCTGTCCTGCTATTCAATTCTTTTGTCTATGTCAGTTGGTTAAGGGCCATACGTGATACACGCTTGTGCGATCATGTCTCTTTCAATCCATGACTGGCTAGGCAGAAGATTTTTTCGTAGTAGGTTGCATTTCTTTCAGCGGTAAACTGGTTGCCAACTAAGGCTATAAAACCCTATCTGTTCTGCTATTTAGCCCGTAGCTGGAGGGAGAAGAGATAGATTAATACTTTATCTAAGTGAATGTAATTCATAAGCGACTGCAAGCAATTCGACTGGAATTCGAACTCGGCTCTCCGATTTCTTATTTTGAGCCGATATCCATTGTACACAACGCACATCCCACATTCAGTCAGTTAAGTGCCATACGTGATACACGCTTGGGCGATCATGTCTCGAAAGAGACATGACTGACTGGATAGAAGATTATCCCGCAGTAGGTTGACATTGCTTTCTGCAGTATACTGGTTGCCGACCAAGGCTATAGAACCCAGTCTGTCCTGCTATTTAACCCATAACTGGAAGGAAGAGACGGATTAATACCTTTCCCAAGGGTATTTGCGCGAAAGTGAATACAATGAATACAACTGGAATTGGAACTCGGCTCCCCGGTTTCTCGTCCCGAGCCGATATCCACTGTACCACAACGCACATCCCACATTACGAAGCCTTAATAAACGTAAGAGCATTATGTCATGATAGTTTATGCTGTTCTAAGAAGCGTGAAATGTAACGCCTTCACCAAGAAGCAGCCAGGCGCTGTGTGGCCCCTAAGTTGTCTCCCAGACAGTCCCCCGCTGCTGTTACCCCACTGTCGTACTCAAAACCCAGCCCCCGATTCAGTGGTCGCAGCAAGCACTTAAAAAACCCATGAAGCCAGTTGAAAAGAAGTGTCAAAGAAAGAAAAAGAAAAAAAAATAGTTTCTTTATATATCGGAGAGGCCGTGCCAAGAAAAAGAAAAAAAAGGTACTTGCCCTTGGGTTCTTTTATACCGAGGGTCGGGTGTAAGGAGTCGACTTTAGCGCCAGAAACCTGTTTTGGCTATCGTGAATTTCCTTCTTCTGTAACTAAGTTAAAGGAACAGGAACACAGAGAATGACTCCAGTTGATGTCACTGTTTGTAAGGTGCATTTACACTGACTTCTTTGGTCGGAACCTTTTCCGCTTCTCGCTTATTAACTTTCCTTCTTTTCAACTTCCTTTTGTAGAGTTCCAGACATTGGTAATTCTTTTTAGGCATGATAAAAGACATAAAGCTCAGCTAGATGAATTAGATGCACGGTGGTAGAATGGATAGTGGTTCTGAATGAGAAATCGGAGAGTCGAGTTCGAATTCGGATAAGTCCTTCGTGCTAATCTTTTGCAAGATACATCACTGCTGCCACGGTTTCAGTGCATGTGATGCCTTGCAACATATGTTTCCCAAATAATTTTATCGGTTAGTGAGTAGACGAACGGTAATGTAATCGATATTTGTTATGGTGCCCTCCTACAAGGAATGGACTCTTCCTCTTTTTATATGTGGTTAACTACATGACTTCCGGAGAGCAGTCAACAGAAGCAATTAACGAAGGCAGTTAACAGAGGATTTAACAACAGTTAACGACAGCTTCTTTTCAGGCAATACGAAGTGTAATAATACCTTCGGACTTATTTCTAGTTACTTATTATTAACATTTCCTTTGAATATCTTGATTCTTGTTATGCTAATACACTGTTTTAAGCCTACCTTCTTGTTCTGTGTCTTACTTCCGAACCAAACCGGTCACTACAACTTTACGGCGAAGTTTTGCGCAACTCCACAAAAATTGCCGACGAAGCTCCACAACAATAGTGGTCCAATATGAGCTGAGTGCAAATTTGGGTGGGCTCCGTCAGACTATCTTGCTCGGGACATACCAAAGCTGACAACGGTTGTAGTGCAGATGCTGCCCTGCATCACGACGTATCCCAAATGAGTTACTCGGGTAGTTAGTATATACGCGGTGGTGTAATGGATAATAGTTCGAAATCAGAAATTGTAAAGCCGAATTCGAATTCGAATAGGCTCCATCACATATCACAGCTGCCATGGCTACAGTGCCTGTGCTGTCCTGCCACATGGGATGTCCCAAATGAGTTACTCTGTTTGTGGATGGATACGCAGTAGTTGTGTACTGGATAGTAAGGAATAAGAAATCGTTGCGACGAGTTCTAATTCGTCTCGGCTACGTTGTGTTCTCTTGTCGAAGACATATAACTGCTGCCAAGGTTTCATTGCATGTGCTGCCATGCAACATGTGGTGCCCAAAAGACTTATTCTGTTAGTGTGTAGATGTGCGCTGGTGTAATGGATTGTAGTCCGTAGTTAGAAATCGCAGAGCCGCGTTCAAACTCATCCGGATTCCGTCAGGATATCTTGTTGAAGACATACCACTGCAGCCACTAGGAATTTTTTCTTTTGGATCGTTTTGCGCTAAGCAAAACGTTAGTAATTGTTTTTGTTTTTTTTTTGTTTTTTTTTTTTTGTTTTTTTTTTGCTTTTATTTTTTTCATTCTTTCGAACTGACATTTATTAATTTAGTTCCACTTTACGTCATTCTAAGTAAATTGTTCAATAGAGGTTTCTCAAATTCTGCATTTTAGGTACATAAATTTCATAATAATTTTCTAGTCCCGAGAATTATTGTACACTAGTAACGTTTGTTTGGAGTAGACATATTCTTAATTGCTCTTGTCATCGACAGATCTATTTTTGTCAACGATTTGTCCTAGGTATAGTAATTTTCCTCACTGTGTTTCAAACTTTAGAAAGACTGTTTTCACATGCCCGATACGTTGTTCCTTAGATATAGTTTTCAAGTATAACGCTTCTTATGATAATCGTCTTGCTGAATAACGATAAAACCCATATAAAAATATGTACTTATATTTTATTCTTCGTCGATGACGGTTGTTTGAAGTTGTAGTCAGAGAGAATCACGAACATACGAAGGAGTTGACTAGCGGGAATTGTATTCTGATCTTCTCTTTTCTATGCGTTATCTCTGCGTCCTCTCGGTGTTCTCTACTTGCCTGAAAAAACAACCTTATATAAGCTGAAATTTCTACGTATTTCGCCTTCTCGAATTCCGCTTAATTGCGTCATCTATGGCTAGGCACATCTAGCACTCATTTTCGACGATTATTGCCTTTGAAGCCGGTTGTCTTTGACGTCATCATCTTTTATCGGTCACTGACTTTTACGTCAAACATATTTCTGTCGGTCACTGCCCCTGACGTCAATCATATTTCTGTGATTCACAGAAATATATTACAATTTTAATTAATATGTCGTTTAGAGAAGACACTGCGAAATGGCAATCTGAAAGCATGGTATCCACAACTTGTTGAAATATAGCTGGAGTCACATTTATACCAAAAGAAAGTCGGTTGAAATTATAGAATCTCTTGTGGGTATTTATTTGTTGCTAACTCTGAACATTCTTTCGCAACCTGTATTTGTAACTATGCTTCAGGACGTTATAATAAGAAGATTAAAAAAATCCTTTCGAAAATTACTGCTTTCTACAAGCAGTAGTTTATGTATAATATCTTTAAGGACCAAAGAGGAATAGGCGTTGCAACCGACGTTATAACAACAACAAAAATCCTTTCGAAAATTACTGCTTTCTACAAGCAGTAGTTTATGTATAATATTTTTAATGACCAAAGAGGAATAGGCATTGCAACCGACGTTATAACAAAAAAAAATCCTTTCGAAAATTACTGCTTTCTACAAGCAGTAGTTTATGTATATCTTTTTTTTTACCGCGGGGTTGTAAAAAACACCAGGTTGGGAGACTGGCACGGGATATCCTTCTCTTAATGAGGGTGGATGGGCCTCTCTTAAGCCGTGGTAGGCAACCCATCTAGTGATGGTGTCACGATAAAAACACCCTTGGTAGCTCTGGCGAAGCATCAAGTATTCAGCTACTGACAAAATTTGAATCTCGGCCGAGGCCGCAGAATGATGATGATGATTATGCTTCAGGAAGATTCAGCTTCGAAAAACATTTTCCGTCGTTTAACTTCGCAAAAGTTTCCTCTAGACTTCGTAATGGATAGTTACTCTTTTAAAGACCTCTTTAACCCTGTAGAAACATTAGCACAAAAGCAATTTTTTTATATCCACTGCTGCTGTCGCCCATTTTTAATGCTATATCTATTCTGCTACACCTATTTATTCAAGTCTGTCTAATTCTTTGCTGACTTGATCCAAAACTGCGAATAGTACACTCTATTTCGGTTTAACCCTCTAGGGCCATTCGTATCATATTTGATACAGTATGAAAACAAGCCTTGAAAGAAATATTTTCCTGAAAAATTTTTTAAGAGAAATATTTTATAAATTTCAAATGAAAGCAGTACTGACTGCTCAGTCAATGAATACCAAATGTTTCCTTATAGGGAAATACCAAATGTTTCCTTATAGGGAAATACTGTATCAAATATGATACGAATGGTCCTAGAGGGTTAAATTCCTCGAACTATTTTTCACTTGAGATTTCGGTTTGAATCTAGAACACTGACCTAATTCGATTAACAATTTTCAATTCTTCCTTTAAATGTTCGCTCTGTGTTTCTCTCTTTTTATTTTATTTTTGAAATTGCTCACTTCTCCGTATATTGTTTTTCCTTTATTCAGAATCCGCACTGTTTATTGAGAGAAGCCAGCCTAAATACGGATAGAAAGTGAATTGGACTAGTAACGCAAATAGAAAAGTGTGTAAGACAAGAATGCAACTTCTCGCTGGATTCATTCAATCTTCACAGCGAGGCGATTTTAAAAGATCTATAAGTCCTTGCAGGATTTATTATCAAAGGACACACTCTTAACAACACAAGATGCACCGTTCATATCGTGTTGATGGCAGAAACAGAAAGAAAACTGCGGCAACTTCGAGATAATGTAGTAAAGGAAAGCGGGAAAACAACTTCTTGTAATTCTGTTCAAAAAAGCAACATTTCTTGGAGAAATGCTATCCAAGTGGAACTTACTCTACTAATTAAATATGAAGGTTGGTTTGCTTAAATATACGTGGCGTGGAGTGGCGTGGAGTGGCGTGGTATGGCGTGGCATGGCGTAACGTAGCATGGCGTAGTGTGGTAAGTTTTTACTTTGAGGGTTAAATTAGGGAGAACAAAAGAATATAGATAGTCTGAACATTTCCATGGAAATTTAATTGGAGTAGATAGATCTATCTATCGCCCGGTTCACACTCCACCTACGTCTATTGAACAGGTGAAGAGGCTCATCCCTTGTTCCCTGTTTAGGATGTGGTTTCCGGCTTTATCTTTTCCAATCTTTTCACTATTACGTAGCCCCCTGCACATCAGTGGCGTTACCGCCTTGCTCGGCGTGATACGATTAAAAAAAATAGCGATAGAGTATCAAGAGACTTGCAAAGTTTCTTCTTTGGGAGAGGGTTTATGTGGTAGAAAGTAATTTATCACCTACAAACCAGTTTCCAAGTAGGTATCTATCCAGATATCACCACCATTTAGTATTGTCTCAATATGAAATCTGTCAGTATACCTCAAAATATATCTCGCTGCTGATCTTGAAAAGGACCTACAATCTGTGTTCGATTGGGGTAAGAAATGGATCGTAAATTTTCCAAAACAAAGCTGCTCTCTTTAACCATCACAGAGAAACGTTCCTACCTTCCATCAGTATGAATCACGCTAGCCCTCTAGAAAGCAACACACTGCGCCTCCTCGGCCTCACCTCTCAATCGGCCTCAAGTAAAACAACTACATCGAATCAATAGCTTCATCTACTATTAGGAAGGTTGGGTCCCTGGGTCGAGCCAAGAAGTTTTTCTCATAAGAATCCATCTTGCACATATACAAATCTACTATTCGTCTGTGCATTAAATATTGTTACCATATCTGGTCGGGTTCTTCTGTTAATCACCCGGGGGTTCTCTACAACATCTAAAAGAGAATCTGAAATATAACTGATCCCGATTTAACATTTCGACTTCAGTCACTTTTTCAACGACGGGATTTGGCTTTCCTTTGTCTTTTATACGAATATTTTACGGCTTCTTCCCTGTCTATGCGAATTTACTGGAGCCACTAGATTGGCAACAAGGTCCCACCCTCTTACATTTAAAACAATCCAATGTAACTGCCACTTCTACTCTTTATTTTCTTTCCGCCTGTAAAACTCTATTTCGTATACTTGCTTCCCTGATAGCTACAATCCCAAAGAGTTTAAGTGCAACATCAGCTGCCATCTTTCATCTCCTTGATTCCCATTTTTCTTTTATCCTTTCTCCGTCACCCCGCTATACCTCTTTTTTTCTCTCTCTTATGTAACCCCTGCTCACCAGTGGCAGTACTGCTTTGCTTGCGGTGAAATGATTATAAAAAACGACGCATATACATATATGATAGGGGTCGCAGGTTCGAATCCTGCCGAATGACACACATTTTAGCAATAAAAATTTATCGTAAATAATCAGGCCAGTAGATATAAATATATAATACTGTTGAATAAAAAACAGAATATCTACTTAAATATAAGTATCGATCAAAAATAATGTTCAAGTAAATCATTTCAAATTGTCGGTTGTTTACATCCAAGTTTCATTAATCTTCGTTAATTTCCGTAATATATATATATATACGTGACACGTATCAAAGGAATCAAGCCTCAACATTCCAGTATATTGTCTGTATCAAAGGAATCAAGTATATTGTCTGTATCAAAGGAATCAAGCCTCAACATTCCAGTATATTGTCTGTTTGTTTGATTTAATTAAACAAATTTAAAGTTCGTGTCTATTAAACAAATCTCTGAAAAAGCTTAATAAAATAAAACATGTTAGATTAAAAGACTTTCCTACTTGTTCCTTACTTGTTCTATCATCTTGTAGCATTTCAATTCATATATTTAAATTATTTTGGATAATTTTCATGCTCTAATGGACACTAAGCAATTTGTCAACCGTTATATTTAAAGCATGAAGAAAATTTACAGTAATTTTTAACAACACACTTTTGCTTTTATTTATTTGCTAACACAACTCAAACCCCTGAAGATGATCTCGGGAGAATATCGAAAGTACTTGGGAACATCGAGGAATGAATAATAAAATCATCTGTCAAAGTTACAGCTCATTTCTTACATCTTTCAATTATAACACGCGAAAGATTATCCGTGAGTATAAACGGATTTTATTGAAAATAAGCAGACAAAATGTTTGGAATTTTTTTAATCTGACATGTCTTCAAGAAAATTTGCTGCCTAAATAAACAACTGAGGTGTAGGAAGACTACAGTTTTTTCCCTTGTGATGAGCTCATGGAAGTTCATCCCCTTAGAGAGAAGAACACTTCTGTCACTTTTTTTCCTTCTTCGCTTCCATTTTTTCGGGAATCGGCTATTTTACCATCCTGACCACCAGGACGTCCACACATGTGGAAACTGATCAGCATGTGCATAGCCTAACGTGGAGAAAAAAAGTAATTTCTTTTCACGTATCCACGGACGGTCAAAGATCCTATAGTTGGTATGTTATTTCTTTGTCCTTGTTCTATTAAGACCCTCGTTTCTTTGGACTGTCTGAACACTCATTTGTTTTGGGACACATGTAAATCTATTTAATATCTTTATCTAATTTGCCTTATTAAATGTTTTATTTCTTACAGTCGCCTATCTCGTCTTTCTATATTTGCATTTGGTGTTAGTGTATCAATGTCTACGCTAATGCTAATATTAGTATCGGTGCTACTGGAAGGCTAAAACGTATTATTAAACACCATAATAATAGAGGGTATGTCATCAATCAGCCAAGTGTCAAATTTTACATTTGTATTAATCATTGCAAAATATTTTAAACAGACCAATGATGCCACGTTTCACAAGAAACTTCTGCTGAAATTTCTTGTCCTAAAAATCAACCCTTTTTCTCACATTGTTAAATTTCTTCTATAAAATAAAATAATGTAATATATTTATATCGATTACGTACGAGTAGAGCATTGTATACTCGTCTTGGTTTCCTTATTGTGCCGATAAATATGTTCCGAATAAGTATTATTTTATTTCCGTTAGTGTCATCTTTATCAAGACATCTATACATAAAAAAGTCTGAAAAACGAAACGCAAAAAAATAAACCAATGGCAAGGCAACAAGTAAGTGTTTGCGATTTAAAACGGAAATAAATAAATTACATATCGGTGAAAAAGATTTTACCAGTCGAATAAGCTTATCTCTCTTAGTCCTTTCAATGGGTCATTATCAATTTAATGCAATAAACAAAATTTAAAAAAGAAATTATGATGGTAACCCGTTGGCCTATTGAGTAAACATTACCCCCTCCACCACCTCTCTCTTTTAAACATCTCTCTCTCTCTCTCTCTCTCTCTCTCTCTCTCTCTCTCTCTCTCTCTCTCTCTTCATAATTCAAGTGAATTAATTTTCTTCCCTCGTCGCTTCCTGTCTCTTACCAAAGATATTCACATTATTACAACAGCACTCTTCAACATTTAATGACGTCACTTGTTGACGACAGGCAGAGCAGTAATTGAATCAATAATCTCTCGACCAATCACCGGTGCCTGTGCGTATTGTGGTTGAGAAAAACAACAACAGCGTCACATTAAGTTCTTGTCGGCGAACAAGTCATCGAAAACAAATTTCCAAATTCGTCTCCGATTATAATTTGTTTTTTTTTATTACCTTGATTCCTTCGGGCGTATTTATCGTTCCCTAACATAAAAAAATATATATTAATAAAAAAATATAAAAGATTGCGCAAAATATTCAATAGAAAAGCTATTTATTTAACAATGATTTTCCTTTCTTTTTCTGTAACGGGCTTAAGTGATGTTTAAAAAAACTCTCTCTATCCTTCTCTCTCTCTCTCTCTCTCTAAAACACGCGCGCGCACACACACACACACACACACACACACACACACACACACACATATATATATATATATATATATATATATATATATATATATATATATGTATGCGGTTTTTTTCATTTGCTTGCGTGTTTGCAATTCTAACATGATTACTTTTCAAGAGAAATAATTTGCAGGTGAGGGGCTGGAGGAAGAACGCATTTGCCCGGCCGGTTAGTGCAAATCACTTGTCGCTTCCTATCGACGACCTATGCCCACGCCCGCCCACGTACATACACAGGACACACGTACATATTCACACACACACACACACATATGTGTGTGTATTTATGATGATTTTCTGAGCGCAGCTTAGATGTGGCACAAGGACGAAATATGGGACACCCAGTGAGGATTGAACTCATTACTTAACTGTAATGATTCAAGCGAGACAAACCTGCTAACCATTACACCACCTCGAGGTGCCCAATGTGTGTGTATGTATGGGCATCTGTGTGTGTATGTATGTGTCTGAATATGCATGTGTGTCTATGTATTTGTGTATGTGTACGTACACACACATATATACACAAATATATATATTCGTATGTTTGTGTATGTATGTCTGCGTATGCGTGTCTCTCTCTCTCTCTCTCTCTCTATATATATATATATATATATATATATATATATATGTGTGTGTGTGTGTGATGCGTGTGTGTGTGTGTGCATGTTTGTGTGTAAGACTGTGTGTGTATGTGTGTGCGTGCGTGTGTATACGAGATCTGTCTGAAAGGTGACGAGATCGGTGTCAAACAATTTATTTCAATTCCAAAAAACAAACTACATGGTTTCCCCTTCAAAGTAATCACCGTCTAGTCTAATATTCTTTTTCATTCTTCTCTGCAACGCTTCTATGCACTGCTGGAGGGATTCACTTTAGATGCCCCTCAACTCTATGCCCTCTTGGTGGCATCCACGCTTCTAAAATGCGTACCTTAATGATCCACTTGATTTTAGACGAAAAGAAGAGTTACACGAATCCCGATCAGCTGAATAGGGAGTCGGTTCCAGTACGATGGTGTTCTTCTCGGCCAGTATCTGTCGGATGCTTAAGACGTTGCGAGCAAATGCATTGTCCAGGTGATTTGTCCTGTCACAACTTTTGCAAGTGAAAAAATGTAATTATTTCAGAAAGCAAAGATTACAGTTAGATACTACCATGATATCATGTTAGGTGATAATAAAATTCACTTGGACTTCTTTCGCCAGGAAAATCACATGGCACAGTCAGTATCATTACTTTTCAGACAGATCTCGTACACACACGCACGCGCGCGCGCGCACGCACACACACACACACACACACACACACACACACACACACACACATATATATATATAAAGGATTTTCGATTATTACCATGGATAATACATATTTCACCACTGTGATGTTCTTAACGCGGCTCGTCAGATCCAATATATGAAATTTGTATTATCCATGGTAAAAATCGAAAATACTTTATAAAATATTATTCTGTTAAATTAAATAAATGAATTTAACATTGAGTTCTCTCGAGTTCGTCTCTTTTGGAATTTACCAGGATTACATACCAAGTGTACTATGTTATATATATATATATATATATATATATATATATATATATATATATATATATATATAAGATTAAATAAACTGCAAACATTGTGTCTCTTATTCGTAATCACGGATAATCTTATTTCTTACACCTTTCAATTAAGGTGTAAGAAATGCGCTGTAACTTTGACAGTTGATTTTATTATCGATTTTCCGATTTTCTCAAGTATCCATGAGTACGAACTGATTTTATTTAAAAATAAGCAAACACAACGTTTGCAATTTATTGAATCTGACATGCCTAAAATATCATTTGCTGCCTAAATGTACACACTATATATATATATATATATATATATATATATATATATATATATATATATTCATTAGTAAATGTGTTATTACGCAACCTAGGTTTCTCCCTTTCGATATCTCCAGACGATTTACAGTAACTGATTTTACGGTTTTTTTTTTCTTTTTTTGTTGTCGTTTTATTAACGCTCACGTAACAGGGATCGCTTCTGAACATACAATTTTCAAAATTAGGGGAAGTTACTTAAAAGTGTTAGCACATTTTCAGCTATGACTGTATGATCATAATAGGTTTTTGTTGGTATGGTTACACTTGGTCAAAAATTCTGTTCTTACATTAAATAATTCTTTTTTGTTTAGCAATAACATAATAGCTAACTTTTCTTCCTGGTACAATCTACATATTTTATCACCGTTGTAAGGCGTGGCTGTTTTTATTATACTCCACATTATGTTAGGGTCTTTTCCATATTTTAATTACAATTTCCACACGTGGCTAACCAATTTTTTACAATGTTTAAAGTTTTCTAGTTTAAATGTAGACCTATAGTTATTCTATCTAGTCTTAAAAGTGTCTTAGGTTGATTTGTTTTTACCATTTAAGTCATGTACTTTGCTTTGTAAATAAAGAGACAACAGAAACGGCTAAGAAAGGGAAAATTTAAATTTTGGCCGGAAGTGAATTGCAGACAGATACAGACATCTGTTACTGTGTTTCAAGCTAAATCCTTTAACATTAAAAAAAAAAATAGAAATCACACACACAAACAGAGAAATTATTCATAAATCGTAAATTAGAGGAAATTTAATACATGTCACGAAGATATAAATTCATTAGAGCTAATATAATAAATTGGAGAAATAAAATAAAAGAAATTAAAATTAAAATCAAAAATAAAAATTTAATTTTAAAAATTAAATTTAAAATTAAAAGAAAAATTACAAGAAATTAAATTAAAATTAATATTAGAATTAAAATTTAAGGCAGTAAATAGATCACAATTTATCATAAAAAATAAAGATAAAGTAATATCAGAAAAAAGATCATGTAGTTAAAGTAAACTATCAAGTTAGTAAGGTTAATACTGTAAAAGGTTTGCAATTGCCATAGTTTTATTCCTTAGATTTTGTAATCCTAGCAGGATTGTAAGGTTAATTCTTTAATGTTTACAATTTACTGTCGTTTCATGCCTTTGATTGAGTATTATGTCACTTTTTATGTACTTTCCATGTTTTCTTGCAGAGAAATGAAACATGGTTCATTCACCGATTGAGATATTCTAAATTGTTTGAGAATTTTCCATTTAAATTTAGGTGCTTTACTCTCTTCTTTTAACCACCAAAAATATTTCCAAAGTGATATATATATATATATATATATATATTGTCAAAAAAACCCATTTTTAAACTCAAAACGTTTTGATATTCTTTCCTATACATATTAAGACAGTATACGTGGATCATAACTATGCTATATATATATATATATATATATATATATATATATATATATATATAGCGATATGTGTCTAGCCACACCGATGAGCTGTGATACAGCTCAACAGGTTTGTATGTGAATGACTAATATATTATGCTCTCATTTCGACTGAGCTCACTAGAGAAGAAAATTTTTAAAACAGTCTCTATTTCTGCGATATATGCGTGTCTCTTCAGAAATAAATTATGTTTTTTCGGTGACTGGCGTGTGTATACACTGCTTATATAGAACACGTTAAAATTTCCCTTCTCTGATTCCATTAGTCTATGGCTTAGTCGGGTAGCGACTCCGACTGACACCAAATCGGTCGAGTTTCGATCCCGGCCAGAAGCAAGTGGATGTGTCTAGCCACACTGATGAGCTGTGATACAGCAAAACAGGCTTGTATGTGGATGACTAATATATATATATATATATATATATATATATATATATATATATATATCGCTATTTATCTCTTATTTATCCTTCCTGCAAGGGGAGCTCAATCATAGATAGGGACAAATGATATCAGTCAAATTAAAATCCTAACGTCTTCTCTCCGTTTACGTGGCACGCGTTATGCATACGAGGGTGATCATGTCTCTTTCGGTTCAATATTGAAGAACACCCGTTGAAACAGAGTTTCTCGTTCACCTAAAATTAATCAACGTCGAGCTTGGTCAGTATATAGATGAGTGACCGCTTAGGTGCAGGTGATGTGCGGGTGATGCGATGGATGACGAGTTGGAATGAGAAACCCGAGTCTCCAGTTGGAATTCCATAACTTGAGCGCAAATAGGTATGTATTCGTCTTTTCTCTCCCAGCCATGGATTAAATATTAGGACATACTTGTTCCTACAGCCTTTTGCTGCCAACTAGTCTACCCCAAAAGGTATAAGACAATAACGACTTTTTCGTGTCTTCTTAAATGAGAATTATTACGGTGACTGAACGCTATTCGCCGTTCCTTTCAAACCGTACAATGAAGGTAGTATTGAACGGCAAAAATTTAAACTTTTCCTGTTCACCATTACTGAGAGTTTTTCTTGAATTGTTGTCTTTGATTCGTCCAGAGCAGTACTTTTCAGTACTGCTCTGGACGAATTGACTGGTAGAAGCTCATAGTACAATAATCCTTTGCAATCCCATCAGAAGCACAGCATAACTTTCTTAGGATGAAGACCTTCATTTGGGGTGGCTAAAGTTGTCTACTGTCGTTAACCACGGGATATTTTTCACAGAACATTTGTCATCACTCGTCATCAAACTATTTAAAAAATGGGGCATTTTCAACACTCCACATATAGAAATTCTTTTTGTTCAGATTATGTGGTATCCAAACATCGTAGCGATTTGAGTAACCACGCTTCACTTAGTGATTATAGATGGTGAATTTTGATAAATTTACCGTTTTGGTCAATTCTTGCGTTATGTAATGCGGGTTATTCTTAATCAATGTATTGATTTGGTCATCATCTGTAGTGGGTGCTCCGCCGGAGCGCATTCTTCATCTATAAGGCTATTTTCTCCAACTCTGGTCAGATACATTCCGAACAGTTAATTTTATAATCATTGCCAGAGTTTACATCAGTATGATATGATTTGCGCATTAATGGTTCTGACTGAACTTTAAGATCAGACTACGCGAATCGGTTAGATAGATAGATAGATAGATAGATAGATAGATAGATAGATAGATAGATAGATAGATTTGGGCAGTAACTTTTCTTTTAAATATATTTGGTTAAAAACGACCAACAAGGAAGATTTTATTAATTTTTGATTTTTCCAGTATTCTTGCTGGAGATAAGGAATGTAATAATGTTCCATAATTTTGACTTTCCAATCACTTTCAGCCTTTTCACGGTTCATTATATATATATATATATATATATATATATATATATATATATATATATGTATAGGAGAGATTGGCTGATCCGTAAAGAGGAAGAGGATAATTCAGAAGATCTTATCCAATTAATATGAATTATTAAGTAGATAAAAATAGAGAGCTCGAGGGATATTATCCAAATCATTATAAAATATTTCGAGGAAAACTTAACACACACACACACACACACACACACACACACACACACACACACACACACACACACATAAATATCTAAGAGGTTCCTCTCTCTTCAATTGATTTCAATAAAAGACAAAATTTTATTAATTTTTTATTTAATTTTTCCAGTATTTTTACATGTTTTATTTTTGATGGCGGTAAAGAATGTAAAACTGTTCCATATTTTTTGACTTTCCAATCGCTTTTATCCACTGGCCATTTTCAAAGATGTTATTTTTCCGATGTCGTTATTACATCTACATGCTTTGACTGTAACGTAGTTTTTGTGTTTTTGAAAACGGACGCTCTTTAAAAGCTATCACGGGAGAATGGCACAAGGCTTAAAGTATGGGACACCCAATGAGGATTGAACTCACTACTTAACTGTAATGATTCTGGCGAGACAAGCTTCCTAATCATTAAACCACCTCGAGGTGCCCCTATCAGGGGAGAATGATGTCGGAGGAGAACGAAAATACATGGGTAAGGAAAAACTGCGTGACTTCCTTGATGAATTTCATTTTAACATCAAAAAGCTAATTAGAAAACAGGAAAGTGTTATTATAAAAATAAATAGACATAATATATCTACTATTCAACGAAAACATGTTTAAATGAAGATCAGTCAGTCAGTTAAAGGCCATATGGGATACACGCTTAGGCGTTCATGTCTCGAGAGAGACATGACTGACTGGGCAGAAGATTATACCGCAGTAGGTTGCCATTACTTTCTGCGGTAGATTGGTTGCCAGCCAAGGCTATAGAACTCAATCTGTCCTGTTATTTAACCCATAACTAGAGGGAAGAGACGGATTAATACTTTTTCCAAGGGTATTTGCGCGTAAGTGAATGCAAAAAATTCAACTTGGAATTCGAACTCGGCTCCCCTGATTTCTCGTTCCGAGCCGATATCCACTGCACCACAACGCACATATGCTGCCGAAATATATACATATGCCTGTTGATTTTCTAAGCGCCGCCTAAACGTGGCTAAAAGTATAGGGTAGCCAGTGAGGATCGAACTCATTACTCATTTTTATATGGGTTCTAGCGAGACAAGCTTGCTAATCATTACACCATGTCAAGACACCAGTGCGTGGGTGTGTTTTGGTATGGCGTTTATCTGACTCTGCAATTAAGCTTTCGCACGTAGCAACATAAACAAGTCTTTTCCAGTCAAATTGTGATGATCATGATCATCATAAACAACAACAACGATAATAGCTCACAACGCAAGAACCACCGCTTATTGATTTTAATTCATAAGTGAGATTTTTTTTTCCTGCAAGGAGCTATTATAAATTTAAAGATATATTGACAAGACTCTGTTCAGGGAGCACCTCCATCCTCCCCATATCTTCGTCTTAATAAAAACAAGTCTACGAACTAAAAATGTGATTCATTTTTAAGGACCCCGATAACTTAGCAAAACAAAATTGGAATATTTTTTTAGTGTGAATCATATTACAAGTACAGTTTTTCCAATTTATTTTTTGCAGCATTTACAATAATTTATTTTTAGTGATGTTCGCCCTGTACAAGGCCTAAAAGCCACTCGAGGTAGTGGATTAGAGAGTAAAAGGCACTACGCCAAGTAAATGCTCCCAAGTAGCAAGAGGTCACCGGATGTTAAAAAAAGAAGGAAAATACTTAAGAGAAACCGGAAATCCAATCCTAAAGAAGAAAGATGGGAGAAACACTATTCCCGTCATGTCGGCTGGAGCTTCAGAATACACCTTCTTCACCTCTAACCCCCACCATAATGAGACGTCTAGAGTATGACAATAAACTACATTCAGATCCTGAGTTTGACGATAAACTGCATCCGGCAGCAAGGCCTCCAATAAGGAAGTTTTGAGGAGCATAGAACCACCTCTTAGTTGCTGTTGTTTCCAGGTCCAACCTTACTCGAGGTGGTAGCACCTGTTAGGACCCTAACTATGGGCAGATAGCCAATCTTCAAACTGTGGTCAAAATTCTATGAAAGTATAAAAACAGATTTTTCTAGTGAAAAGTCCAGCAATACTTTTTGCGGGTGAAAATATTACCAGCAGTATATTGTTGTAGAAAGAAAAATAACAGAAATATATTTATGGAGAAAAAGCATTACCAGCAATATATTTTTGAAGAAATAAATATTAACAACAATATATTTTTGAAGAAAAATATATATATATATCATTAATACATTTGACTCTCGACAAAACCCTCTTTACAAAAAATACACTAATGAAACCTGATCTACAAAGTGATTTCTTACAAAGAATACATATTCTATTCAAACGAATCTATAGCAAAATTTTGTCGGCATTAAATGACCCATTGAGGTTGATATGTCGTTAAAAAAAATGAAAACAAATGATAAACAGACCGAGGAGGTGTATAAACCGGGCGTTAATACAATAATAAAGAACAACGCTGAAAATTAAAGATATCTACTTGAAAACACCCCACCAGTTACCTCATGAAATTTGGGTGGGAGTATAAATTTTTATTATTAGCATTTATTAAATCTTCCTCTCACCAAGTCATTTGTCAGAATATAAAAAATATTGATGTTTTTTATCATTTAAGAAGTAGGGGTCTTGTTCATTATATAAATACATTGTCAAATAGACTCCATAGTTCTTAAAATGTTATCTGTACTTTGATTTTATTCACTAATGTTAAGTTTGAAATGTGCCCACGTCATTGAAATGTGCCCACGTCATTGAAATGTGCCCACGTCATTTAAATGTGCCCACGTCATTGAAATATGCTGAATACAGATGTTTTTTTTTTTCTGAATTCGTAATAGTAAACAGTTACGAAAGCACTGTTGCAAAACTGGATATTTGCAAATCAAAAGCAAAATACAGATAAACATTTAAGAAACCAGGGATAGATTTCACGCTTAATGTATATTAAGAAGCGGATACCCTCTTATTAAACATTAATAACAATATTTTTTCCGATTCTGATAAATATTGTTGGTCGAGGCATGTTAAACAAATGCTAATCTTTTTTAAAAATATTTCTCCCTTCTCCCCAAATTTGTAGATTTTTTTTTTTTTTTTTTTTTTTTTGCGAGTCAATCTAAATGCCTGAAATATTTGGGTATTTCTCACCGTGTACAAGTGATTGGGATTTGAGCTCGAGCAAATGCCAAGCTTTCGAATGATGATTATTAGAGTACGAAGGCCTTCATTTTTTGGTAGATTACGGCAACAAACAGGTGCGGAAATTTAAATATCTGGGAAGTGTTCTAACAGAGGACGGAAAGAGTAAGGCGGAGATCCGAACGCGTATTGGGATGGCCAAAGATGCCTTCCAAAAGTTGAGTATAGTATTAAGAGACAGAAAGATTTCTCTGGAAACAAAGAAGAGAGTACCAATTTGTTGTGTGATGTCTGTCCTTCAAATATGACATTGAGTGCTATACAATCTCATCAAAGATGAAGGAAAGATTTGAAGCAACCGAATTGTGGTTCTACAGAAAGATGCTGAGGATAACATGCACGGAACACGCGAGCAATGACAAGGTTTTTGAGACAAAAAGGAAATTCATACTTAATATCCGGAAAAGATAGCTGAAGTTTTTGGGCCATATAATGAAGGAGAAGAGCTTGGAAAACCTGATGCTCATGGGACGGATAGAGGGGAAGAGATAAGGGAACGCCACGCATGGCATACATGATGGACTTGAGCAGATGGATGGTGAAGCGGGAGTGGAGTGGAATAACAGTAGACGGGGTATTAAGAACGACATTGAATAGGGAGATGTGCAGGGCCATGATCACTTACGTCCTGAAGGGACACGGTACATAGAAGAAGGGGTCTATCTATCAAAATGGCTTTCTCTTCAGCGCTAAAACGGAGTCAGTTAAACAAGGTGAACATCAATATTGACTGGCAAACTGGTGACACTTACAAACTGTTCACAGATATTGTTATATATCGACAAACAACAAACACGCATATATATAAAAATATAAAGTTATATTTTTATTAATGACGATGAACCGTGTAGAATAGGGAACAGAGAATTGAGAGAGCGCGCTTCTAATGGGTTGACGGGAGTGTAGTCTTCTGTTGTGTCTCTCTTCACAGGCCGATCTCTGTTGCTTCTCTACTACTACTGGCGAATCCGTGTGCCGAGGTCTTTTTATAATCTTCCAGAACCGGGACTTTTTCTTCCGGTTTTGCCTCGCCCACGCACGCCCACGTAATTCTCAGAGACACCTGTTCTGTTTGCCTCTGTGGTTATTTCCGCTGCTGCCGGAAATAAGGTCAAACAACATCCGTTCCTTTCAACGACCGGAAACACCCTCGCTTGCATCAGCCTTCCTCGGGTGGGGCCAGATTGTTATATTACAATATTTTTGTTTCTTTTTCCGAAAGAAGGTTATTCCAAAAATGTGGACAAGCGAGAAATTCAGGTTCTACATCAAAACGAACATATGTTTAGGAACCTGAACGTAAAACCTCGTCGATTTTGTTGATAATACAAAGAAAAGATATTTTTAATCATAACTTATTTTTTTAGAGTATTTCACACAATGTTTTATCGGATCAAATCTTTACGAATTCATCATTTCTTTCTTAAAATTTATTTAAGAAGCAACTATTTCATAACTTTCTCTATATAACTGAGATGCAACTATTTACATTATTTACATTGTTCTTCTCATCTTTGTTGTAATATTCACAACGTTTCGATCGTTGTACTCTCCAGCCTTCTTCAGGTGATTGGAAATTCGAGCCGAACTCTTTATTTCGTCAACCAGGGTAGACTGTTCTAGTTCCACTCGCCATGCCACTTCTGGATATCTACATTTCAGTTTTCTCCCTTAGTAACTCAACTCGCCAACTGTTTTTTTTGTTTGTTTGTTTGTTTGTTTTTTGTTTTTTGGGGATTTTTTTTTCCACCTCAGCTATAGCCAGGTATTGAACTCACAATTCTCGAGTCAAGTCAAGTCAAGTCACTGAATTACTTCAACAACTTTTTTTATCCAGTGGGTCACGTGTTTTCAAGAATAAAAGAGTTGTGAGTTCAATACCTGGTCATAGCAGATGTAAACAAAAACTTCGAGAGTTGAGTAAAAGAGAAATAACTAAAACTATGATATCCGAAAGAAGTATGCCTCGTGAAAATAAAACAATCTACTCAGATGGGTGAAATAAAGAGTTCGATTCGAAATTACAATCTCCTGATGATGGTCAAAGCGTACAACGGCCGAAATATCGTGAATATGCCAACAAAAATGAGGACAACAGTCTGAATAATGTAAATATTTTATAAATATGTATTTAAATACTGAAGTCGTCTGACGCAAGATCAAGAAAATGGATCACTTATAAAAAATCGTACTTATTACACAAACAAATATCGATGTGACGAGTTTATTTATAATTATACTAATGCGATAGTAGAAATCTACATGAGAATATTGTTCTCGTTCTGCTACCCAAATCTCGGGATATCTCGTCTTGTTCTTATTTAGTACAACGCAGTTATTGTTTCACGGAATAGTAGCCTAGTGAATTAAAAATTAGGTTAATGAACTTGGTGACATACTAATTATGCGTTCAAACCCTGGACCGGACAGTGTGTTTTTGGTCTCTCAATAATTAAGCAGTACTAGATAAATGGACGAGATTATCCCTAGACGTAGAACTATCTATCTGTTCAAAACTCTTTGTAGGTTACTCGGATCAATATTACCCTCTACGAAGGCTGGTAGAGGAGGTGCAAAGACCGAAACGGTGTGATAGCAACAACAGAGATGAGGACAGTAGTCCGCATGAAAATAATTATAACTCCTCATCCCGGTAATTTTAGTCAGAAAAAAAAAATACAATTTTGTAAAAATGCTCGTAGAACTTACTGAAAATCCTCATGGATTGCATGCAAGCCCGGTACAGTCTACGGACCGCACGCAGCCCGCAGACAGAATTTTATACAGGCCTTAGAACAGAACCACAAGTAATCTTCTGTTATATTCTTCGGATATAGATTTTTGAAGGAGAGTTCAAGTATACAAATTTGTGATTTTTTTTGTTTTGTTTTTTTTTTTTTTTTTTAATCATTTCACCCCAAGCAAGGTGGTACCGCCACTGATGCGCAGATGATTACATAAGAGAGTTAAAGTTTTAGGCAGGAGAAGATTGAAGAGAAAGACGAAACAGCTATAGGGGGTGAAAGAGAAAGGCAAGAGAAGGATATGAACACAGGTGTAAAGACAGTTGCAAAGGTAGAAAGAAGGGAATGATGTAGAAAGAACTGGAGTTAAGTGGATAAGAGATGGGTTTTGACTTTGCATTTAAATTCCTGGAGGTTGTAGCAGTCAGGAAAGCGAGTATATGGAAGGGAGTTCCACAGGCGGGAAGCGCGAGAAAGGCTGATGGAGTAGAATTGTCACCTGCATTTGGTTGCTCTAACTGTAAAAAGGTGGAACCTTGTTGACAGTCTGGTTGCCCACGTAAATTCTTGCAGAAGGGGCACCAGTGACCTAAGTTCATCAGAGCAGAAGCCATAAAAATATTTCTAGAAGAGACAGAGGGATGCCACATCCCGCCGGTGAGATAGTTATGCACACATATGAACGCGGACGTATTAGGAAACAATATTAATAGACTGATCGAATGATTCTATTTCACTTTTCAAAATTCTTAAGACTGGAGACCCTAGAAGAAAACAAGTCAGTAGATACATTCGCTTCAGTATTTCGATTCGATACTGGTGATTTCAAAGAAACTGTCTTTAATCATCGACCAGCATTTATCGACAAGATTACCTAAGGGTCACAGCTGAAAATTTCACAGACCACTCCCTTTCTACCTATCTATGTAAAACCACTCTCTTTCTGTCTCTCAATGTAAAACCACTCTCTTTCTCTCTCTAAATGTAAAACCACTCTCTCTCTCTCTCTCTCTCTCTCTCTCTCTCTCTCTCAATGTAAAACAACTCTCTTTCTATCTCTCAATGTAAAACAACTCTCTTTCTATCTCTCAGTACGAAACCACTCTCTTTCTATATCTTAATGTAAAACCACTCTGTTTCTCTCTCTCAGTGTAAACACTCTCTCTCTCTCTCTCTCTCTCTCTCTCTCAATACTCTCTTTTTACTCCGCTATGTAAAACCACTCTTTTTCTATCGCTTTTAGTCTCTGTATGTAATTCCACTCTCTTTCTGTTTCTCCAATTAATTCCACTCTCTTTCTATCCCTCTATGAAAAACCTCTCTTTCCATCTTTTTATGTAAAATCACTTTCTTTTTATTAAAAGCACGCTCTTCCATCTCTATGTAAAACCGTTCTTTTTCTGTCTTCATATGTAAAACTACTCTTTCTTTCTTTCTTTCTTTCTTTCTTTCTTTCTATGTAAATTCACTCTCTTTCTCGCTAGCTATCTATTTATGTAAATCCAATCTCTCACTCACGCATATAAATGCGAAAATTTTATTTAAGAATAAAATAAAAGTGTTGATTTTGTTCAAAACCTTTTATTCATTTGGGAAACTTTTACATAACACTAACTTACGTTTCTGGTTTTGCATCTCAATTATTTGTTTAAACCATGTATATTAAATCATCGTTATCATTATTATTATGCTCTGAATCCTTGTATGAGTTGAGTTAATTTAGTTTGAAAGGGTTTTAAATTTCCTGCCAAATTTTGTTAGGAGGTTTACGGTTAATTTAGATCGGTCTCCAAAGAAATATTAACTTTGGATCCCCTTCAAACTGAACTAAAAAAAAGCAAGTCAATAAAAAATTATGTGATAGTTTTTTGTTTTATTTTGGCGATAAGTTATTAGTAAATAGACTTGACATTATTTTAATTTTCAAGCAAAACTATTTTCCCATGTTACCCAAATATATTAATTCCATTTGGTAACATTCTTAAATAGCGCCGATGCAGCGTGAAATTCGACCGAACAGCATCCTACTAGTTGACGTATTGTGTTTCGATGTTGCTGTTATATTCGAACGCGTTTGTTTATTAGTCTGTCTCCCTGTGTTTAAGATATCTCAAGACCCGCTAGATGTATTCGGATGAAACTCCCAGGCTGATTAACCTCATAACTGGTACGAAATGATTAAATTTTGGGTTCGATCTGGTACTGAAGAAGGTTTCTGGGTTATTTTTCCAGTTTTTTGCTAATATTTATTCGTACGTTCCCAAATACTGAATTACCTCCCCTAGATTGCTTTACATCATTATATTTTTTGAAAGTACATTTTTTAATAATAGTAAATAATCATCACTTGCTAATTGCTGAGATGATGTCGGTATTGATTGGGTTGAGATTTATGCACTTTGACTGCTTTTGTTTTCCTTCTTTTTTTCTGACGAATGAATCAGTGGCACATTTGTGATTCTGAAAACAAGAGAGAAAGAAACATTTTTCAGTGTAGATGAAGAATTCTCTGCCACAACTAAGGATCTGATGATGTGACCAAATAGCATACAAAGCTGATGGAGTAGTTTTTGTATAGATCAAGTAACCGGTTCAAGAATATATATATATATATATCAGACTCTTTGGACGTAGATAAACAGACACACACACAAACATCTTGCCTTTTATATATATATATATATATATATATATATATATATATATATATATATATTATTGATTTTCTGCACTATTGTAAGAACTGCAACCTTGAAACTTCTGAATATCGTTTCTTATGTCTTTGTCTATGAGTGTATCAAATTTGAGTAAAATCAGACCACTCCTTCTATAACCCGATTTTTTCGATTATCGATTTTCGATATTTATCGGAGGTACCTCGACACAAAACCTAGCTAAGAACACTCGCAGACGCTTATAGTGCAACTGTGCACATTTTCAAGAAAATCGGTTTTTGGTAACTGTTATCGTTGCTTAGCAAAGTTTTATGTCAAAACAAGATAAAATCGTCGCTGATGGTGGATGTTTTTTATGTTAACGTCCTTGTAACCTCTCTGAAGATGGCTCATGTGAGCCGAAAGCTTGGAACCAACTTAATAAAAAATTATCGAAATGGTGGATGGAATTGTTGTTAATGTTGTGTGGGATTTATTTTCTTTTATTTCTACGTTATTTGTTCTTTTTATTTAGAGGCTTAATTATGTGTATTTATTACATTTTGGGGGGATTGTTTCGTGTGGATGAGGTATTTTTTGGTTATTTAAATTTTAACGAGAAATATTTGCGATGTTTACAAAATACTCCTAATTCATCTCTACGGTTTAATAGTTCGCTACTGTTGGGGTATTTTAGAATGTGTAGCTTTTCACTTGAACATGACGGACAGATGTCGTTAAGCGAGTTGCAAGTTCTAGTTTTTCTAGGATTTTCCATATATATATATATATATATAGTCTATTCATCAGAAAAATAGTCGATATATATAAATATTCGAGCCAAAAAGAAAAAATATATATATATAGTCAAGCCAAAGTCGAGCCAAAGGGAAAAAAAAACAGTCTAAATAGATACTAAAGCCAAAAGACAAAAAAAAGTCGGTAAATATATAGTCGATAGAAAATAAACATATAGTCGATATATATATATATATATATATATATGTGTGTGTGTGTGTGTGTGTGTGTATGTGTGTGTGTGTGTGTGTGTGTGTGGAAAAAAATAAATATATATATATATATGTAAAGAAAAAGATCGTCGATTTATATATATATAAATGGTCGATCCACAATAAAAATATAGTCAATATATATAAATAGTAAACACACAAGATAAAGACAGTCTATCTCTCTCTTTCTCTCTCTCTCTCTCTCTCTATATATATATATATATATTTACGATCATAAAAAATAAATACTCCATATATATATATAAATAGTCGATACATCCGAAAAGAATAGTACCCAATATGTCATGCAATTTAGTCCATGGCAGCTAATGGTTCATAACTTTCCCAAGGGTATTTCTGCGTCAGTGAATGCAATAAATCTAAGTAGAATTCGAACTGGTCTGCCCGTTTTTTTTGTTCCAAGCCGATATCAACTGCACCACAAATCACAACCCGAAGTAGAAGATAGTCGATATAGACTAAACTATCGCCCGGTTCACACTCCACCCACGTCTATTGATCAGGTGAAGAGGCTCATCCCTTGTTTCCTGTTTAGGTTGTGGTTTCCAGTTTTTCTTTTTTCCAATCTTTTCACTCTTACGTAGCCCCCTGCGCATCAGTGGCGTTTTCGCCTTGCTTGGGGTGATATGATTAAAATATATATATATATATAAATAGTCGTGCCCAAAGCAAAACATAGTCCACATATATATAAATACACAAGCCAAAACCCAAAGCACATGACCCGAAGATTGCATCTGAGCATTAAGAAAAGTGTCGCCGCTGGGCGTTGACCTCAGTGTCCACTTTAATGTGCTCCATATTTTTCCTTCTCTATCTTCATTTTTGTGTAATTGTCCTTCCTTTTATCGTTCTAATTATCAATAACGTCTTTCTTCTGACGAAATGTTAACCATAAGGAAAAAATGTCTTCTGTATTTTGAAAATCGGTATGTAAGTTCTATGATATTAAGTCCTCACACACACACACACACACACACACACACACACACACACACACATATATATATATATATATATATATATAAATGGATGTCTGTGTATGTTTGTGTGTTTCCATTTTAACGAAGCCTACTCCTCCGAAACCTTTGGTCCGATTTCAACCAAAATTAGGTCACTTGTCGATCATGATATAAACCTTTGATGTACGCAAAATTTTTTCGAATTGGTTTAGAGGGTACGGCAAAAATCACCGAAACGCTTAGAATTTACGAATTCTTCAACCAAAATCGGGTAACTTATAGATCAAAGTCCGAACCTTGATGTACACAGAAATATTTCGAATCAATGTACAGTGTTCGTCAAAAAGCAATGACAAACATAATTTTGGTTGGTCTTTTGTGCACTTTTATGCATTTCTCCGTGACGCTTCACTCAAACTCAACCAAAATCGAGTCATTAGCACGTCAAGGTCTGATGCCTTGATATGCTCACAAAAATTTCAATTGACACGAAGGAAGCGGCAAAATTTAATGGAAAATATTGCATTTTGCAATCGTCTATTTCTCCGAAACCCTTAGTCGTATTTCAACAGAATCGGGTATTTTTTGTAACTTCTACCTTATTATATAGCATAACAATTTCACGTTTTCTACAAAATGCCAACCCCTCCAAAGTTGCAGGGACAATGCATCACTTCTGCGTCTCAACATCATCGCATCACAGTACAGGATCCCCTTAACATCAGCCCCCATTCTTGAAATTGTACATACATCATTCCTGTTTATAGGCAAAATTGAGCAAGCATGAATCTCCGTTTTACAAATACAACAAAAAACAATACTTGCTTCGCATTTTTTTTAACTTACGCGTCACGGCAATCTTATACTGGAGCGTTTTGAATGAGCACTTGACTTTACCATTTCAACATAACCACTAAAAAACTCCGAACAACGCCGGGCTATACAGCTAGTATATATATATATCATTTAGTATATACATATGGCTATACACGCAGGTACACATATATATAAGTAGATATTTTTCTATACTTCTGATGTGTGGCAGTATTTATATTGTTTGGACTCTTTATTACCACATTCATATACATGACGTTTTAACTGTTGTACTCTCTGCCTTTCTTTAGGTGAGTGAAATTTCAAATAGAAATTTCGATCCTAAGGGTCGAAGGGTGTTCTCGATCCATGAACCATACCACTTACAGATGCTTTAGTTATCTCCCCTTAACTAAAATCTCTCTTTGTTCAGTACTTCCATAGCCAGGCATTTCACTCCCAACTCTTCGGGTCAAGTCACTGGATGTAACCAACGCTTTTAACCACTGGGCCATTTGTTCTCAATTTGTGAAACCAGCGTGAGTATGGCAACAAAAATGACGAGAAAAGACCGAACAATGTAAATGATGTAGATATTTTTGTGTTAATAGAACAGTGCACAATATAATAACAAAACTATTAAGTATATATTAATAAATATGCACATTGTCGTACGTCTATAATATGGTTCAGAATTACATGCCCTATGCAATTATATGGTGCATATAATTAACTGACTGTTTTTATATTTGAATTTATATTTTTGGTTCTCGCGTTGTGTAAGGTCGTTATAAATCATAAATCTAGGGTGCTATTATATAATTAATTAAATGTATAATTCAATTTGTTTTTACCGAACCCTCAACATCAAACTGGAAAACAAAATAGTAAAAGTAATAAAAAAAAATAAGAAAACTTTCAGAGTCAGATTTCGGACTTAAGTTTTAAGGGAAAACACTTGTGTTTATTAATTTACTGTGGACGAAGACACTGGAAAATAAAATAAATAAAAATAGAACAACATATATATATATATATATATATAACTATATATATAAATTTGTTATACATATTAAACATACATAAATTTGTTATTAATATTAAACATACATTGGCACACGGAAATTTTTGCTTAGAGATTTCTGTCTCGTCATCAGGCAATGTTAGATGTTAGTTGTGAAAATGAAATATATATATGTATATTTTTTAATCATTTCACCCCGAGCAAGGCGGAAATGCCACTGATGTGCAGGGTGCTACATAAATGTAAAAAGATTAATTAGAAAAGAGTGAGGAGTACAAACTAGTAAGAAAGGAACAATAGAAAGCTGAGAAAGCAGGTGCGATGACAGATACATAGGTGGAGAGAAAGGGAGGGTTATACGGGGGTGGGGAGAGAGCTAGAGTCCAGTGGTTAGTAGATGAGTATTGACTTTGCATTTAAATTTCTGGAAGTTGTAGCCGTCAGGAAAGCAAGAATACGGGAGCGAGTTCCACAGGCGGGAAGTGCGAGAGAGGAAGCTGTAGGAGTAGAATTGTCGTCTGCATTTGGTTAACCTAACTGTTAATGGGTGGGACCCAGTTGCCAGTCTGGTTGCACGAGTAAACACCTGTTGAGGAGGCACCAGTGACTTAAGTTCGTTGTAGCAGAAGCCATGAAAGTATTTATAGAACAGACAAAGGGAGGCCACATTTCGATGATGGGGAAGTGGCTGCAGTCGAGCTGCCAGATCAGTACCTATCACATTACAGACTCTCCTTTGGAGCCTGTCAAGAACACTGAGAAGAACGGCAGGGGCGCCTGACTATAAATGGCAGCAGTACTCCATGCACGGACGGATGGTTGACTTGTATATATGCAGGATGGATTCAGGTGGAAAAAACATCCTGGATCGACATAATGACCCAACCTTCTTAGCAGTAGATTTTGCTATGGATTCAATATAGTGGTTCCATTTGAGGTCTGAGGACAGGTTAAGTCCGAGGAGGCGTAGTGTATTGCTCTCCGAGAGAATCGCTTAGTCCATGCTTATGGGAGGCAGGAGAGGTTGCCTGTAATGGTTGACAGACATCAGCTTGGTCTTAGATGAATTGATGTTGACAAGCCACTTCTTGCCCCAGTTCACCACAGTGTAGATCCCGTTCAAGGTCAGCAGCGAGATTATGTCTGTCCGCTACGACAGGTTTCTTACTGATGCGGGACTATATTGTAGTGTCATCTGCGTAGATGCCTACTTGGGACTTGATCTCATCTGGGAGGTCGTTGATGAAAATAAGGAAGATCGTCGGGCCCAGGATAGAGCCCTGTGGGACACCAGCATTCGTGCTGTAGGACGAAGAGGCACGCCCATTCAGAGCGACCTTCATTTGGCGGTTATTTAAGAAAGATTGGATTAGGTCAAGCAGGCAACCGGTAATACCATAACCGCGTAGTTTGCATAGGAGGCCAGAGTGCTAAACCCTGTCGAAAGCCTTGGAGATGTCCAGAGCAACTGCGCGAGCCTCGTCAGACTCATCAAGGGCATGTACTCCGTTACGGTTGTTAGCAGGTCGGCCGTGGACCTGGCAAAGCGGAACCCATATTGCCTGTCAGAGAAGAGTTTGTGGGCGGTGAGATGATGAACTATTTCAGCATTGATTATAGCCTCGAATACTTTCCCGAATATCGGTAGAAGACTGATAGGGCGATAGTTAGATGGGTTCGAGGGTTCACCACAATTCTTAACTACAGGAACGACTGAAGAGAACTTCCAGCATGCAGGAAAGCAGGAAGCAGAAAGGCAGTAGTTCAATAGTTTTGAGAGGACAGTGGAAAGTTCAGGAGCACACCTCTTAAGGACTATCACCGGGATTCCATCGTCTCCACACGCCTTATATATATATATATATATATATATATATATATGATGCAAGTATAGGGTAGATATGGACGGAATAAAATTTCGTATCCAAAATCAAAAAACTATTCTTTAAATAGTGCCAATACAAATTAAAGCGAATAATATTTATTCAGAATTTATAACAAATATGTTATAATACCACTACAAAAGTAGCTATTTTGCTTCGACACTACTTGTGTTTTGATAAGACACTTTACAAACTTTAAAAAAATACAGAAAATAATAATACTTCACAAATAAATATATAAAAAGAAAAATGCTAAAAGTTGGATTTACGTTAATCCGGATCTAAGTATTTAAGCAGATATTTGTTTCAATGTTTACATGTGATCATCAATACACTTTTTCTTTAATAAATTAGGGTTAGTTAAGTGTCTTCAGATGGCAAATTTGTCTAAAAGGCACGAGTCCCATCTATTTTTTATTTTATTATAATATTTGTTTTTTAAGGTAAATATAGGAAAGTGTGGATGTGCGTTGTGGTGCAGTGGATATCGGCTTGGAACGAGAAATCGGGGAGCCTAGTTCGAACTGCAATTGATTTCGATACATTCATTTATGCGCAAATACCGTTGGGAAAGCTAGTCATCGATCTCTTCTTCCAGGTATGGGTTGATTAGCAGGACAGATTGGGTTCTATAACCTTGGATGAAAACCAGTCTACCGCAGAAAGTAATGGCAAACTACTTTGGGAAAATCTTCTGCCTGGTCAGTCATGGATCGAAAGTGACATGATCGCCCAAGCGTGTATCACATACAGCAGTTACCTGACTGATTTGGATTAAAGAATCGAATAGCAGGACAGATTGGGTTCTATAGCCTTGATTGGCAATCAGTCTGCCACAGAAAGTAATAATCAACATACTGTTAGAAAATCTTCTGTCTAGTCAGTCATGGATCGAAAAAGACAATTGCCCAAGCGTGTATCACGTATTGCACGAGCTGTTGCCCTGGATATCTCCAAAGCGTTTGACAGAGTCTGGCATGAGGGACTTCTACGCAAACTACGGGGATATCGAATAATTCGATGATTGTTTGATCTAATCTAGTCATTCCTTTCAAATCGAGTAACGAACGTAATATTGAACGGACATGCCTCCAAATACTATCGTACGAACGCGGTTTTCACTCAAGGCTCTATTTTAGGTCCTACAATTTTTCTGATCTTTACCAGCGATCTTCCCGATATAATCAAATCCCAAGTACGCATCTACGCTGACGACACCACCGTATACTTCCGCCTCAATCAGAAATCCGCTGAAGCTAACAAACCGAACCTCGCTGCTGAGCTTGAAAAAGACCTCCAATCTATGGTGGACTGGGGTAAGATATTGCTCGTAAATTTTAATGCTTTCAAAACGAAGCTGTTATCTGTTAACCACCATAGACAATCGCTCCTACCTTCCCATTAGCATGGATCAGGCTAGTCTCCCTGAAAGCAAATTACTGAGTCTTCTCGGTCTAACTCTCTCAGCCGACCTCAAGCGGAATGACTACATCGAATCCATAGCTAAATCTGCTGCTAGGAAGGTCGGTTCACTGTGTAGAGTCAGGAAGTTTTTCCCGTTTGAATCCGTCCTGCACATATATAAATCTGCCATCATCCTATGTATTGAATACTGCTGCAACATCTGGTAGAGTGCCTCTGCTATTCACCTCGGAGTTCTTGACAAAATCCAACGGAGAATCTGCAATATGATCGATCCCAACTTGGGAGATCAGCTCCAGTCACTTTCTCACCGGCGTAATGTGGCTTCCTTCGGTCTCTTCTACGAATACTTTCACGACTGCTGCTCCGAAGAGATTAGCTCATTGGTGCCCCCTCTGCATGAATTTACTCGAGCTACTAAACAAGCATCCAGGTGTAACCCTTTTACAGTAAAACCAATAAAATGTAACCGCAACTTTTACTCTACTAACTTCTTTTCTTGCACTTCTCGCCTATGGAATTCCGTTCCGTATTCTTGCATCCCTGACAACTACAATGGCGGTACTGCCTTGTTTGGGATGAAATGATTATAAAAAACTGACAGATAGAGAAATATATTACAAATAAATAAAATATTAACATAAAACACATTTTACTACATAACACCAAAATATTATATTGGATAGAAATACTTCAAATTCTGGAGACTTGTAATAAAATGGAAGCAGCCCACATTATATAAGATATTTTTCTTAATAGGGGGGCTGTATATTGAAGTGTGTATAAAAAGAATTGAAACACTTAAAAAAACTAGTTTTACAGTTTAAATGAGATGACTTCGAATGGCTTGATATTGGTTCCAACAAACGTAAGAACGCCGGAATAAGAGTATATATTAATTTACTGAATAACAGCCTGCAACCATTTGGCCTAGCTTTCAAAGATTGTTTGGCACGTCTCCTGAAGAACCCCAGCCAATTCTTCTTTAAGAAATCTTTCAAGCTCCTCTTTCTAGCATATATTTTCCATAAGATGTTGCTCAGGCCCTTCAATAACAAACACTTTGTGTTTGGGGTGGGGTAATTCTTAACTAGAAACAACCTCTCCTTCGCGTCGTTGTAACAATGGAAGACTCAATGATGACCATGGTGGTCGACTCCGTAAACCGATGTCTAACAGGAGTCAGATCAGACTAAACATGGAGTATTGTTGCCACATCTGGACCGCAGTAACCCAATTCTTATTTTTCAGCCTCGACCAAGTTCAAAAGCGTTTACGCAGCCTTGTGGGTGCGGAACGACGCCAAACTCTTGCTTCTCTAACGTTATTTTAATAGTAGAACAGCAGCTCGGCAGAATGCTTTCCCAATCACTACAATCTTAATAGGGTTAACCGTTATCTTTCCTGCATAGATACATGAACTTCACTTTTTGTTCTTTCTTACACTCATAAAAAACAATGCCATAACCCTCTACACTGTGTGGTTCTTGGGCCTTGTATCAAAATTTATTGCCTTTCTTACGCTCATACAACACCACGCAGTAACCCTCTACATTGAGTGGTTCTTGGCCTTTCATAAACTTTCTTGTCCTTTCTTACTGTCATACAACACCTCACAATAGTCCTCTACATTGGATGGTTTCTGGGAGTTTTATAAAACTTTCTGGTCCTTTTTTACACTCATACAGTACTACACAATAATCTTCTACATTGAGTGGTTCTTGGGCCCTCTATAAAACTTTCTTTGTTTTTATTAACCTCATACGACATCACACAATAACCCACTACATTGTGTGGCTCTTGGGCCCTGTATCAAAATTAATATTCTTTTCTTTTCTTAATCTCATACAACACTGCACAGTAGCCACATTGAGTGGTTCTTGAGCCTTGTATAAACTTTCTTGTCCTTTCGTACTCTTGTGCAACATCTCACAGTAGCCCTCTACATTGAGGGGCTCTTAGTCTGTATTAGGTGAACATTCGTAGAAAACATATCAACAATTGTGAAGGGGCGTATAATTTTATTGTTTGCAATATTCATAAAAAAACATTATTCCACATACAAACACCCACCACCATAAGAACCACTCTAATGAGGCTCAACATTCATCGCTCAAAGTTACTGTCTATCGCTATTTTCATGTGAGATGTTAGGGTGAAAGATATTCCATGCTTCCACCAGTGAACAGCTTCACAGGTAGGCCTCCTTCTCATCTTTCACGTACAATGAATTGCTTCGTCCGCATTCCTTTTATATTCCATTGTCTAAGAGGTAACAATTTGAAAGGTTCGTATAAGGCAAACATTTACTTAGATAGATAGATAGATAGATAGATAGATAGATAGATAGATAGATAACAAACAGTATAAAATCCTTCTTGAAATAATGTAAATAATAGAACCCCCAAATTCGTTACTTTCAATAATTTATAAGTTTTGTTTTCTCTTTCCGGACACAACAAAAATTGACACAGACTGGACATATTGAAGGCAAGTGGGACAGAGGAAAGAACCAAGTAAATTACAGCGGAGAGGAAATGGCGGAGAGCCATGATCGTCCATGATAAAAGAAGAAAATGAATTTATTTTTGTAAATCACGGTAAATATGACAAAATACCTAAAATGGCGTTGGAACAGGATGGTTTACATTCTCCTATCTTTTAACTTAACCCAACTAATCGATAATTTTCTTGTCTCCAACATATCAGATTTATAGTTCTCTCATCCTACAGACAATACAAATCTACCGTAATTTCACTGTAAATTTGTAACTTGTCCCATATGTACAATTTATGTTTCAGGAAGAAATGATAATAAATTTTCCAATTAATATTTACAATGAACAAACACATTTTTTGTGTTTTCACTCCAAGTAAGTCTCTTCTGTCACTGTAAGCCCTTGCGCCACTAATGCGCAAGGAGTTACAATAAGAGAAGAGACTGGGTACAGGGGAGGTATTGAGGAAAGGATAAAAGATGAACGGGGTTCAAGAAGACAAAAGATGCAAATGACGTTGCATTTCAATTTTTGGAGATTGAAGGGATCAGAAAAGCAAGGGAATGAAAGGGAATTCCACAGGCAATAGGTGTGAGAAATTAAACTGTTGGGGTAGAAGTGGTGGTCACATTTAACTGTTTCAACAGCAAAAAGGTGGGACCTAGATGACAATCTAGTAATACGCTTAAATTCAAGGGGGAAAAGCTCACCAGAGTAGTTGCCATGAAAATATTTGTAGAAAAAATAAAAGGTGGGGACCACGTCCTATCGGTTAAAAAGAGACTGGAGTCGAGATACCAAGTCAGGACGATTACATTGCAGATCCTTCTTTGGATTTTGTCGAGAACCTCGAGATGAGTAGCAGGAGCACCCTACCAGACATGGCAACTGTATTCAATGCACAAACGAGTGGTAGATTTATTAATGTGCAAAATTGATTTAATATACATTAATTAATTAAAAAATTGTGTTAATAAAAGACACTGCACCACGATCTTAATCGTGTCAAAAATAAGTTAACTAGTTGAAAATATGCAAGATTTAAATAATTTCATACTCACGCACATCATTGTTCCTGAAAAAAAGGAAACATCCTGCACTTATTTGAAAACCGTGTGATGTAATGCAAACAATTGACACACATTTTCCTAACAAAAGTTCTCAAAAATATTAAGGCGGGTTGAGTTAAATATATAAATATACTGTTTAATTAATAACAAAATATCTACTCAACTACGAGTATCTATTAAAGATACTGTTCAAACAAATAAATATGTCGGTTGTTAATTCCATTTTGTTAATCTTCGGAACTTTCCGTTAAATTGTCTGTTACAATACACTTTCGAAGTAGTGATGGTTATTTACGAGAAAACGTAAATTTGTGCTTATAAGGCTCAATTCGGCTTCATCTCCTGTGAAATCATTCGTGGTCAAGCAATTAAGACGCATCAGATCAATTGATGGATTCCTCTATTATGTTTGTGGTCAAATCCTGGCGAATGACAAACATTTTCCTGTTTAATTAAAATCGCTGTTTAACTGTATCACAGCTCATCAATGTGTCTAGACATCCGATTGCTTCTAGCCGGGATTGAAACTCGACCGATTTAGTATCAGTCAGAGAACCTACCTCTAAACTACCCGCGCACGGCTGCGAGAGTAGGAGATTTTAACGTGTTATATAAACGCGGTCTATATATTATATGTGGATTAATGTGGAGAAGTTTTCATTTTCATGTCTACTTCGAAGTTTCGTGAAGGCACTATTTTGATGTTATGACTCGTCAGGGCTTTTTTTTCAATCAGATTGAAAATAAGAGCTTTAAGAGATTTTTAAAATAAGCTCTGACAAGTGAGGACAGCATAAAGGTACCTTCACGAAGCTTCGAAGTCAGCATGACTCTGCTCAGTTAAGGGAAACGCTTATCTGCATAAAACCTATTAACGCTCTATCTCTACATCGATACCGATCCTGGGTATGACGGTCAACTGTATCTAGCAGTAAGGACTCTGATAGGAGATTGCGAGGACCATGGAATCACATCTTAATTGCTGTTATTCCTACGTGTAATTTGACCCGGAGTGGTAGCACCTGTTAGGGTCCCAGCTATGGACAAATAGTTAACCCCTAAACTGGGTTCAAAACACTATGAAAGTACAAAAATCGACTTTTATAGAAAAATATACATTTTTGAAGAAAAACTATTACTAACAAGACATTTTTAAGGAAAAAAAAATTATTGCCATAATAAATCTTTGAAGGAAAAAATATTACCAGCCATACATTTGAATACAAAACTAGAAAACATCTTTAGTTTTCTAAAAGAAAAAAAAATCATCAAAATCACTATAACCGAACATTAAAAAATACCTTAAAACTCCACCTTGGCATTAAATAACCAACAGAGGTGTTGATATGCCGTTAAGCAAAAATCAAAATCAAACTCTCCATAAAAAAAAAATGCTTGCCAAAATATCTTTTATCAGTAGACTACTGAAAAAAGCAACAATCTCGGCACTATGCATCATCACACCTCAACACTTATAATGTCCTCACTCATCAGGGCTGTGTTTGAGTGAGGGTGTCTTCAAGAAAAACTTTGAAGTCGGCATGAATCTGCTCAGTTAAAGTGGGAAATTCTGTTGCACTAAAACTATTAACGCTTCATCTTCATCCTGATAGCAAGCACTTTACGATAAAAAAAACTGCTTGCCAAAATACCTTTTATCAGTAAAGCTACTGAAAAACAACTATTTTGGCACCAAACGTTATCATAACTTAACACTATATATGTATATATGTGTGTGTGTGTGTGTGTGTGTGTGTGTGTGTGTGTGTGTGTGTGCGCGCGCATGCGTGTTTGTGTTTGCAGGCACACAATTAGTAATACTACGGCCATTTTGGTTAGAATTACCGTAATTTCATTTATTAATTTTTTGATAAATTTCATACAAATCTGATAATAACCCCAAGAAACAGAAAACAACCTTACGGGCAGATAATTAAAATGTACTTGCCTAATTAAATAATAAATTATCCTAATGACTTTAAACGAGATCAAATTAACGCTCGAAACGCCTCCGTAAGTGCAGGATGGAAAACATGATTCACTTTCGAAGAAGCAATAAACATTCTACCGAAACAAATCAAGCGGATTGATAACAACACGGACAAATATCATAATTATTATCTTTAGATTAGAACACCGGCGAATCTTTTTTAAAAAGTCGGCGGTCGGTCTGAAGTTTGTGGCATTCCATCTTGTATAATTGCTTTACTGCCCACGACCTAAAAAACATGACTGACATCCTCCTCCTGTCATATTATATTCTATTAGGTTGTTATAAAAATAATGACCGATTTCAGAAACTTAATTTTATTCTTGAAAAATTAACTGTAGAAATGTTGAAATTAGTCAAAATACGAGCCTTGAGCATCTATGCACCTCTGCCATCGATCGACGAGATTATTTATTCGTCGTTGATGTAAAGTTATTAGCTGTAATGCACCGAAATCTTTGAAAGTTGATTCCACTTCTGGTTTGGACCTAAAGGTTTTACCATTTAAAATTAGAATGATAATCACTGGGTGAAAGATCAGGAGAATATGGAAATTGTGGTTAATTCTCGTATCCCAACTCTGTGAGTTTTTGAAACGTAATTCTTGCAACATTATCGTGGAACAAAATTGGACCACATCGATTCACCAATGCAGGTCCCACTTTTTTGCAGGCGTGCATGCATTTCAGCAAATTGATTGCAGTAAAGCTCTGCAGTAATGTTCTGATTGGCTTCCAGAAAGTTGTAGTGGATAACACCAAATCCAGACCCCCAGACAGTCACCATAATGTTTTCTTGGTGCAACTTTTGCTTTGGGAAATGTCTGGGGGACTCATCACAATGAAACCATTGACCTGAACGTTTTTATAAAAGATCCACTTTTTATCACACCTGACTATTCGGTGAATAAAGGGATCATTGGTGTTATGTAGAAGAAGCATTGAGCACACTTCAAAATGCCTTATTTTTATTTTCTTTGAGATCATGTGGAACTCATTTATCGAGCTTTTTCACCTTACCAATACTCTGAAAATTGCGTGTGCGTGTTCTAGTGCTGACCATCAAGCGTCTGAAACATTTTTCTAACGATTTGATGTGCGTTTTGCTCAACAACTACTTGCAATTGTTCGTTGTCAAGACTGCATAACCGTCTTCTACCTTCTTCATCTTCAAGGCTCTCATCACCGGTACAGAATTTCTGGAACTACCTTCGTACTGTCCGATCACTTGTGGATCCATCTCCCCATCTTCTGTTGATATTAGCAGAAGTTTGGGAGACACTGTGCCCAAGTTTGAACTCATGCAATAAAAGTAAATGTTCTGTCGTGTTCATAATTAAAAGCTTCTATGCTTAAAAAATGTTTCTGTCTCAAAATAAGTTAAAAATTATAAGAAATCATACATTATTTATTATGTATATTAAAATTAATTTAATATATACCGTGAATACTATGTTAAAATGGCTTTTCAAAAAACAACACTTCATTATTTTTGTAAGAACCTAATATATCGTTATACACAAACGCAAGCAAGTTATGTCAATGGCTAGGAACGAGAAATCGGTGAGCCGTTCGAAATCGGTACATTTACTTTCCTTGCGAACGATATCTGTCTCTTCTCCCGTTAGCTATGGGTTAAATAGCAAGGCTGATTAATCTCTATAGCCGTGATTTTTAACTAGTTTAAGAGAAGGACAACACTGATTTAAAAAAAAAACATATACTTCAATCAAATACATAATTTAGAATATTTGGGAAATGTTTTAGCAGAGGATGGAAAATGCAAACCCAAATCTAAACACAGACTGGACTAGAGAAAGAGACATTGCAAAAGCTAAACCAACCGCTGAGAAGCAGATATATTTTATTAAAACATAGAAAAAAGTAATGAACTGCTATGTGGTACCCATCCACTCACATGGCAGTGAATGCTGAACAATATCCCCACAAATGAAAACAAAACTGGAGACAGCAGAAATGTGGTTCTACAGAAAAATAATGAGAATTCTATTGACGGCGCGAGTAAGAGTCTTGAAGAAAATGTCAACAGAAAGCACACTTATACTCAGAATCAGGAAAAAGCAGCTGTAGTTCTTTACGAACATAATGAGGAAGGACAGCTTGGAAAACTTAACACTCACGGAGCAGGGCAAGAGAGAAAGGAAAAGGCAGCGGACTACTTCCATGGCGAGCTTGTGTGAACTGGTAGCGGAACGAGGGGCTAGTAATCTTAGTAACAGGAGAAAATTTTATTATCACCCACAAGGAGTAGGAAGTTTTGGAGAGTCATGACCAGGATGCAGCAGATTGAAGAAAACATAGCCATGGCGTACCACATACACTGTAGCCACTGACGAGATCACAATCACTATAAGCTGCAAATGACATAAGTCTGTGTAAATTTATTATCATAATTCGCATTTTTTTTTAAATTAAAAACATCTTTTTTAAAACTATTTTATGCAAAAACAAAAAATAATTTAAAAAAAAAAACCAAACAAATAAATAGTCTAAAACACAAGCTACGCGACCTTTGCATCCGCAGTAATGGGGTAAGATCGGTGATCTGAATTTTTGTTTATATCATCTGTAGAGGCTAAGCTTTTTATCACAGAGATGGAGGCTTTAAGCCCCGGCCTAAAATTTGTAACTGGAATAGGAAAAGAAGATACGCTAACTAATTAACCAAAAATTATAGATTTGGCCACACAAACTTCCAAAAAGGATTTCACACACGGTATTATAGTTGCCACTCGCGGTAAAACCTAAGAAACAGTACTATCCAGGAGACACTTGCTAGCACTAGAACATCTGTTTAAGAATAAAAACAAAATTATAACCCAATCGGATAAAGATGACTGAATAGTCATCATGGCACCATCAACCCAACACACATAAAAAAAACTCTGGTTACTTAATCTAAACAAAAAAAAATCTAAACATAAAAATAAAAAAATCTAAAACATAAAAATAAAAAAAAAAATTAATGTTAGCTTATATCTCAAATCATTATAGACAAACATGCCCTTCCCAAAATACTTCAGCATATTAATAAACCACTTCATCGCATGATGAAAAAAGTTCCCAAATTTAATAAAAACAAAGTTTAATCCTCAAAATGTTTGTTATTATTAAAAGGAAAAAAAAACAAAGCATTTTTTAAATATTTTTTTAAATTTGTAAACCCTTTCTAGCACATACAAAATTTTGCTTAAAAATGTAATGTTTTTTCATGTCAGCGTGTAATATTACTAATTAATGTTTTGGTGCTTTCAAATCAATGTTTTTTTTTGGTGTTTTCAAATCAATGTTTTTCACCTGAATAAAATATTCAGGTGAAAAACATTGATTTGAAAATTCTTGCAAAAATCAAATAATTGTCGGGTCTTAATAATAATTTTATGACTTATTAACAAATTAATTAAATTATTTCTAAAAATTTTTTTTAGAAAATTTTGTTTTATTTTACATGAGTTATCCCCCACTCTCTCTCTCACTCTCTCTCTCTCTCTACTTTCTAAATTCCATGAATTTCGTGAAATAACATAATTAAAAATTGTTTGTATTAGTTAAAAACAGATTCCTTAGAGAATGTAATTCAACATTTTTTTCCGAAAATCTGCTTCGAATCGTAAAATAAAAAAATGCAATAAAGCTATGACATTTGTCCGATTAATAATTAATTTTATAAGGACAGTTTTCATTTGTTTTTAAATGTTAAATATAATAATTTATCACATATCAATCATTTAAAATTCTGCATTAATATTAACATTTTAACTGATTGTACCAATCAAAAACTGAAAAGCTTAATACAAATCATCTCGCACCAAGATTTTTCAAATAATTTTTAAAGAGACTTAATGATACAGAGCCACCCATTGACTTCAAACATGAGCATGAAATAAATAAAACTTTAACTTTCCTTGTCATTCTATTAACATGAAACAAGAACAAATTAGAGTTTAAAGTTTACTGCAAACACACAAGCAAAAATGATTTAATCAATTTATATTCCCATCAAAATCAAAAATATTAATTCAGTAATAATCATAGAGCCCTTCGAATATGCAGCCAAGAATATCTAAATGAAGAAGAGAAATACATTGAGAAAACGTTTAGACCTTTTCACTAGCGACATCATTTTCAAAGCTAGAAAACGTAAAAGTCCACAAGTACAAAAATCAAAAAGAAAAAAAATATTCAGATATTGCAGGCCATGTACATTAAATCTAAACAACCCACACTTAATACAATCACTTTTAAATCCGGTCATAACATATTACATTGCATTTGAATGCATGGTTTTGTTGTCATTTCGAGCTCTCACGCGGTGCGACGTCATAGAACCGCATTGCAAATTTGCGAACTGCGTTTGTTATTTTTGGTAATTATTGCCGTTGCCTAGCGGAGTTTTATGTCAACACAAAATAAAATCGTCGCTGATGGTGGATGTTATTGCGTTACCGTCTTAATAACCTCTCTGAAGATGGCTCATGTGAGCTGAAAGCTTAGAAGCAAATTAATAAAAAATTATCCAAATGTTGGAGAAGTTTTGTTTTTATTTTTAACTGAAATTAAGGCCAAAATACGACGTTTAGAACGGCCCATGATTAAACATAATAGACATTCATTGTCTCTTATATTTAACAGTATATGTTTAGAAAGTACAAAAATGTAGACACCGCTGAAAACAAAAATACACATTTCATAATCCTACCCTCCAACACTATATCAACAAAATTTGAGAACCAACTAGTTTTTGCCAACATTAGGATCTCAATCACCACCACCAAGACGATAGAAATCTACTTAGCAAGAATCATTGATCCAACACCACATCAAATAACGGAATTTATAATAGTACAACGTCCGAAATGCCGGAAGAGCTATACAGACGAAATCTCAAGAAATCTAAACGCCCGCATCTACGAACAACTAGAGAGAACAAGATTGAGACAACTCTTTGAATTCGCTCCTAACACACAGAAATAAAACAGGTTTTAACTTCGATTTAATGTCATCCTCATAAGAAAAGGACATAATTATTTCATATAAAATACTTAGAAGAAACTCTGATAAATATTTCCTCATCGATAAACACACCAAACTCACTTTATTATATAACCAGCTTTTAAAAAATCCATATTTAAAGAACCTAAGATTAGGCTAACCACAACTACAACCGGTGTAACCTAAATTCTTTCACTCCCACACAAGACATCCATCAATCAACACATGAACACTAGCAAAGAGAAATAAAATACCCATTAGACACACACGTGCACACATTATCAACCAAATCCCGCATAGCTAAACTAGAATTATGGTAGACAAACATAAAATAATTATACACATTAATGCTGCCTGACAAAACAAATACACGTGAGGTCTGCTCAGCCACTGAAAAAAACAAACACCACAAAAAGAAAATTAGTAGAATTTTCTTTTCTCTTCCATATTTAATTTCTGATGAAGCTTAAATATAAATGAAAAATATTTACGTTAGAAACGTTTTCTATTTTTTTTTTTTTATATATAAGGGTATTTGTGCGTAAGTGAATGCAAGGAATTCAACTGGAATTCGAACTCGGCTCCCCGATTTGTTGTTCCGAGTTGATATTCACTGCACCACCACGCACATTTATATATATCCATTGGTATAGTCAGCTGGCAAATGTGCGTGGTGGTGCAGTGAATATCAACTCGGAACAACAAATCGGGGAGCCGAGTTCGAATTCCAGTTGAATTCCTTGCATTCACTTACGCACAAATACCCTTCGGAAAGGGTCTCTTCCCTCCAGTTACGGTTAAATAATAGGACAGATTCAGGTCTATACAATCAGTCTACCACAGAAAGCAATGGCAATCTCCCGCTGGACAGTCACACATGTATCTTTCGAGACATGATCGCCCAAAAGCGTGTATCACGTATGACCCGACTGACTGAATAGTCAGCCGCATAATTAAAAAGTTGACTAAAAAGACCAAAATTTAAAAATTCTTTAAAGGGAAAATAGGAAAAATCAACGTTCAGTCAGGATCCGATGATTTCAGGCTATACTTTCTTTTAGAAAAAATTGAACAAGTAAACTTTGTATGCAAAAGATTTGTCGACTACATTTGGCATACAAATTGTTTTGGAGTGACCACAAAGAAAAAAGACAACACAGTTATCGACAATATTGTACACCAGTTATAAATACTAGTGGCTGTCGACATTGTTATTCATGCGATATCAGGTTATGCTCCAAATGAATAAAACACTATATCGGAAAAATATAAATTCTATATAGAATTAAGTCAAAACTGTATACAAGAAAAAGCCCGAAAAATTGTGTATTATACTGATTTTAATGTTACTTCAAGCATTTTTAAACACCACTTCTTCTTTGATGAAGAGAAGACATCTCAACTTCTTTAAATGAAAAATAGTACAAATCAACGTCCAGTTAGATCAGAATCCACTTATCCATTATAAACTATAAGTTCTCAGTGGCTCTCTAAAAGCCAAGACATGAACCGGAAGCTTCAAAACGCAATGGAGAACTCTTTCTAAACTCAGAATGATTCATCATCCTTAATACATGGTTTGATTATCCCATAAAATACCGCATCACATGGCATAGCTAAGATAATGTAACGAAAAAGGTTATTGATTGACTTCAACATCTCACTCTTAGGAATAGACAGTCTGTTGTAGATGTAAGACTATACAAAACCTACTTTGAATCAGATTATAGGGTACTTGTAATAAACCTAACAACACCATTAGTATGTGTCTATATTTCTTAGATGAGGTAGTATTTACAGTATTTACATTATTTGACTATTGTCCTCATCTTTGTAGAGAAAACCATTAACATAAAAAATACTACAGAGAAGCGTTAACATAAAAAAATATGAATTCTGGTAAAAAAAAAAAAAAAGGGTAAAAGAATATTAGTTTTATAAGTCCCAGAAATTCAGTTGTTCTTGTCCTTAAGGACACATTTCCCAGTGGATATAGACGTTGCTTAGTTCCTGCGATTGACCTAAAGAGTTCAATACCAGGCTACAGCAGTGGTGAACAAGTAACTTACAGGGTTAGAGGGAGATAACTCATGACTACCAGAAGAGGCATTACTACGCAAGGAATAGAGTTCATATACTCCAGTGTAATAAAAGGGTTCGGTTTGAAATTCTTAGCAACTGAAGAAGGTCGGAGCGCACGACGGCCGAAACGTCTTACAAATGGCAACAAAGACGAAGACAATAGTCCGAATAATGTAAATATAGTCTAACAACATCAACTAAGAAAGTAGCACGCTGCCGCTCACTGTCGTATAACATCCATGCATTTAAAAATAAAAGGGTCCATTTAGAGTGCAGAGTCTTCATCAAAACATAGAGGAAGCAAATAATCTTACAATAGCGTCATTGTACAGCACGTAAATCAATTCTAAAAGTATCTAGATGGTAAAAGATAGACACAAGAGACGGCAAACCCGAGTTGAAAAAAATGATACAAGTAACAAAAGAGGCAAAAAAAGGAAAGGATAATTCTAAACAATTAATTTTTTTATACTAAGTACGTTGGACAAAAATCAACAAATTTATTATAAATTTGTTGATTTTTCAGGAATAACCATAAATAAATTTCTTGAATATTCATAATCTTAAATAAAGCTACTGCCTCCTGGTTACCATGCTTACCATTTTGGATTGAACATGAAGGCAGACATTTCGAACATGTACGATAATTGTTCAGTTTGAGCAGGAATCATGACAACTAAATAAATTTCATCCTGAATTTACCGCTTTTTTTACTGGGCACCCTTTGGATTAAATGTTGTCTAGAAAATAATTCATTAACGGGTTTTATGATCGAGTCTTTTCTAACCAGCGCAGTTAAGCAACGTCGAAGCAGATAATGTCTGTTGAGAATCATCATCTTGCAGAGATTTGACATTAAGAAAAGCAAAGTTTAGAAATTAAATAATGCGTTCAGAAATTTGCTCTGATCAACGTGGTCAAATCTGACCAATATTTGGATGGGTAAGGTCTGACTGCCAGGTATTATCAGAAAATGTGTGTCCTTTTACTACAGGAAGACCAGTAAAAAAAGCGGCAAATTTATTCTACGAGAAAATACACCAGCTCTCATTGGACCATCTCGGTGGCTCTCTAAAAGCCCAGACCTGACTGTTATGGATTACTGTAAGTAGAGTACACGTCTAATTCATAGACAAAACCGTCGTCGTAACATCGTCGATATTGATTCATTGAAATAGAACTAACTGAAGCTTGGAATGAAATTCCTCTTGTTAGTATCCGCGAGGCTAATGCCACATTGTTACCTTGCTTACCACTTTGTGTTGAACATTCAGGCAAACATTTCTAACATCTACGATGATTATTCAGATTGTGCATGAATCATGACAGCTAAATAAATTTCTTTCTGAATTTATCACTGCTTAACGTAGCACCCTGTAGTTAATTCTTTGAAAAACTAGTATCTCCGGAAAATTGGAAATTAAACTAACAAAGCCAAACAGCAGAGAGAATGTGTTACAATATGGGGAAAAACGATATATCACAATGTTATACAATTCAAACCCTCAAACAGTAATGTCCTGGTTTCAACAAACACGTTTCAATTCTGACCACACTAAAATAAAGCAACCCGCAGAAACAGAACCTACACCAATATTCATCCAATCGTTACAAAGTCCGTCACTTAACATCAATAATATTGAACCTACTGATATGGAAATTAAGAAAGCTATTACTAGGCTGTCCCAAAAGTTACGAAATGGATCGATTTGGTCCAGTACAATCGAGACAAGCGATGGGTTTAGAAATGGCAAGAGACACCGTCGGTTCCAAAACAGGATCGATTCGGCAAGAAAGTCATGTTGTGCGTTTGGTGGAACTTTGAAGGAATCGTGCATTTGGAGTTGGTTCCGAATGGTCGTGCCATCAGTGCCGAACTTTACTGTCAGCAATTTGAGCGGGTCTACGAAAAGTTGAAGCAAAAGTACCCGGCTCTGAACAACCGAAAGCGCGCTCTGATGCAGCAGGACAATTCCAAGCCACACACCGCCAGGAAGACCAAAGACAAGTTTGAAGAACTGGACGGCGTTGAGGTTCTGCCACATCCAGCCTACAGTCCTGACTGCGCTCCATCTGATTACGTCCTTTTCGGCTCAATGCAACACCTTCTGAAGGGCCGCCGATTCGACTCGTTTGATGAAGTCGAGGAAGCGTGTCAAGCATTCTTTAATTGAAGCCGGCTGAATGGTACTTTGACCAGATCCGAAAGCTTGCAGATCGATGGCAAAAAGACTTGGAAATTGATGGTCTTTATTTTGAGCAATAATTTTTGTTGTTTTTGCGAGTCAAATTTCAATTTTTTGCAAATGTTTACGAACTTTTGGGACAACCTAATTAAAAGCTAAAGAATAACAATTCCTCGCTAAATATTGAGGCTAAACTTTAAAAAATTTCCTTTTTTTTCTCAAATTCAAGAACAAATTTCTCTATTTTATGAAAGAAGTTTACGATCTTCACGGCTATGACCGGCCATGACACTTATATAGTAGCAAATTACCCATATTCCCATATTCCATTTGTGAGGAGTACGTTCTAGCTTCTTCCCGTGAACCATTGATCAACAGACTCCCAAGAGTGTGTTTCCTCGATCATTACAATCTTAACTTGTTCAACTCTAGAATGAACTGTTATCTTCCCTGCTTATCCATATAAACTACTTCTTAACGTAACACTCTACATCGAGTGGCCTCCAAGCCTTATACAGAGTGAACTCTACTGCAAAAAAAATCAAAAATTAATCCCCCAAAAGTAGAGTTTATCAAGACCCTCGCACTTACAGAGGTATCTCAGTTAGATGCCTCATGGTGAGAGCCCTTATCTCATTGTATTATCTACGCTCTCATACTTTTAGTTACCAGAATCTGTACACCTGCTTTGTTGCCTTCTACATCAATAGAGATCTTTCTCTTATTTATTAAAAACTTTCTCCCAAGCTCAAAATTTATTGAATGCACTAATAGGATGCTCTCCAAAGGGGCAATACAAATGAAAAAAGACTTGTACCTATGTTTTATCGATTATGCAAAGGCGCTCGACAAAATACGCCACAAAGTATTGATTGACATGCTTAGTAGCTTTGACATATTTGGGAAAGACATAAGAGTAATCAAGAATCTCTACTGGCCGCAAACTGCCTGCATACGGACAGGTAACGAATTCAGCAGATATACAATGAAAGAAAGGGACGTAAAACAAGGATGTGTATTTTCACCAGATCTATTCAACTTGTACAGCAAGACTATTCCGAGGACCCTAGATGTTATGCTAGGATTTGTCATCGGAGGAAACAATTTGAACAACATAATACAGTGATGATAGCAGACACAGAAAGGAAACTACAAAATCTTCTACTGAAGGTATCTGAAGAGAGTGACAAGAAAGGACTACAAATAAACTGCAAGAAAACCGAATGCATGGTCATCAGCAAAAAGAACAGCCCAAAATGCCAAATATAGGTGGGGGATACTAAAATCAAGCACGTACAAAAAATTAAATACCTGGAAAGTGTTCTAACAGAAGACGCAAAATGCGACTCAGAAACCCGAAGGTGAATTGGCATGGTGAAGGATGCATTCCAGAAGCTGAGTAGAATATTAAGAGGCAGGAAGGTTTCGCTAGAAAAAAAAAGCTATGTGCTGTCAGTTCTTGAATATGGCAGTGAATGCTGGACAACATCATCAAAGAGGGAAGAAAAACTTGAAGCAACTGAAATGTGGTTCTACAGAAGGCTGCTGTGGATATCATGAACCGAGCATGTGAGAATTGATGAGATTTTGGAAAGGATGGAAATAAAAAAGGAAATTAATATTGGGCATCAGGAAGAGACAGCTAAAGTTCTTGGGAGATGCAATGAGGAAGGATGGTTTGGAGAACCTGATACTAACAGGTCAGATAAAGGGAAGGATAGACAGAGGAAAGCAGCAGAGAACATATTTGAAGGGCCTGAGCAGCTGAATGACAGAACGGGGTTGCGTGGTTACAGGAGAAAGCGTGCTAAGAGCCACCGGGGAAAGAGAGACGTGGAAAGCCATGATCACCTAAGTTCTGAAAGGACAAGGCACAAAGAAGAAGAAGAAGAAGAAGAAGAAGAAGAAGAAGAAGAAGAAGAAGAAGAAGAAGGGAACTGTATCTTACGTCTGGCGAGGACTTCAACACAGGAACATTTGAAACTTCATCAGAAGTAACGAAATAAAAGCCCCAGTTGATTTAATCTCTTTCTAGGAATATGGCCTGTGCATTTACAAACACAGATGTGATAATGAAATATTGCATATGCATTTATGCTTTAATAATTATTTTAATAATTATTATAATTTAATAATTATAATAGAAATGTTAAATATTAAGACTTATCCTTCTTTAGTTATAAGAAATATGCTGCGAGAAAGTTTTTATTAATATGAAGAATAGATAACATTGATTCGACTCGATTTGGTTTTCGTTTTGGTCTGAGAATACCATTGACGGAGCACGTGTGCAACGATGAGGTGTTGGAAAGGATGCAAACAAGATGAAAAATGATACTAAATATTAGGAAGAGACAAATGAGGTTCCTGGGACACGTCATGTGGAAGGAGGGCCTGAAGAACTTGATACTCACACGTCGGATAAATGAAAGGAGATACAGGGGAAAGCAGCGCGAGGCACACTTGTTATGTTTGAACAAAAGGTTGACAGAGCGGAGCTTAGGAGAGATACCAAGAGAAAAATTACTGAGAGTGACAAGAGACAGAGCCAAGTGGAAGTCCAAGATTGCCTATATCCTGAAGGGACACGGCACAAGAAGAAGAAGAAGAAGAAGAAGAAGAAGAAAGGAATGCAGTGATGGTATATATGTCATCAAACAACTCCAAGAAATTGCTTGCGTCTCAATTAGTAAACTGTATATTTGCTTTGTCGACCTCATTGTTAGTTGTATACAACCGCTTTCTGAGATCAATGGCAAAAATGGCCTTGAGCGAGTAAAGCCTGAGTGTATTGCAATATATGGTCACATCAGTAGAGAATGGATATTTACCTCGCCCCCAAACCCCACTAAGACGTGAATGTAACACAAAGTCGAGATTTTTTGTGGGGAGCTTCAACGCGTGCACACAGGCAGGGCCAAAAATTGCCCAGTCTGCGCAATCGCCGGTCGCGTTGGACTTGGTGGCGACCACCGATCCACCTCTTTGGTGCAGTGGGGTGGCGCCGCCCCGGAACATTGACCGGGCACATCTCAGTATAATTTTTCTCAGTTCCATGTCTGTCCTCAGACAGAGATACAACGGAGCCGCTCTCTGCCCAAGGAGAGAGACGGATGATGTTCCTCAGCCACCACAAAAGTGGCAGGTAAGTACATCAATGTTGCCGTCATTTTAGACAGCATAATGATATAAATATTTTGCCGTAATTTTTGACGACACTCGTTATTATATTATTTTAAGTAATATAATTGGTTCAAGCCTTAATTATAATAACCAAGTATTTGCCGTGCTTATATCAGAGAATTATAAATATGATATGAAACAAAAATTACCGAAATATACATATTTATTGCTGTTTCTCACCGAACACCTTCTTGAGGAAACTTAGTGTTTCGGGGAAAACCGGTTAAGAAGCACTGTCTTATGGTAGTAAAGATTTCCTCTGAGTTTATAACTGAACTGAAATGTATATTTCAGAAGTAAGAAGTATTTTTAAAGAAATCTAAGAATTTATAAACAGAACAGATAATATTTAAAAAATAACTGATTTGCTTATGTTAAAATACATTTCTAGAAATACTTCACTAAAAAATGTAATGTTATCTGTTTAGAGTCATAATTATGGATTGTCCAAGTTTGAACGTAATATTTTGTAAAGCCTTATGAAACGCCAAATATTGTTTTCGAAATATCATTAATCTAAACATAAAGCTAGGATATGACTTATAGGCAGTTGGTTATTTTATAGTGATATTTACGTGCCCCTGTATAATACTTTCCCAGAACTATTTAAGAAATTGGTATTCCGAACTTTCTCCATGTTACGGAAATAAATGTTAGAATTACCAAAACCAATTCATTTTCTCATATCCTTGTTTATTCATTCCTTTTTTAAAATTTTATTGTCTAACAATTTTACACCGTGGTTTTCTGTATGATACCAAGTCTCATATCTAATATCCGAAAAATTTATATATATATATATATATATATATATATATATATATATTACTTATAAAGGAAAATTCAACACATCATTTAAAGTGTTTATAAATTATTATTCATTTCTATGAACTAAATAAATTAATTTCTTCAGTCCACACTATATTCGATCCATTCGGTACAAACAATTTTCCGGAATAAACATTTCTTTTAAAACGAAAATGGAAATCAAGACACATCATTCCCAATAGACATTTTGGCCTTATCTCGATTAAGAATCATTAAGGCCGGGAGAGAAAAGATTATTAGGCGGAAAAAATGATCATAAAACCATTACAGGCCCACTCACAAGCATATGAATACGTATAGACTTATTTCCTACATATAAATACGCTTTCACGCGCGCACACACACACACACACACACAAACATATATATATATATATATATATATATATCGAGCGTATTTATATGTAGGAAATAAGTCTATACGTATTCATATGCTTGTGAGTGGGCCTGTAATGGTTTTATGATCATTTTTTCCGCCTAATAATCTTTTCTCTCCCGGCCTTAATGATTCTTAATATCTTATATCTTATATATATATATATATATATATATATATATATATATATATATTACATGAATGCAGTGGATGTAAAATCAGAGTAATGCGTATCTAACAAAATGCAGATTATGACATGCTCATGATGCAACAAATACAAAGCAAGTAATATTATTAATAATAACAGTAATAAACCTACACTTTAAACAAAACATTCACGGCTTTTCGCATTTTTTCTTCTCTCAATCCCTCTCTCTCTCTCTCTCTCTCTCTCTCTATATATATATATATATATATATATATATATATATATGTTTGCGGATGACAATAATTACGCTCTCACACCCTGATTGAGCACTCTGGAAGAAAGGTAGATTTTGAAAAACAGTAGCCACTCTAGCGTGTACGCATCGCTCATTCAGTAAAAATGATTTTGAGCATTCTAGCTATTGGGCGCTAAAAAACTGCCTTCTTCCACCGAACGCCCCGTGGCCCAGGGGTAGAGTCGCTGAATTACGCCAAATCGGTCGGGTTTCGAGCCTGGGTTGTGTAGCAATCGGAGTCTAACCGTACTGATGAGCTGTGATACAGCGAAACAGATCTGTCTGCGGATGACAATATATATATATATATATCTGCTACCATAAATCTAGCAACTTTTAAACTAGATATTAAACACTTATATAATCGTGTGGCCCCAAGCAAGCCATTTTACCGCCACTGTTGTGCAGGGGGTTACATGGGAGGAATGTTATGAGAATGAGTGACAGGCTCTGTATACATACAGAGAGAGTATGAGAAGGAAGAGAATACTGATGAGTGGGGTGGACGGAGAAAAAAGCATGAGAGAGAGAGAGAGGATGTAAGTTAGTGAGACAGGAGGTGATTATTGACTTTACATTTGAATTCTTGAAGATTGTAGCTGTCTGGAAAGCAAGTATGCGGAAGAAAATTCCACAGGCGGGAAGTGCGAGAAAAGAAGCTGATGGAGTAGAATTTGCGTTTACAATTTATCGGTTTCACAGTAAAAGGGTGGGACTTAGTTGCTAATCTTGTGGCTCAGGAAATTCATATATAGAGGGTACCAGTGAGCTAAGTTCATCGGAGCAGAAGCCGTGAAAGTATTTGTAGAAGAGACACAGGGAAGCCACATTGTGTCGGTGAGAAAGTAACTATATCCTAGCTGCCAAATCTGGATCGATCACATTACAGATTCTCCGTTAGTTTTGGTCAAGGACCCCAAGGTGGATAGCAGGAGCACCCAACCAGATATGGCAGCAATATTCAATGCACGGGCGGATAGTAGATTTGTATATGTGCAGGATTATTTCGGACGGGAAAAACTTCCTTGCCCTACACAGAGAATCGACTATCTTAGCAGCGGATTGAGCTATGGGTTCTATATAGTTATTACACTTAATGTCTGATGTGAGAGTTAATCTGAGGAGGCGCAGTGTTTCACTTTCAGGGAGAGAAGCCTGATTCATGTTAATGGGCGGGAGGAACGATTGTCTGTGATGGTTAATAGATAGCAGCCTTTTTTTGGGAAGCATTAAAATTTATGAGCCATTTCTTACCCCAGTCCACCACGGATTGGAGATCCTTTTCAAGCTCGGCAGCGAGGTTTGCTTTGTCAGCCTCGGCAAATTTTTGATCGAGACGAGAGTAAACCGTAGTGTCGTCAGCGTATATATATATATATATATATATATATATATATATATATATAAAGAAAATCTAAGCAAGAGCCAACAAACCTACCTAGGTTTTACCCTACGGCTCGTCAGGGTAAAACCTAGGTAGGTTTGTTGGCTCTTGCTTAGATTTTCTTTCTTTGTTGCTCTACTTTCGTATTGAGCTTTAGTGTTAGGGTTTTCGTCTTGGATTTTTTTCTTTCTTACGAGTACTTGACTTTTTGTTCATGTACTTCGTCTGTTTCTTTTTTTATTTCCTCTTCTTTTCCCTCCGAGTTCGTCCTCGATGGGTTGTTCAAGACGATTTAAATTATAGCTTAATGAATACTACTTTTTGGCAGAGATAGTTCTGTTACTATTGGTATTGTAATTACTATACTTAATATTATATATATATATATATATATATATATATATATATAATTAGTTCATTCATTAGTTGTTGGTCATAATTAAATTAGACAAGTACACAGTTGTAATAAAAGTGTTCAATACAATTATATTGTAGAACTTTTGGATATTTTTCATTTGGAAAGGAGTTATTGCGTGACCTTGGTTTCTACTTTTCGATGTCTTCAGGCGATTTACAATAAATGATTTTACCGTTTTTGAAACGCTCACTTGACCGGAATATTTTATGAACTCGCAGTTTTCAAAGTTAGGGGAAGTTACTTAAAGGTCTTGAAACACTTTCATCCATGATTGTACGATCCTAGCAGGTATTTATTGGTATGGTTACACTTGGACATAATTTCTGTTCTTTCATTTAGTAATTCAATTTTGTCTAGGAACAACATAACAACCAATTTTTCCTCCTGACATAAACTGTATATTTTACACCGTTATATATATATATATATATATATATATATATATATATATATATATATATATTGATTAATTGTATGGTAAAATTACGAATATAGAATTAAACTAAAATTATTTTAAAATGTTTCAGCTTATTTATCAGCAACGTCGAGCCTGGTCATTACCTAGATGGGTAGCTACTTGGGTACTGCAAGCATGGATCTGTCGATGGTGTTATGGATACTGGCTCAGAATTAAAATTTGTGTCCGTTATATTTTCTTACGCAGAAATAAATTTGAGAACGGTATGAATCCACCTCTTCCTCTACCAGCTATAGGTTAATTATTAAGAATTGCATCACTCAAACATTATCATCACTTCCACTACCAAAAGAAAAAAAAATTCTTAATATCTAAAAATACTTCCTAGCTTAAAATAACCTGCAATGGGTTGATAAACCGTAGAAATGAATCAGTCAATTTTGACTTCCATGTGCCCTGTGAGTATTACATTTTCTAAGACCTTTCCTCATTACGTTCTCTAGAAATTTCAACTCTCTGTTTCTGATGTTAAGTGTAAGTTAGTCAGTTAAGTCCCATACGTGATATACGTTTTGGTGATCATGTCTCGAAAGAAACATGACTGACTGGGCAGAAGATTATCCCGCAATAGGTTGCCATTACTTTCTGCGGTATATAGGCTAGAGAACCCAATCTGTCCAGTTATTTAACCCATAACTGGAGGGAAGAGATGGTTTAATAGATTTCTCAATGGTAAGTTCGTCAGTGAATGCAAGGAATTGAACTGGAATTTAAACTCGGATCCCCGATTTCTCGTCCCGAGGCGATATCCACTGCACTTCAACGCAAGTTAAGTTTAAGTTTCTTTTTTGTTTCCATTTTTTATAAAACTTTTCATTGCTTTCCATGGAATTTCTAATATCCTTCTATTTAGCCACGTTACTGTTTCTTGAAGTTTATTCTTCATCTGTGAATAGATTTTTCCGCATCCAGTGCAATATAGGAGGCTTGATATTATGTAACAGCTTAGTCCTCTTTTCTTTGTTTCTAACGAAGTTTTATGTTTCTTGCACACTAGTTTTCGTTAGTTTTTTGTTTCGACGCTAAACTGATTGTCATTCCACAACCACTGGTTAGAAATGGTGAAAATCTGAAAAAATAAAACGAGGATCAATCAAAATTGCAATGTTTCATCCCGTAAAAAAATAGATATTAATATTTATTAGGTCGCAATACATGAAACGAAACACATTATAGGAAATATATAAAACGCTTCTGAAATGTTAAATTACTGATTTACTAGGTCATCATTCATTAAATACACCACAATGTACAACTTTCGAACGGCAGGTACAGTAACGTATTTCCTAAAATCCGAAATACATTTTGCCTTCAAATAAACCACAAATGACAACTTGGGAACAACAGGTACAATAAAGTATTTCCTTAAATTCGAAATACGTTTCACTTTGAAATAAGTTACAAAGCACAATTTAAAAACACCAGGTACAGTGAATTATTGCCTGAAATTCAAAATACTATTCGCCTTCAAATAAACCACGAAGAACAACTTTCAAACCCGAGATACAGAAAGGTATTTCCTAAAATTTGAAATTCTTTTCGCCTTCTTTGTAGAAAACAACAGCGCTACTAACACGCAGTGGCTTAATGAAAGTGGAAGAATATAGGTAAATTATTATTAATGACCGAAAACTATGTAAAACACTCTCACACACACACACACACACACACACACACACACACACACACACACATATATATATATATATATATATATATATATATATATATATATATATATACACGAAAAATCTAAAGTAAGCCAAAACCTACCGCGGTTTGACACTACGGATCGTCAGGGAAAAGGCTTTTCCCTGACGATCCGTAGTATGAAACCACGGTAGGTTCTGGCTCACTTTAGATTTTTCGTGTGTTTTTGCTCTACTATTGTATTTTAGTACTTTTGTATCGAGCACTTTTTCTTGTGTTTGGTTCCGTTTGGGTTTTTTTCTTTACTGCGGAATCTTGAATGTTTTGTTCTTGTTCCGCTGGTTTCTTTTTTTCTCCCCATTTATCCGACGACTTAGTACGCCGGATTGTAACGGATTTAGGTTCTGTTTGTTAATGTTTTTTTCGAGAGTTTATATTGGCATAAATTTACGGAGTGCATTCTTACAGAGTCTAAGTAGTTATTATTACATTATATATAAAACATAGTACACTTGGTATACAATACAGGTAAATTGTGATAGATACGAACTCAAGAGAACTCAATCTTAAATTCATTTATTTAATTTAACAGAGTAATAGCCGCGACAATAACATCGGGACGCGGTGAAATATGTATTACCCATTGTAATAATCTAAAATATTTTATATATATACAGAAAAAGAAAACCTAAGTAAGAGCTAACAACCTACCAATTTCCCTGACGAGCCGTAGGGCGAAACCGTGGTAGGTTGTTGGCTCTTGCTTAGATTTTCTGTCTTTGTTTGCTCTACTTTCGTATTGAGCGCTTTAGTGTTAGGGTTTTCGTCTTGGGGTCATTTTTTTTTCTTACGAGTGTTTGACTTTTTTGTTCATGTACTTCGTTTGTTTCTTTTTTACTTCCTTTTCTTTTCCCTTCGAGTTCGTTCTCGGTGAGTTGCACAAGACGATTTAAATTATAGCTTGATTAATACTAGTTTCGGCATAGTTAGTTCTGTTACTATTGGAATCGTTATTACTATAGTTAATAATATATATATATATATATATATATATATATATATATATATATATAGGAAAGAATATTAATAAAAAGTTTAGAATTTAAAAATGTACTTTTTTAAACAGTATTTGTTTATTTTTATTATATTTTATATTTCAGACCGTCCTCGGTCCTTCATCAGAAACAAGTGATTTTTAAATTTGAATTGGAAACGTATTTCACGATAGCGTCCGAATATTTTTTTGTTTACATCACGTGGTGTCGATAAACCAATCAACATGCGGCACGTCCGTTTGTTCATTTTCGGTAAACCAATCAACATGCGGCACGTCCGTAGAGAAAGTCTGTTTGTCTTAGATAAAAAATTCTTTGGAATGTCTGAAAAAAGAAAAATTTTTTTACCTCTTGAAATATTTGTAGAGATTCAACACACCTAAGTCCCTATTTAACCCTAGCTTGTGTGTATTTAATTTTAAAATCCAGTATTTTTCTTTCTTTCTGCGTGTGTATGTAGAACTAAAATTGGAGTCTATTAGTAAACATTTGCAATTTTCTAAAGTATGATCAGGTTGATTAAAATGGGCTGCAATTGGGGAGTATACATTTTTTTGTCGTATATCTAGTTTGTGATTATTGAAGCGAAGTCTAAAGCTATTACCGGATTCGCCGATATATCCACTGTTGGGGCAAATTGAGCAGAAGAGAAAGTAGATAATGTTTTTGCTATCACAAGTAAGGTTTGGTGGGTGTAATTTTATTTTGGTGTTGGGTACAGAGAATGTTTTGTCTGTTATTAAATGTTTACAAATTAAACAGTGAGGCTTTCCACATTTCAAATTCCCTGATAGGTTTGTATTATTTAGATATTTGTTAGAAGTGAGGATAGTTGATAGGTTGGGTGTTTGTTTCTTTGCATTTATGGGTGGCCTATCGAAAATGTCTTTGATGTTTTTGTTTGATTGGAGGTTCCTGTAATCATTTTTTAAATTTTTGATAAGTGTGTGGGAATATTGATTATGGTTAAAAACCATGGGAATTCGGTTATTATCTTTTCGTTTTTTGTATGTGAGAAGTGTGCTACGGTCTATGTGGATGGTTTTATGTAGTGCTTCCTTTATTATTTTTATTGGATATTTACATTTTAGAAACTGTTTTGTTAGGTTGTTAATGTTGTTTAGAAAATCTGGATGGTCTGAGCAAATGCGTTTTATTCTAATAAATGAGCTGTATATGATAGATTTTTTTAATTTGAGGGGATGACAGCTGTTAAAGTGTAGGAATTTATGTTGGTTTGTGGGTTTGTTGTATAGACTGGTGGAAAGTGTATGTTTATTTAATTTTACCATGACGTCTAAGAAAGGGACGGATGTGTATGAGTACTCCATGGTAAATTTGATTGTATTGTGGAAGTTGTTGCAGAGAGTGAAGAAGTTTTTTAATTTTTCTAATCCATGAGTCCATATTAAGAAAATATCATCAATGTATCTAAAATAATGTGATGGTTTGTATTGTGAACTGTCTAGTATCTTTTTTTCTAAAATATGCATAAAGATATTGGCATAACTCGGTGCCATTTTCGTGCCCATTGCTGTGCCGCTAATCTGTAGATAGTGTTTGTTGTTGAATTTAAAATTATTGTGTGTTAAGATGAAATTTATTAATTGGCATAAATCAAAACCAAAACAGCAACATTCTATACTATCCCAAAACTACACAAACTCCCCAAAATTATTTCAGAAAAACACCCTAACACCTCTTCATCCAACCCACACCATACTAAACAAGCAAATAATGAAGAAATCTACAAAATTTCAAAAGAACTTAAAATCACACCACCTGGCAGACCCATAATATCAGGCATTGGTACCCTCACAGAACTTATATCTGGATACATAGACAATATTCTAAAACCTTTATTACCTGACATACCTAGTTATATTAGAGACACTACTGACTTTCTCAACAAGTTACAAAGCATTAATTTAGTCCTAGGTGACAATATCATAGTAACGATGGATGTTACGTCTCTGTACACGAACATTCCACATGTGGAAGGAGTAGCAGCTTGCCATGAGTTCCTCAAAAGCAAATTACCTAACAACCAAATCACAGATTTATGCCAATTAATAAATTTCATCTTAACACACAATAATTTTAAATTCAACAACAAACACTATCTACAGATTAGCGGCACAGCAATGGGCACGAAAATGGCACCGAGTTATGCCAATATCTTTATGCATATTTTAGAAAAAAAGATACTAGACAGTTCACAATACAAACCATCACATTATTTTAGATACATTGATGATATTTTCTTAATATGGACTCATGGATTAGAAAAATTAAAAAACTTCTTCACTCTCTGCAACAACTTCCACAATACAATCAAATTTACCATGGAGTACTCATACACATCCGTCCCTTTCTTAGACGTCATGGTAAAATTAAATAAACATACACTTTCCACCAGTCTATACAACAAACCCACAAACCAACATAAATTCCTACACTTTAACAGCTGTCATCCCCTCAAATTAAAAAAATCTATCATATACAGCTCATTTATTAGAATAAAACGCATTTGCTCAGACCATCCAGATTTTCTAAACAACATTAACAACCTAACAAAACAGTTTCTAAAATGTAAATATCCAATAAAAATAATAAAGGAAGCACTACATAAAACCATCCACATAGACCGTAGCACACTTCTCACATACAAAAAACGAAAAGATAATAACCGAATTCCCATGGTTTTTAACCATAATCAATATTCCCACACACTTATCAAAAATTTAAAAAATGATTACAGGAACCTCCAATCAAACAAAAGCATCAAAGACATTTTCGATAGGCCACCCATAAATGCAAAGAAACAAACACCCAACCTATCAACTATCCTCACTTCTAACAAATATCTAAATAATACAAACCTATCAGGGAATTTGAAATGTGGAAAGCCTCGCTGTTTAATTTGTAAATATTTAATAACAGACAAAACATTCTCTGTACCCAACACCAAAATAAAATTACACCCACCAAACCTTACTTGTGATAGCAAAAACATCATCTACTTTCTCTTCTGCTCAATTTGCCCCAATAGTGGATATATCGGCGAATCCGGTAATAGCTTTAGACTTCGCTTCAATAATCACAAACTAGATATACGACAAAAAAATGTATACTCCCCAATTGCAGCCCATTTTAATCAACCTGATCATACTTTAGAAAATTGCAAATGTTTACTAATAGACTCCAATTTTAGTTCTACATACACACGCAGAAAGAAAGAAAAATACTGGATTTTAAAATTAAATACACACAAGCTAGGGTTAAATAGGGACTTAGGTGTGTTGAATCTCTACAAATATTTCAAGAGGTAAAAAAATTTTTCTTTTTTCAGACATTCCAAAGAATTTTTTATCTAAGACAAACAGACTTTCTCTACGGACGTGCCGCATGTTGATTGGTTTACCGAAAATGAACAAACGGACGTGCCGCATGTTGATTGGTTTATCGACACCACGTGATGTAAACAAAAAAATATTCGGACGCTATCGTGAAATACGTTTCCAATTCAAATTTAAAAATCACTTGTTTCTGATGAAGGACCGAGGACGGTCTGAAATATAAAATATAATAAAAATAAACAAATACTGTTTAAAAAAGTACATTTTTAAATTCTAAACTTTTTATTAATATTCTTTCCTATACATATTAAGACAGTATACGTGGATGATCATCACTATATATATATATATCCAAGAAAGAGAACCAACAGTTTTACAATTCCGAGTTCCCTGACATTTATTCTTTTTTATATAAAAGTGCACAATACAACAAATATTGGAGAGCATAAAATAATTAAATTTGTTTTTTTATTTAAAATTAATATAGTTTACATTGCTACACGAAGTTTTTATGTTTCGAGATTTTAATCTCGTCATCAGGCAATGTTAGCTTATCATTTTTATTAATAATAATTGAACAGATATTAAAATAATTAAATTGATATTTAAATTTTTAATAATTAGATATTAAAAATGTGTTGAGATATGAAGAAGAGTATTAGAATATAATAATAATATAATAAATTTTATAAAAATAATAAAATGAATTTTAAAATTTTTAATAAATAAATAGACATTAAAATTTTTTCTTTACAAATCAAGAGTTTTAGAAAAAATAGAATAAAATGCATTCTGAATCGAAATAAAAATAGTATAATGACACTCAAAGATCAATTTAAGGCAGATTAAAAATATAAAATGTTTTCTTTCTTTCCCTTTTTTTTTGTTTTAGACAACGATGAGATGCAGGGAAAACTAAGAGAATAATTTTCTAACAATAATGGATACGTCAATTGAAATGCAGATTTTCATCGACTGACACTTTTGGCCGTTAAGATTGAAAGAAAAAATCATGGATTCCACAAAAATATAAACTTCTTTCAAATTTAAAATAAACCTCTTTTTTGATTAGTTAAATTGAACGCACACAGTTTTTTTTTATATCTTCCCACATCCATAAATAACAAACGTATAATTTCTTGTTTTCAAATGAAAATCATTTTCACAAAAATGAGCTAACTTTGCTTAATGACGAGGTAAAAAATCTCGAAACAGAAATTTCCGTGTCGCAATGTAAACTATATTAATTTTAAATAAAAAACAAATTTAATTATATATATATATACATAATTAATTAATGTATTAATAATAATAATATAATTAATTAATTGATAATATATATATATATATATATATATATATATATATATATAAATGTATTAATAATAATATACATATGTTTTAAGCTCGATTCAGAATTTCATGCATTACGCAAAAACCAGGTGCATATTATGAGCTGCATGTATACACATTGTATACTTATTTATATCTGTATATATATATATATGTGTGTGTGTGTGTGTGTGTGTGTGTGTGTGTGTGTGTGTGTGTGTGTGTGTGTAAATCATTCCACCCCAAGCACCCAATAAAGTTACTAAGATGCAAGGGGTGACTGAGTTTTAAAGAATATGAGAAAATATACTTTAAAGAAGAGAGGACAATTAAAAAAAAACAGGTTTTAAGAAAACAGATGATAACGATTATCAAGCCATTTCGATTAGGAAAGAGATCCTGGAGAATTTGACACTGACAAGTCCTTATTCAAGATTGAAGAAGAAGCAGCGAATAATATATCTAACTATGTTGTGCAAGTTGATATTAGTACAGTGACTAGGTGGTGGGGACAAAACTAAGAGCTACAAAGGATAGGAAGATGTGGTGAGCCATGAATGCCTACTAACTGAAAGCAAAAAAGAATGGTATTATGTTTACTTCTTTTTTTAATCATTTCACTCTAAGTAAGGCAATAAAACCACTACGACGCAAGAGGTTAGTAAGTGTTAGAAAATATGAGAAAAACTTCAACTAACGAGAGAGGACAATAAAAGGGTAATAATTAAGAAGACAGAAGATGGTGATTGACATTGCATTTAAATTTTTGAAAATTAAAATAACTGGGAAACAATAAGCTAAAGAGAGTCCCGCAAGTGAGATTTGCGATAAAAGAAAAATTATAGAACTTGTCAATAATCCAGTCAGTAAGTAATTTAAATGTCATACGTAAGATTCGCTTGGAAGATCATGTCTCTTTCGATTCATGACTAACTATGGAGAAGATTATCTCGCACTAGGTTGCCATTTATTTCTGCAGTAGACTGGCTGCCAACTAAGGCTATAGAACCCAGTCTGATAAACTATTCAATCCATAGGTGAAGAGAGAAGGGATGGATTAATACCTTTCTCAAGAGTATTTGCGCGTAAGTGAATACAATGAATTCAACTGGGAATCGAACTCGGCTCTGCGATTTCGCACATCCAGAAAAGCCCTACACGTGCATATCAACTACTACAAGCGATAGTAAAATAAGAAGATATTGTGGATTTAATAACGATTTCGCTCTGGAACGTTAATAAATATTTTAAGTCGCTGAAGAAGGCCGGCGTATGAAAGCAGCAGAAACGTTATTAGTAAAACAACCAACAAGGAGACACCAATTCGAATAAATCAGCGTATAATGTCGTTTGTTGCTTTCAAAAAGAGATTCTAAAATTATTTCGACTGAAAAACATTTTTAAAGTAACTTTTTAACGAGAAAGAGAAGGAGAAAGAGAAGGAGACAGAGAAGGAGAAAGAGAAGGAGAAAGAGAAGGAGACAGAGAAGGAGAAAGAGAAGGAGACAGAGAAGGAGAAAACTATGTAAATACTGAACGTAATGAGTGCCATATGTTTTGTAGGGGAAGCCTCTCTTGAAAACGAAAAAAATGTTCTGTAGATAAATGGTAGAAGGATTCCTTTAACTGACTCGAAGCTATAATGAGGAAAAGCATTACATGAGTCTATGACCAAACAGCACTGGAACTGCGTAAATTACCTTGCGGCTTTGAGACTCAGTTAAACTGAACCTGAAAATCTCTTAATCAGCGCACGGAACAAATATTCTGGGAACGTTTCGAACATTAACACTCGTATTCATTACGAAGAATACGAATTCATTGCTAAGTCTGCATCTGAGAAAGTTAGTTCAATATGTCGTGCTAGACAATTTTTCTCACCAGAATTTATCTTACATATTTTATAAGTCTCGTTGTGGCGCAGTGGATATCAGCTCGGAACGAGAAATCAGGGAGCCGAGTTCGAATTCCAGTTGAATTCCTTGCATTCACTTACACGCAAATACACTTGGGAAAGATATTAATCCGTCTCTTCCTTCCAGTTATGGGTTAAATAACAGGACAGATTGGGTTCTATAGCCTTGGTCAGCAACCAGTCTACCGCAGAAAGCAATGGCAACCTACTGCGGGATAATCTTCTGCCCAGTCAGTCATGTCTTTTTCGAGACATGATCGCCCAAGCGTGTATCACGTATGGCACTTAACTGACTGACCATTCGTCCTTGCTTTGAATATTGCCGACACAATGTTCTCAGATCCCCTAACACTCAGTAACCTCTTGTGTGTGAGTGACTTTATTGCCTTGATTAGAGTGTAATGGTTAAAAAAAGAAAGAAATGGAATGATTACATTGAGTCAATAGCTAAATCCACTGCTAAAAATGTTGGGTCACTGTGTCGGGTGAGGACGTTGTGATGCTCCTGATTCAGAGATTCATGATAAACTCTAAAGAAGAATCTGTAATAATAATGGTCATGAGCTGACATCTCGGCTTCAGCTACATTCACACCACCGTAACGTAGCTTTTCTGTGACATTTCTAGAAATACTTTCAAGGAAATTGTTCTGATAAACTTTCCTCCATGGTACCTAGATTTTATAAATTTCAGCGCAGTATTAGATTGGATGTGCGTTGTGGTGCAGTGGATATCGGTTCGGAACGACAAATCGGGGAGCCGAGTTCGAATTCCAGTTGAATTCCTTGCATTCACTTACACACAAATACCTTGGGGAAAGGTATTAATCCGTCTCTTCCCTTCAATTATGGGTTAAATAACTGGACAGATTGGGTTGTATAGCCTTGGCTGGCAACCAGTCTACCGAAGAAAGCAATGGAAACCTACTGTGGGATAATCTTCTACCGAGTCAGTCAAGTCTCTTTCGAGACATGATCGCCCCAAGCGCGTATCACGTATGGCACTTAAATGACTAAGTAGATTGGCGGCAATGTCTTGTCAATTTAAAGTTGAAATGGCTGAATTTAACCGTAAATTTTATGCGAACAGTTTCTTCTTTTGTACTTCTTGCTTGTAGAACCCTCTTCCGGATTATTATTTTCTTGTCAATTTTGATCGTTAAAAATTTAAATGTAATATCAATCATTAACTTCTATCTACTAAAACTTGTTTTTCAATTGTTCTTTCTCCTTTGTACTAGCTTTTCTCAGATCCCCTAACACTCAGTAACCTCTTGTGTGTGAGTGACTTTATTGCCTTGATTAGAGTGTAATTGTTAAAAAAAGAAAGAAATGGAATGATTACGTTGAGTCAATAGCTAAATCCACTGCTAAAATGTTGCGTCACCGTGTCGGGTGAGGACGTTTTTTTCCGCCTGAATCCATCTTGCACATATACAAATCAACCATTCGTTCGTGCATAGAATACTGCTGGTCAGGCGCCCCTGCTGTTCATTTCAGTGTTCTCGACAGACTCCAAAGGAGAATCTGTAATGTGATTGGTCCCGACTGACTTGGCAGCTCGACTCCAGCCACTTTCTCACCGGCGGGATGCGGCATCCCTTTGTTTCTTCTACAAATATTTTTATGGCTTCTGCTCTGACGAACTTAAATTACTGCTGCCCCGACGACAAGAATTTACTCGTGCAACCAGACTGGCATCTGGGTCCCACACTTTTACAGTTTACTCAACCAAATGCAGCCGACAATTCTACTCCATCAGCTGCTTCTTTTCTCGCACTTTCCACCTGTGGAACTCAATTCCATATACTTGCTTTCCTGACGGCTACGACCTACAGGAATTTAAATGCAATGTCAATTCCCATCTCTTATCCAATCCTTTTTACATCACCCGTATATCTTGTTCTTTTCCTTTCTCTCTACCTTCGCAACTGTCTTCACTCCTGTGTTTACATCCTTCTCTTGCCCTTTCTCTGACACCCCTGTAACTGGTTCGTCTTTCTCTTCACTCTCCTGTCTAAACTTTTACTCGTGTGTAGCCCCCTGCGCATCAGCGGTGGTACCGCCTTGCTTGGGGTGGAACGATTAAAAAAAGAAGTAAAACCTTTTAAATAACCTTTCTTTTACTTCCAGGAAGTAGGTATTCATGGCTCACCAAACCTCCTAATCTGTGTAGCTCTTAGCAATTTTTGGCCCTTACTAATCCCACAAGTCCCTGTACAACTTAAACAAGCTCATTAGATATATTACCCGTGGTTTCTTCTGTTCAATAAGGATATTTCAGTGTCAAATGCTCTATTCTATCTTTCAACATTTTATGTTCAAGAAATTTCACCTCTTTCATATTCTAACTATAGGTGTTCTTTTTATTTCCATTTACCTTAAAACTTCTTCGGAGCTCACATGCTACGTCTATGATATTCTCAACTATCTTCTGTAAAACCACATCTCTGATGCTTGCATCTTTCTCATTCTAAGTGTACTATTTCTTTTCATTTTTCTTAAAACCTCCCCGTGGTTCACATGCATCGTCCATGATATTCTCAGCGTTCTTCTGTATAACCACATCTCTGAATTTTTGTCGTTTCCTCGTTCTAAGTATGAGGGTTCTTTTGCTTTCTCTTTTCTTTTAGACGTCCTTGTGGCACATGCTCCTTCCATGGTATTCTCAGTCTTATTTTGTATAACCACATCTCTGATGCTTACCTCTTACTCATTCTAAGTATATGTTTTCTTTTTCTTTCCAATTTCCCTAAAGACTTTCTAATGGCTCAACAATTCCGTCTATGGTATTCTCAACCATCTTTTGTAGAACCACATCTCTGATGCTTGTCTCTTTCTCATTTTAAGTGTCCTCTTTCTTTCCATTTTCCTTAAAACTTTTTCGTGTCTCACATGCTTCCTCCATGATATTCTCAGCCTTTTTCTGTAAAATAAGAATTCTGATGTATGTCTCTTTCTCATTCTAAGCATGAGTTCTTTTTCTTTCCATTTTAGTTAAAACTTACTTATGGCTCACCTATTCCGTCCATGATATTCTCAGTCTTCTTCAGTATAACCATATCTCTGATGTTTTTCTCTTTCTCAATCTGAGAATAACTGTCCTTTTCCTTTCTGTTTTCCTTAAAACTTCCTCATGGCTCACATGCAACGTCTATGATATTCTCAGCCTTCTTCTGTAGAAACACATATCTAATGCATATCTCTTACTCATTCTAAGTATAAGAGGGTTTTCCTGCCATTTTCCTTAAAACTACCTCTCATGATATTCTTAGCTTTCTACTGATGCTTGCGTCTTTCTCATTCTAAGTGTCCTTTTTCTTTCCATTTTTCTTAAAACATCCACGTGGCTCATATACTCAGTCCATGATATTTTCAGCTTTCTTCTGTATAACCACATATTTGCTGAGTGTATCATTGTCATTCTAGGTATATATGTCCTTTTACTTTTTATTTTCCTTAAAACTTTCTACTGGATATCATGCTTCATGAATGGTGTTCTCAGCCTTTTTCTGTAAAATCACATCACTGATGCTTATCTCTTTCCTATTCTCTCTCTCTCTCTCTCTCTCTCTCTCTCTCTCTATATATATATATATATATATATATATATATATATATATATGTGTGTCCTTTTTTCCATATACAGGCTGTCCATAAGGTCTGTGTGCACTTAAAAATATATATATATAACTTTATTTGTATTTGTGATAGAAATAATCTGTAAAAATGTTATAAAGTTTAATGTACCTAGTTTTAAGTATAGTTATTGATACTAACGTGATTTCAGGCATTACTGCAAATCAGTCAGCAAATGTTTTCAGTGAACTGCGAAATCGCATTATCTTTTGTATTGGTAATGATGGAGGACATGTGGAAACATAATTAAAATTTCACTAAAACTTAAAAAAATATAGATTTACTTCTTTTTAATCCTTTTTGCAAATTATTTTTATCGCCAATACAAAGTTATAAATGTTTAAAGTGCACACGAGCTTGATGGACACTCTGTATACGTTTCATTTTTTCTTTCCATTTTCCTTAAAACATCTTCGTTGTTCACATCTTTTGTTCATCGGATTGTCAACATTCTTCTCCCCAAAAACCTATTTCTGGTGCTTGTCTCTTTCTTATCCTATGTATAAGTGTGTGTGTGTGTGTGTGTGTGTGTGTGTGTGTGTGTGTGTGTGTGTGTGTGTTCCTGAAAACTTTCCTGTTGTTCACATACATTCTCTATCGTATTCTGTAAAATCACATCTTTGTTGTCTCAAATCTCCAATGAATGTCGTCCACTGAAAAAGCGATTCTCTACCGTTCACCGAAGTTAACCATCGCCGGGTTTTGTCATTACCTAAATGTGTGATTACCTGGTTATATCAGTTGCTGGAAGCTTGTATGTACAGATTGTTTAATGGATAATGGCTTATAATGAGAAATTTGAGAGCTTGTATACCTATAGCAATCGACTTCGTTATATTCAATTACTCGCAAATACTCTTGGGAAAGGTATGTATCCATTCCTCTAACCCTACTATGAGTTAAATGGTAAGGCTTATATCATTATGCCAAATAACCTCTTACAATCCAAAAATATTTACTTGTTTAAATAACCTGCAAAAAGTTGATAAGCTGTAAAAAAAATCAATCAACCCAATAGACTCTCAGTCAGTTAAGTGTCATACGAGATACACACTTGGTAGATCATGTCTCAAAAAAGAGATGACTAACTGAACAGAAGATTTTCATGCAGTAATTTGCCATTACTTTCTGCGGTAGACTGGTTGACAACCAAGGCTATAGAACTTAATTTGTTCTTCTATTTAACTTGGAGCTGGAAGTTAAAAGGATGAAAAGGAGGTAAAAATGTTTCTCGTTTGTATATAAGATATTCCCACAGTAGGTTGCCATTACTTTTTGAGGTAGACTGGTTGCCAACCAAGGCTATAGAACTTAATCTGTTCTTCTTTTAATTTGTAGCTGGGAGTTAAAAGGCTGAAAAAGATTTAATGATCAATTATATAAAAAATCATTTGAGCAACAGGATAAAAAAAATCATTGAAAATGATAATTTCATGAAACCATAACCACAAATAAATAGCGAATATATTTCTCTTTTACCCTCTACAACTTCCCAGAATTTGAATCACTATGTAATGTTTGTCCTCTAACTGACCTTCCAAGTCCCTGATCTAATATTCATTTGTACACTCTTGTTCGGTGAATCACTCAAATTACCTTGCGAGTGGTAAACTCGTCAGGCCCTCTTTTTCATTATGTGTCCCAGAGATCCCAACTGTCATTATATATATCAAATTGTTCACCTTTCTTTGTAGTTTCCTTAAAACTTAGTTCCTATGTTAGACTATTCGGTTTTGTTGTCAGTTATGATATAGTTTGAAAGACCATTGACGCAATCTCTTTCAGAGCTTATTTTTCTCTATTTATCGTTTCCAAAAAGAAATATGAAATAAATTCTATCTGAACATTTTTATATATTTCAAATATTTTTTTGTTTCTATGAAGCAAAGCTCTTTAAAAAAACGATACTATTTTCTAAAAACATTAATATTTACCATCACTTGTTTAAGAATTTGTCTGAGTCGCGTAAGAAGAGAATTCACTGATTGGTTGATTTTTAACGGTTTATCTAATATGTGAGATATTTAAAACCAAAACAATATTTTAACTATTTTACCCAAACAAAGCGAAAATGGCACTAAGTCACGAGAAGTTATTGTGAGTGGAAAAGAATGAGAAGATTTTAGTGGGGAGAAAGAACAATAAAAGAAGACAGAAGATGATGACTGTCGTTGCGCTTAAAGTTTTGAAGAATGTAGGTGACTGGTGAAAAAAAAAACTGGAAAAGAATTCCGCTGGTGAGAAGTGCGAAACAATAAGAATAGAACTTACGGTTGGATCTAGCTCTTTGATCATTGCGAAAGTTCATGCTCGACTAGAAAATTTTAAACCATGAAAATCGGATACGAACATTGGCAATGATTCTGTACTTGAACAGTAAAACTATGCGACCTAGTAGCCAATCTACTGGTACACTTAAACAAATGAGTGTTGTATATCAATAAACAGACAAACACGCATATATATATAAAAATATGAGTTATATTTTTATTGATGACGATGAACCGTGTAGCCTAGGATACAGAGAGTTGAGGGAGCGCTCTTCTAAGGGTTGACGGGGGGGTCGTATCTGTTGCTCCTCTGGTTTGGTCTGGCTCTCTCGTCTACCTCTGTCTCTCTGCGTCTGAAATCCGTGCGCCGAGGTCTTTTATAATCTCCAAACCGGTACTTCCGGATTTTGCCTCGCCCACGCACGCCCACGTAATTCTCAGAGCCACCTGTTCTGTCTGCCTCTTGTAGCCATTTCCGCTACTGCCGGAAATAAGGTCAAACCAACATCCGTTCCTTTCAACGACCGGAAAACACCCCCGCTTGCATCAGCCTTTCCTCGGGTGGGGCGAGATTGTTATATTACATGAGGACGAGATACGAACGAGGAGGGGTCATTAGAACAACTGCCATGAAAATATTTATAGAAATGACAAAGGGGAGCTATATCACGATAACTGAAGCGGAGATGTCAGGTCAGGACCGATAACATTGCAGAACATGTTTTGGATCGTAAGAATAAGATTTTTTTGTTCTTTGTACTGAATCTTGTTTTTTGTTCTTTGTACTGAATCTTGAATTTGGTTTTTGTAGATAAAAATGAAAATTATTATTATTATTATGTCATTTTTCATCATATTTCGATTTCTGCTTTGGTCTCACTACCAACCAAGTCTGCGGGGAGACCTAAGGCAGGTAGTGGCGTGTTGTTATGGCTCCATTTCATGTTTTTCTATCTTCCCTATCATCCCCAGCATTACATAGATAAAGTTTTATTATTATTATTATTATTATTATTATTATTATTATTATTATTATTAACCCTGGAAGCAAAAAAAGAAACTTTGATCAAATAAAGAAGCAACATTCGTCTGTGCATTGAATACTGTTACCATATCTGGTCAAGTGCTCTTGCTATTCATTTTGACGTTCTCAACAAAATCCAAAGGAGAATCTGCAATATAATTGATCCTGACTTGACAGCTCGCTGTTAGTCACGATCTCACCGACGTGATGTGGCTTCCCATTGTTTTTTCTACAAGTATTTTAATGACAACTGCTTTGACGAGCTTATTTCTTTGGTACCCCATCCACATATATTTACTCATGCTACTAGATTGGTATCAATGTTCCACCCTTTTACCGCCAAAATAGTTAAATTAAACCTCCTCGTCTATTTAATAGTTTCTTTTCTCGCAGTTCCTGTTTGTGGAACTCATTTCTATTTGCTTGCTTCGTCGATAGCTACAATATCAAAAAGTTTAAATGCAACATCAATTACCATCTTTTATCTACTTGATTCCTATTCTTCTCTTATCTTTTCTTAAACACCCCCTGTAACATTTTTTATTCTCCCATTGTAACCCCATGCGCACCAGTGGCATTTCTGTCTTGCTTGGGGTGAAATGATTATAAGAATACAATTAAAAAATAACGAGAAAAATGGCTTTTAATACGCCGAGAAGAAACTTTTATCGAGTCAAGAAGCAAACAAAGAAAAATCTTTGAACACCCAGTCAGTCAGTTAAGCGCCATACGTGATACATGCTTGGGTAATCATGTCTCGAAAGAGACATGACTGCCTGTGCAGAAGATTTTAGACAGTAGGTTGCCATCACTTTCTGTGGTAGACTGGTTGTCCACCAAGACTGGAAAATCCAATTTGTCTTGCTATTTAACCCATAGCCGGGGGACTAAAAGACGGATTAATACCTTCCTCAAAGATATTTGCGTATAAGTGAATGCAAGATATTCAAATGAATTACCTCAGAAGCAAAAATATCTCTTTCAATACACACAGAAGCAAGAAAAGAACGTTGAACAAATCAAAAAGCTACAAAACAAGTAAAAAATTGTTGAATACATCTAGGAGAAAAAAGGGAATTTTTTCCAAATGAAGAAGAAACAACACAATGGAAAAGACTTAGAAAACACCTAGAAGTAAAAACGAAAAGTAACCTTGACCAAATCAAGAATCAACAAAAAATGTAAAAAGACACTGAATACTGTCGTGGATTCTTGTTTAGAAAACCACACAATATAATAACACAAAACAGACATGAGAGGAAAACTTTAAGTATATTGAACAAAAGATATACAACTTGTACACGCTTAGTAGATTCAGGAATACTTTTTAGTAGGAGTCAAATATATACAAAAAGTAAGTCCGAGTAATAAGTCTATACTTTTGCTGACCAACGAGCGGCGGTTCAACTGCTCTTACAAGCACTCTAACAAAAACAATTCTCTGACACCCGACAGACACACTTGTTCTCTGTCAGCAGAATTATAAGTACAACTTGGACGAGTCCATTGAGTGTGTAAAAAGGGGCGCTCCCCAACAAAATACCAAAAAAGAAACATTAACCTAATGAAACTGAATACTCATAGAACCCAAGCAGAAACATTGACCAAATCAAGAATCAGTAATAAAAAGAAAATGCTTCGAATATTCCTATGAAAAAATAAAAGTCATTGGCAAAATCAAGAAGCAACAAGACAGAAGAATGAATTTGAACACCCCTAGAAGCAAAACAAAACTTTAACCAAATAAAGATGCAGCAAAACAAGGAAAAAAAGACTTCGAATATCTCTAGAATTAACAAAAAAGATTGACAATATCAATACGCAACAAGGGAAAAATCTTAGAATATGCCTAGAAGCAAAAAAGAAAATTTGTTCAAATAAGAGACACAACATAACAAGGAAAAACATTGAATACCACTAGACGCAAAAATAATTGACTAAATAATGTTGCAGAAAAAGATGGAAAGAATTTGAATAAACCAAGTAGCAAAAAAGGGAAGTTACTAAAGCATGAAGCAACAAACCAAGGGAAATTCTTTGAATACCTCTAGAAACAAAAAAGAAACACTGACCAAATCTAGTAACAACGAAACAAGGAAAAAAACTTTAAATAACCCTGAATGCAAAAAAGAAACATTGACCAAATCAAAAAACGACGAAACAAGGAAAAAGCTTTGAATAGCCCTTAAAGCAAAGAAAAAAAGCCAGACCAAATTAAGAAGCAACGAAACAAAGAGAAAACTTTAAATAACCCTAAATGCAAAAAAAAAGAAACATTGACCAAATTATGAAACAACTAAACAAGGAAAAAAATTAAATCACCTTGGATGCAAAAAAAAGACATTGACCAAATCAAGAAACAACGAAACAAGGAAAAAACTTTGAATAGCCCTTAAAGCAAAAAGAAAACATTGACCAAATTAAGAATTAACGAAACAAGGAAAAAGATTTAAATAACCCTGCATGCAAAAAATAACCATTGATCAAATCAAGAAACAACGAAACAAAAAGACTTTGAATAGGCCTAGAAGCAAAAAGGAAACATTGACCAAATTAAGAAACAACAAAACAAAAAAAATTTTGAATACAGCTAGAAGCAAAAAAATATATTGAACTAATCAAAAATACAACTAAAAACAAAAAATAATCTTTGACTTAATAAAAATGCAATAAAAACAAGATAAAAACTTTGAATATTCGTAAAAGTAAAATAAAATATACTAACCAAACCAAAAAGCAACAGTCAAAGAAAAGACATTGAATACGCCTCGGAGTAAAATTCAAAATTTGTACAGATCAAGACGCAAGAAAACAATGAAAGAGACATTGAGTACCACTAGACGCAAAAAAAACTTGAACAAATAATGTTGCAGCAAAAGATACAAAAATCTTTGAATAAATCGAGAAGCAAAAAAGGAAACTTTACTAAATTACAATGCAACAAATCAAAGAAAATTCTTTGAATACGTCTAGAAGTAATAACGAAACACTGACCAAATTAAAAGACAACAAAACAAGGAAAATCTTTGAATACAGCTAGAAGCAAGAAGGAAATATTGAACTAATCAAGAATACAACTAAAAGCAAAAAGGATTCTTTGACTAAATCAAATTGCAAAAGAAGAAGAAAAATATCCTTGAATACACGTAGAAGCAAAAAAGAAAAACTGACCAATCCAAAAAGCAACAAAGAAAAGGCATTGAATACACCTAGATGCAAAAGTACACACTGACCTAATGAAGAAGCATACAACGAGAAAAAAGAGTTTGCATACACATAGAATCCAAAAAGAGTCTTTGACCAAATGAAGAACTTAAATATATTAAAGAAAGTTATTGAATACACCTAGAAATAAAAAATGGAACTTTGACTATGTCAGGAAGCAACAAAGGATAACAACTTAAATGCCTCTAGCAGCACAAAAACAAAATTCGACCATATCAAGCGGCATCAAAGCCTGTAAAAAAGTTTGAATATACCTAGTAGCAATAAAAAGACATGGACCGAATCAATAATCAACAAAAAATGCGAAAGATTTGAATACCACTACAAGCAAGAAAAGAAATAATTGACCTAATCAAGAAGCAACAAAGATAAAAAAATTTAATTCCTCTAGAAGCAAAACAGAAACATCGACCAATCGAAAATCACCAAAAAAATTTAAAAAAAACATTAAACTTTCCCTATAAGCTAAAAAGATGCTGTAAAACTGTTGAATTTCCCTATAAGCGAAAAAGATACATTATTGTTATTTCTTTGTTAGATATTTATATTCACAAGAAACTAGGTTATGGCGGTTGGGAATGTGGCTGAAGCCGAAATGTTAGCTTATGACCAATCACACTCTACCTCTAGAAGCAAAACGGAACATCGGCCAATGCAAAATCACCAAAAACATTTACGAAAAAAAAACTATGAATTTCCCTATAAGCAAAAAAGAGACATTCACATTATTCAATTCCCCTATAGGAAAAAAGAGACATTATTGTTATTTCTTTGTTAAATATTTATATTCACAAGAAACAAGAAATAATGGAAAATGAATACACCTAGAAACAATAAAAAGAAACATTGACCAAATCAAAAAGAAACGAAACATGGAAAAGACTTTAATAACCCTAGAAGCAAACGTTTAACTAATCAAGATGCTACAAAGTAAGTAAAAATTTTTGCTTACCACTAGATGCAAAAAAGAAGCATTTGCCAAATCAAGAAGCGACAAAATAAGGAAAAAGAACTCCAATAAATCTAGAAACAAAATAGAAAATCAATATACAACAAAACAAGGAAAAAAAACTTTGAATACCTCTAGATGTAAATTAGGAAGCAACAAAACAAAAAGAACTTTAAATATCCCAAGAAACAAAATCGAAACAAAGTAAAAAAAACTTGAACAACCAAAGAAACAGACAAAAAAAACTTTGAATTTAAGAACATAAAAATTGCAATTTCTGAACACCCCATGTAACAAAAAACATTTTGAGCAATTCAAAATATTATTATTATTATTATTATTATTATTATAGAAAATTCACAGGGACAGTAAAGTAAAATTAGGTAACTCTACTAAATCGCTAAAAAAACAGCATAGTATGAATAAAAAAGGTCCCAACCTTAATAAAAACGAACTTTTCCATCAAAATGTTTATATTATTATTAAGAGGAAAGATCAAAGTAATTTTTAATTATTTTTAAAAAATTTAATTTCTTCTAACATGTTCGAAATTTTAGCAGAAATCTTGTTTTGATTTGAGTTAGCGCGTAACCAAAACGTTACGACTGTTTACATTGGAAAACGTAATGATGACATAACCATTTTTTCCGGTGGCAAACATATTAATTAAATTCTCGCAAAAATCAGATAATTGTCGGATTTTAATGAAACTTTTAGTACGCATTTACAAATGAATTAAATTATTTTTGGAATTTTTATTTTTGAAAAATCTTGGTAAAAATATTTTCTCTCTGTTACTCCCCTCCACGTAAATCCATGAAATTTTAATAAATTTTAATTTGTTGCTGTCTATTAGTTAAAAGCAGGACTCATTGGGGAATATAAATCATCTATTCTTTTTTTTTCTTTTTTTGTAAATCTAGCTCCTGTATCCAAACATCTGCTCCGAAAAGTAAAATAAAAAATGAAATAAAACTCTGGTAGTATTTAATTTGATAAGCTTTTAATTGCTTGAATAAATAATAAAAATTAAGGAAATTATAGTCTGAAGAAAAAAAGTTTTTTGATTAATAATAAAATTTTTTTAAAATTGTTTTCATTTTTTTTTTATAATAATTTATAAAATTTCAAAAATATTTTTAAAATCATCAATGTTTTGTTGCTGTTAAATTTTTTCGTTAAGAATTGATGATTAAATTGCCTATCGAAAAAAAATTATACAATTTTGTCACTTATAAACGCCATACACTTTTATCTCTAATCAATAACCTGTCAACAGGTTCTTGATATACGGCGGACAAGTCAAAAAGTTCAAATCTGAAATTAAGAAATAGTTTTATTCTAAATTTATGCAATAGATAAGTAATAGTTGTGTTAATCAGATTAATTTAACATAAAATTGGCTATTTTTTCAAAAATAATGTGTCACAGATGTATAATTTATTTTGCAAGTTTTTTAAAACCGAGAATGAACTTTTGTTTACAAATGTATCGATCGCTTAAAAATAACGGCAAAATTCAAAAATTGAAAAATATCTACAAACTTTTACATTCTAATCAATATAAATTCTGTTTAAAATAAACCAGAGTATTTTGCTTACTGGAAATAGTAAATTCAATCATTCAGCTTTCAATTAAGGCTAAAATAAAAGTTTTAAGAGAAATTTTTCATTTTTAAAAATTCTGTTTAAATGTAACTATGCAGTTTTTTTCACAATTTAGTAGAGGTACCTAAGTAAGATGAATCAATAAATAAAAAAAGAAAAAGAAAACTAGGAAACAAACATTTTAAGTTAGTGATTTAAAAGTAACTATGCAGTTTTTTTCGCAACTTAGTGGAGGTCAGTCAGTCAGTTAAGTGCCATGTGCGATACACGCTTGGGCGATCATGTCTCGAAAGAGACATAACTGACTGGGTAGAAGATTATCCCGCAGTAGGTTGCCATTGCTTTCTGCGGTAGACTGGTTGCCGACCAAGGCTATAGAACCCAATCTGTCCTATTATTTAACACATAACTGGAGGGAAGAGACGTATTAATACCTTTCCCAAGTGTATTTGCGCGTAAGTGAATGCAATGAATTCAGCTGGAATTCGAACTCGGTTCCCCGATTTCTCGTTCCGAGCCGATATCCACTGCGCCACAACAAATCAATAAATAAAAAAATAAAAATAAAACTAGGAAACAAACATTTTAAGTTAGTGATTTGCAATTATTGCTAAGTCATTAAAGAACCTAATACATCAATGTATATTGTAGTTATGACACACATAGAGGGTTTGTTGTCGTGATTTTATCTTTATTTCACGTGTTTCTAGTTTTATGGCTGATATATAAAGTCTTTGATGTCAAATTTCCTAAGAGGTACCCACTTGACCGAAAAAGAACAAAAGAATAAGTAAGTGAATGATAACTTTTAGGCGTCAACCGGTAACAAACCGGAATTTAAGATTCATGGTTAGGATTAAAGCAGCCAGTTCCTGATCCGCCTTTTTTTACCAGCATCTTTAGCGATGGATCGTATGTATAAGTTCCACTTGAGGTCTGGATTGAGTTTAAGTCCCAATAGATACTCAAGATTTTGCCCGAGAGAGCGCACACGTTCATCGTGGTAGGCGTAAATTCCGGGTCCGCTCGGTGATGAGGGAACTTCATTAGTTTTCATTTTATCTTTAGTTTCTGAAAAGCATCTTCCGTTATTCCAATGCCATTTCGGGTTTGTGTATCACACTTTCAGTCTTCTTCTTCTTCTTCTTTGTACTTCGTTCCTTTGGGATTAGGCGATCATGACTCTCTGCAACTTCTTATTCTCCGTGGCTCTGAGTAATGTTTGCCTTGTTGCCATTAACCCCACCCACGATGTTCTGCTATCCATCCACACAAACTGGTCAGCTAGGGGTGTAACTAACTTCGATGTGTCTTTTGAGTTTCGAATTTTGCAGGTATTCTTTCCTCATTTTATTTTAGCTTTCTTTTTCTCGTTTTATGCACAATTGAACATTTTATTTCTGTCTTCCTTAAAACGTCTTCGTTGTTTACGGGTTTTGTCAGTGGAATTCTCAGCATCCTTCTGTATACCACATTTTTGTTGTCTCCAGTCTTGTGGTCATTTCAGATGAAATCGTGCAGCGTTCATTATTATATAGGAAAATTTATTTCATATGGCAATTCAGAATTCTTTTCCTGCTTTCGTCTCTTACAACACTTTCCAGTCTCATTTTCGTTCCTGTTAGACGTCTCCAATACCGAAGTCACACAGTAGAGTGTCTCTTTTGCTAACGACTCTGCATTCTGTCTTCTGGCGATTAATAGTTCATTCATCTTACTTTTTCTTGTGCCTTGTCTAGGAGTTCTTCCAGTTTTCCTGCTAACGCTCTCCTTAACATGGTGTTATCTGCACTTTTATATTAAGATTTTGCCTGCCTATAATAAATCCTGTTAGGTTTCCAGATTTTCTTAAAACGACCTCACTGAATAGGTTAAATTAATTCAACGAATGTGATTGGTTACAAGTTAACATCTCGACTTCAGCCACATTCCCACCGCCATAACCTAGTTTCTTGTGAATATAAATATTTTTATGGCAATGATTATAATGAGCTTTCTGGCTGGGTTCCTCGATCACATAAATTTAATCGTGGAACTAGAAAACAACTAGGTATCACCGTTTTACTGTTGAAATATCTATATTCAAACGTAAATTTTATTCTGATTTCATCTCTTACGCTTTTTGTCTATTGAAATCTTTTTTCGGTTTCTTTCCTGTCAAGTGCGATCATCAAGAGTGTAAATATAACAATTGCCATCTTCTGTCTTTCATTTTTATTGTTCTTTTCACATGACTTTTCTAGGTATTTTTTTCATTCTCAGCAACATCTCTTTGCGCCATTTTGCACATTTATGAATATACCATTTGTCTGTGCATTGAATACTGCTGCCATATATGACCGGGTGCTCCTGCTATTCACATTGAGGTTCTCGACAAAATCCAAAGAAGAATTTGTAATCCTGACTTGAAATCTCGACTTCAGTCACTTTCTCACCGTCTTTTCTACAAATATTTTCCTGGCAATTACCCTGAACAGCTATTTTCCTGGTGACCCAATATGAATTTAAGCGTGCATCTAGGTTCCACCCTTTTACCGTTGAAATAATTAAATGTAAGCGCCACTTCAATCTTTGGCAATTTCAACCATAAAAAGATTAACACTCAAACGTGTTAAAGTTATCGAAGCCTATTACGAAAATGGACGCTCAAACAAGAGAAGTTCCCACGTAGCATCATCTCCCGATACAGTAATGTCAATTGGCCACCACAATCGTGTGATTTGATGCATTTAGATTTCATCTTATGGAGTCATTTCAAAAATAAGGTCTATGCCAACAAGCCAGCAACAATTTCAAAAGCTGAACCATGAGATAATAAGGCATATTGATGAGATCGAGGAGCAACTATGCAGAGACGTCATCAAAAATTTTGACAATCGACCGAAGCATTGGAATATATTTGCATGATATTATTTCTCATTTGTAATTGCCATAACTCAAACAATATGATCCAATATTGAAATCAATAAAATTTTACCAATAACACTGTTTCCATTCATGCTAACTTCTATTTGTCTTAATAGAACACTATATAACCGACTCTATATAATTTAAATAATATCTACGAGGGTCATTCAATAAATAAGGTGAATTTTTCCGTATAAGGACTTCTAATACAGATAGAAGCTTACTTTATTTATTTTTTTTTCCTTTACTTCTTTTTCGAAGGGATTTAATTTTTTTTTTTTTTTTCGCAGATTGAAAAATAAAAACTTTGAGAGTTTTGGAGATTAACAAAGATGGCCGACCAAGAATCATACTCCAGGATTGAACAGAGGTCAGTTATCAAGTTTTTGGTTACTGAAGAGTACAAACCAGTTGATGTCAACTGTGTATGGTGCCACATGTTTCAGCCAAAAAATGTCTACAAGAGGGGTAAATTGTTTAAAGAAGGACGGAGCAGTGTTGAGAATGAAGACAGGCCTTGGAGGCCTACAGAAATGAGGTCTCCTGAGGTGATCGCATCAGTCAATGACCTCATTCAGACTAACAGAAGGGTGACAATGGATGACATCGCAATAACTTTAAACCTATCTGTTGGAACAGCACACAAAATTGTCCATGATGACCTTGCTTACTCGAAGGCCTCACACAGCAGCCAAAACGGTGCAGACCATCAACGAGCTGGGCTGGGAACTGCTCCCTCATCCCCCAGACCTTGCCCTTTCAGACTTTCACCTGTTTGGTCCCTTGAAAGCGTTCACAAGAGGCACGAAGTTTGAAAGTGACGATGAAGTCAAAAGTGCTGTGAGCGATTGACTGAGACATCAGTCCAAAGATTTTTACGCTGAATGAGGAAATGTGACACTGCTGGGAGACTACGTTGAAAAATAAAAATAAGAAAAATAAATAAGCTTCTATCTGTATTAGAAAAATTCACCTTAAAAAAATTCAACTTATTTATTGAATGAGCCTCGTATGAAGAAAGTATTTATTATAAATACATACCCTTAAGATTTTGGCATAGCTTTTTTAAAAATGATGCCCTTTATTATTCACACATTGCTAGCAACAGGACGCAATGCGATCAGCACTCAAAACTTCAATATATATTTGTCTGCATTATTGCTCTGTGGAAACTGTCATTGCAGCGAATCTTCCGGAATTTGTAGCGCAGACGTTATCTTTTATGTATCCCCACAAAAAATATCTAAAAGGGTGAGGTCTTGTAAACGAGGAAGATATTCTACAGAAATTCATCTTCCTATTCATCTGTTTGGTAAGATTTTATTTAGATTCGATCCGACATTACAATGTTAGTGTGGCGGTGCCCATCAACGTTTGGATGACATTATTCATACTAACGTGTATTTCTGGAAAGAAACCAAGTTGACTATACACTGTAAAATATGTATACATTTTAAGTACCACACACACCAATATATATATATATATATATATATATATATATATATATATATTGTTGTTACGAGCTGGTAACATACGGATGTGAACATCAGGTTAAAAAAATGTAATCGCGCAGATCATTTTCTTCTATGTACCTTCAAGACGTAGGCAATCATGACCTTCCACACCTCTCTATCCTTTGTATGTTTCACGTTGCTTTCCCCTGTCTTTCGTTCCCTATAACTGTTTCGTGAGTATTAGATTCTCCAAGCCCTCTTTCTTCATTATATGTCCCATCAACTCCAGCTGCTTCTTCCTGATGTTAAATGTTTCCTTTTCGTTTGTTTCCAATCCAAAACCTTGTTGGTCCATGGTATCCTCAGCGTCCGTCTGTAGAATCACATTTTTGTTGCTTCGCGTCTCTCCTTAATCTTTGAAAGATTATTCAGTATTCAGTTATGTAGAAGGGCATATATCCTATAAAAACTTTTCTTTGTCTCCAACGAAATCTTCCTGTCTCTCTATACTCTGCTTAGCTTTTGAAATGCGTCCTTGACTATGTCACTGCTCCTTGAGATATCAGTGTCACACTTTCTATCCTTTGTTAGAACACTTCCCAGGTATTTCAATTTCTGCTTGATTTTAGTAGCCCCGGCCTGTAGCTGGCATTTTGGGCTTCCCTTTCTGCTGATGACCATGCATTCAGTTTTCTTGTAGTTTATATTCAGTCCTTTCTTCTCGCTTTATCTTGCTACCTTCTGTAGAATATCTTGTATTCTTCAGTGTCTGCTATCAGCACTGTGTCATCAGCGTAACTTATATTGTTGAGATTGTAGCCGCCAGTGACGATACCTGGCAGAAGTTATAGTTCTCTCAGAATTGTTTCACTGACATCTAGTAATCGAAAATAATCCAAGATGAGACTGGGAAGATTTCTTCGGGAATATTTTCTTATTCGTTACACATCTAATAATCGAATAAGTCCAGAGGCGCATTTCTAATGATCGTACGATGGACGTCAATTTATTCGTAACTTGTCGGAGATTTTTTTGAAATTGAAAATATATTTTTAAAGGTCACACTAGGCGATACATGTCACGTTGACTTGAGTGATCGTCTTTTAAATATTCTTTTAGTAGGTTAAACTCTCTGGTCGTTAAGCGAGCAAGATTCCATCCCGCCATCTCTCAGTCTTGACAGAACTCATTCTAGACAGCAAATAAAAGAAGAGGAAACACAAAGAAAGCATTTCTGTTGATAGATTAATAATACGTTAGATTTTAATTTAAATATTGAGGATCATGTCAATGACAAAAATATGACTGACTACTAGAAGATTTTTCCGCATTAGATTGCCATTACATTCTGCGGTAAACTGGTTGCCAACCAAGGCTATAGAACCCAATCTGTCCTGTTATTTAACCAATATCTGGAGGTAAGAGACGGATTAATACTTTTCCCGGGGGTATTTGTGTGTAAGTGAATACAACGAATTCAAAATGGACTCGAATCTCCGATTGCTCATTCCGAGCCGATATCCACTGCAGCACAAAGGACGTATGCCTAGTTATTCAGACCAGTGTGCACATTTTGATTGTTGCTTTAAGTCAATTCAGTTGTAGTCAGTCAGTCAGTTAAGTGCCATACGTGAAACACGCTTGGGCGATCATGTCTCGAAAGAGACATGACTGACTGAACAGAAGATTATCCCGCAGTAGGTTGCCATTGCTTTCTGCGGTAGACTGGTTGCCGACCAAGCCTATAGAACCCAATCTGTCCAATTATTTAACCCATAACTGGAGGGAAGAGACGGATTAATACCTTTCCCAAGGGTATTTGCACGTAAATGAATGCAAGGAATTCAACTGGAATTCGAACTCGGCTCTCCGATTTCTCGTTCCGAGCCGATATCCACTGCGCCAGAATGCACATCCCCTTCGATTTCCTCAGTTATCTGTCTTCGTACCGACCAGTGTATTTGTAATTCAATGATTATTGGCTGAGTAGAATTCATTTGAAGACTTCTTTTCTCAAAGCCCGTAATTCGATGCTTCGTCTGGATTCGAACCCTATATGCGGAGAGAGAAAAGTAAGCTTCATATTTTTTTAAAATTGTTTATGCGGGTCATTTTTGCTTGCATTGAAACCTCCGTTCAGTGTTTGCACTTCGGCTTGTTTCGTCTTTTTCCGCCACTTCCTCTTCAGCCATGACTCACAACTAACCTTTGACATGAAGACTTCTCATCCGTTTTGCCTTATTCACTACGAGCCATTATCAAGCCGCGCCTTACCCATCGACCAAGATAGTTTCGGAGAGAAGTCAGTTGGATCATAAATCAAAGTAATGACTGCGCGTTTAAGAAATGGGCAAAAGAAGGATATATTTCATTCTTCATCGTTTTTTTACTACGAACAATAAAAGATGAAATATTCGTCATTTTTTCGTCGAGCCTTCTGACATAAAGATGGTTTCTTGAGTGCCAGTAAATCTTTAGGGTTGTCGACCCATAACCAGAATCAGCGATAATAAAGAAAAAAAACAGCATGTGAAAATATTGTGGGGTGCATGGCGAGCATAAAGTGCGTTCGGATAGAATGCACACAGACATTACGATACAGATAGATTCGTACACGAACTCATCATGTATTGACACATATACGCACGCAAATGCTTTCACACATACACAAATAGGATGGAAGCAACATAGTCACATACACTCTCTCAACAGTTTTTTCACACGCATGCATTTTAATGCAAATGACCCCCACTTAATACATACGCAAATCGCTCTTTTTTATTTCTGGTCACGATCATCCGATTCCGAGCCGTTATCGATTACACCAGCTACCGGCATTCCCAAGTGGTTACCCATCTAGATTCTGAATAGGATCAAGGTTGCCTAACTTCGATGACTGTGCAGGAGCCGGTGTTTTAACGTGACATCGCCATAAGCCCGTAACAGCGTGTAATATGTGCTTCCAAGAATCCAAAGTTTCAGACAGCGATATTTATGGAGGTTTGTTTAAGTTGAATGGAAAAGGTAGAGTATCTCTCACAATCTACTGAAAGACATATATATATATATATATATCGCTCATGTTCATTTAGTAATGAATTAAAACACTCTTAGCTTAGCTACCGGTGTATGTTTACATGGTATATCACACACTAAAAGTTTGCCCTCTTCTACTGAGCGTCCATAGCTCAGATGTAGAAATGCCGACTGGTGAGTAGAATTCATTTGAAGACTCTTCTTTTTTTCTGGGTAAAAAGCAATCGGATGTATAACCGTACTGATGAGCTGTGATACAGCGAAACAGATCTGTCTGCATATATATATATATATATATATATATATATATATAAGCAGCAAATCCCATTGGAAATACTCTAGCTTTTGAATGACTTTTGCCAGCGTTCTAGTCGAAGAAACAATCAACGTAATTAGTCTTTACAAACACCCGTTAATACTCACTTGCTAGTACCACAATAACTCCATTTTTACAGCCATAATGGCAACACATATATCCAAGCTAACGGTATTAGCATGGGAAACTTCTTAGGTTCTGCTTTTGATAACTTTTATATGTCTTATATTTAAAACAAAGTTTGAAAATCACCTGCAAAGTTTGAAATCACCTGCAAAGTTTGAAATCACCTGCAAAGTTTGAAAATCACCTGCAAAGTTTGAAATCACCTGCAAACCAGAAATCTACACAAATTATGTCGATGACATTTTCGTTTTAATAAAAATTAATGATGAAATCACAAACCTAAAATCAACTTTTTAAAAAATTTCAAAAATAAAATTCGTGTATGAACTTTTTATATGTTTTATAACAAAATTCCTCGACGTCAAGATAGAACTACAATATAATGTATTTACCACTTAACTGTATAGAAAATACAGCGTTACAAACTATTGTTTTCTACACTACGAGAGCCAATATCTAGAAAGATATAAAATAGCAGTGAAAAGTAACTTCTTAAATAGAGCACACCAACATTCCTCTTCGCAAAGAATATTTGTAAGCGAACTGAAATACATGTTCTAGTCAACAATGATTTTCTCAACTACATTATTGACAGATAAATAAAATTATTCTTACGTAAAATAGACGTGACCAGTAATAAAAATATAACACGACATATCATCAGCATATTTTATAGCAACTAAGTGAGCAATAATTAGAAGCAAAACAAATTTGCCATTAAAAAAATTATTAAACGTCATATTTCTGCTATAAACACTGAAAAACGTGAAAAGTTTATAATATATTACAGAAAATAGAAAACCATAACCTTGTTGTTACAAAACAAAATAACTCCATCAAATCAAAACTAGCGATGACCAATATAGTGTACCAATTTCAATGTCCGATACATGACAGGCTTTCTTGTCCCAAATAAACTATCTATATCGGTCATACTACCACCTGTTGAATCAAAGTGCTATTAAAAAACATATTATTAACACATCATTTACAAGAACCCATAAGGAAAAATCTATTTGATAACACAAAAATCATTTTTAAATCACATAATCGTCGATGTCTTACTATTAGAGAAGTTCAATTGATTAAACACCATTCTCCCACTATCAATCTGTCATTGTTCAGTAGTGGAGATGGCGTGTTAAGTGTTTTCTAAAAATAGAAGTAACCTTCACGTCAACCCAGCCGCGCATTTCACGCGTCTGCTCCAAATAGATACTATTCCACAAAAATATTCACACAGTAAAAATTACTGTGTAGTACAGCAAACGGAAGATAAATATACCGAATACAATATCCTTCAGAATGGCTAAAGGCCTGGCTGAAAGCGCTCGAAACAATAAAACTATGAACAATTTTCATATTCTTTGACTCCTAAAAAACTAAAAATAATAGAATGCAAGAAAAACTCAATAATGCTTAAAAGTAAGGCCGCTGCTTAATTATATATCTAAACTTATTTATAAATGGAACTTTGTCTGTGTGTGCGTGTATGTGTGTGTGTGTGTCCGTTACCCATAGACTCCGAAACGGCTGAACCGATTTTCTTACAAATTTACACCGTTGTACTATAAGCGTCTGCGAGTGTTCTTAGCTAAGTGTTGTGTCGAGGTACCCCCGATAAATATCGAAAATCGATAATCGAAAAAATCGGGTTATAGAAGGAGTGGTCCGACTTTAATCAAATTTGATACACTCATAGACAAAGACATAAGAAACGATATTCAGTTCAAGGTTGCAGTTCTTACAATAGGGCAGAAAATCGATAATATATATATTTAAAAGGCAAGAGGTTTGTGTGTGTGTCTGTTTATCTCTCTGTATTATTTTCAGCCCTTTTATTTTAGTTTTTGCTTCGGGTTTGGCTCTAGGTAGGTATAATTGTAGTTCTTAGGCTCAGCCATGAGGACTTATTTAGCCTTCAAAATTCAGTTTACGACGAAAAAAACTTATTTGATATCGATACCAGGAAATCAAAATTTGACTTACATCCATTCATTTTTCTTTCAGTCTACGGTTTCACTTTAACTGGAAACAACTATTGCTTTTTAGTCTTTCGTGCCAACGTCCAAAGAGTCTGAGCTCCAGGACCATGGATTAGCTTTAAAGCTTTCATTACACCTGAGCAACGACGAGTTATACTGCTAGTATATATATATAATAATAATAATTTAAATGTTCTATGTTCACTGAACATTAAATGTTCATCCTTTGATAATGGCTTTTGTAAGCCGAAAGCTCAAACCTGATAAAAAAATCAACAATTATTGCGATTTCTTGTCGTCTTTCCATGACAACACTATCAAGCTAATAAGATCATACGAACGGATCTTACACAAAATAAATAGACAGAACTTGTCTATATTATTCAATGAAACCTGTAATAATGAAAAAATGCTGCCAAAATACACACAATCTCTCTTTCTCTCTCTCTCTCTCTCTCTCTCTCTATATATATATATATATATATATATATATATATATATATTATCCTACAGCTATCGCACGATTCGGAGTTTCATGCGTTATGTAATCATCAGGTGCATATTTCAAACTGACAGCTTAAGAGATTTGAATTTAAGTTCACTCGATATTCATGGGAATTGAATCTTATAAATTTACTGCTTTTTTAATAACAAGATTAAAAATCTAAATATTCTAATATTACTTGTAGATAAAATTTAAATTAAAATATAAAATAAAATAAAAAGTTTAAAAATATTAAAATGCAGAGAGAAAAGTAAAGAGGCGTAAATCATCAAACGTAAATTTTTTTAATTTTAACTATTCTAAACTTACATGTAGATAAAAAATTTAAATTTTAAAATTTTAAATAAAAATTAAAACTAGAAATGAAATAATAAAAATTAAAATTGAAAAATGAAATTTAGAATTAAAATTAAAAATTAAACAATGCAGGAATGATTGTTAAACGTAATATTTGTGGGGGAAAGAAAGAAAAGGGGAAAATAAAGAAAAGAGAGGGGAAGAAAAGGGCAAAGGTATAGAGGAATCTATGTTAATCTGGATCTAAGAATATAGGAAAGTATTTTTTCGTTGACAGCACGTGCTCATTAAACCACTTCTTTTAAGTAAGTTAGGATTATTGATATGGTTTAAGATGACAAGTTTTTTTCTAAAAGACATGCTTATCAATTTGGCCTTGTGCCAAATACAACCTAAGTCCCTGCAATTTAAAATATCAGAAAGTTGAAGGTTAGAAGTTGAAATGTGGAAGGATAAAATATTTCGTTTGTACATTAAAGTAAAACTTTCATTAACAGAATAACAAAATTGTAAGAAGAAAAATAAAATGTTCATTAAGAAAATGCATGTAGTTAATTGCTCAAAGAGAAATGTAAGAATTTAAAACGCCCCACAGAAATTCAGAGTTCATAGTTGATAGTAGCAGAACGTATGTATGCAAAAAGATTAATCAGTCTACTTAACTAATAAAGCCGGTGTTCCTTTTCTTTTCTGGCCGGCGAGAGATGTAAAAGTTTTTTAATGAGACAGTTGTGCTATTAAGCAAATGTCATACCAACTGTACCACGGGCTCCGGTAACGAAGAGGTAACTAATTCAACTTGAGATAATGCCACTCATTCACATATTCCTAGGAGGAACTCATCCAAGCTCCTTTAACCATAGGACTGTGCCTCTCAGAGCCACGACTACTCAAACTAAGTCACTCACTCCGGAGTTTTATAACCTGATTCAAGCAACAATATAAACTGAAATTGTAGGAGGATTTCAAATAATTGGATAATTCATCAAGTTTTTATTAAAACTCAACAGAATGTAGAAAGCACTGGACGGCCGTAGATGAGTTCCTCCTAGGAATATGTGAATGAGTGGCGCTATATCAAGTTTAATTAGTTACCCCTTCGTCACCGGGGCCCGTGGTACAGTTGGTATGACATCTGCTTAATAGCACAACTGTCTGGGTTTCAATTCCTGCTAGTGGATGTGCACTGTTGATGAGTCCCAAATATAGGACGAAACGGCCTTCCAATGATGAATTATCTAATTATTTCAAATCCTCCTACAATTTCAATATATATATATATATATATATATATTCTGTTCCTTATTTATCTATCTCAGCCTATTCATATTTATCGATGCATATATATATATATGCATATGCCTAACTCTATTCATATGTACATCTATCTATCTATCTGCTTTCGTTCACAATTATCTATGTACATATCTATATGTGTGTGTATCAGTCTATATTTTTCTATATATAATATAAACGGGAGGTCATATATATTACAATTAAATAGAAGTTACCGTTACTTGGCAAATATGTTGTTTGCATGCAAGTCACTAAGGGCACAAACATAAAAAAATTGAATGATGTTGTCAGATCCACTTACGTCGTAATCGACGACAAAGACTATCATATATATGTATATATATTTTTACATTGTTTAGACAGTTGTCCGCATCTTTATTGCCATATTCAAGACGTTTCAGCCGTTGTACGCTCCGGCCTTCTTCAGGCAATATACATTTGAATTTTGAAACTCGAAGAAGACTGGGGTGTATAACGACTGAAACGTCTTGAATATGACAATAGAGATGAGGAAAATAATTTAAACAATGTAAATAATGTAAATAGTTGCAATACCTCATTTCAAATATATGATGCTCTCATTACCATTGAGCTCTCTAGAGAAGAAAATTTTAAAAACAGTTTCCACTTCTGCGATAAATGCATTACTCTCAGAAATGAATTGACTTCTTTCGGTGAGTGGCGTGTGTGTATATACTGCTTATATACAACACGTTAAAAAATTTCCATTCTCTGATTCCATGCACCTATGGCTTAGGGGGTAGCGACTCCGACTGACACAAAATCAGACGAATTTCGATCAAGTGGCTGTCTAGCCACACTGATGAGCTGTGATACAGTGAAATAGGCTTGTATGTGATACATATTAGTGTGTGTGTGTGTGTGTGTGTGTGTGTGTGTGTGTGTGTGTGTGTGTGTGTGTTTCAAAAATAGATGGCATAATTTCAGGACTGTGTTTTCTATATTTAAATAATTAAAAAACTTCTTAAGGTCTACGACGCGTGAGAAAAAAGGGTGCAGTAGATATCGGCTCGGAACGAGAAATCGGAGAGCCGAGTTCAAATTCCAGTTGAATTCATTGCATTCACTTGCGCGCAAATACCCTTAGGAAAGGTATTAATCCGTCTATTCCTTCCAGTTATGGGTTAAATAGCAGGACAGATTGGGTTCTATAGCATTGGCTGGCAACTAATCTACCGCAGAAAGCAATGGCAACCTACTGCGGGATAATCTTCTGCCCAGTCAGTCATGTCTCTTTCGAGATATGATCGCCCAAGCGTGTTTCATGTATGGCACTTAACTGACTGAATGGATATTGTGCATGATATAAGGACACGCCAATTGGCAAGTCAAGTGGCTAATACTCATTCGAATATCTTGAGAGTATTGCGAGTACAACAGTTGTACTCATATCATCTACAATGTGTACAGACGTTGTCACCAGGAGATTACCCTGCACGAGTTATGCTCTGTCAATAGTCCTTACAGCAAAGCAATGCAATTCTAAACTTTCCTGCCTTCGTTATCTTCACAAATGAAGCACAGTTTACACGGAATGGAATAGCCAACTTCCACAATCAGCATGCATGGGCAAAGAAAAATTCACAGGCAATCACGTCACTAACAGCCGTTCACGGTCAACATATGGGTTTGTGTTCTTGGTGATAGGTTATTAGGACCTCATGTACGCCCGAACAGGCTTACAGATGATGCGTACAAGCGCTTCCTAGAAAACAACATGACTGATTTTTTGAACGATGTTCCATTGATCACTCGTCGACAACTACACTTCATGCAAGATGGTGTTCCCAGAAAACTCCAGTCACACAGCCCGCAGATCGAAGGTTTACTGGTCGGTGGATAGGAAGAAGTGAACCAAATGTATGGAAGTTATGCCATCTATTTTTAAACACCTTGTATATATATATATATATATATATATATATAGCTGAGATCTGATAAATCTTGGCGCCAAAGTCAATGTTTTTAATAGTTTTATTGATAAAAATTTTGACAAATAGAAAAGGGGACCGAGGCTCAACAGCAAAAAAAAAAAAAAAAAAAAACAGAAAAATAACAACCGAATGAATGAAGACATCGTAACGTTGTCCTCACGAAACTTCGAAGTCGGCATGAACCTGCTCAGCTAAAGTAACGCATTCTTTGCACTAACCCCATCTATCTTTATATATATATATATATATATATTATTATTATTATTATTATTATTATTATTAATAATAATAATAATAAACACGCCACACATTGAATAAATGATCGGAGGTCGAGATTTGAATATATAGTTGTTCATTAAGATACTAAAACTGCATATAAATATACACTTGTATACACAGGGATCGGTCCATTTGCTTAGTGAGAGCTCATAAATATTTATATTGCACATAAATATATAGTCGTTCAAAGAATGGCCATACACTCTCGTTAATTCACACGCACATACTAATATAGGCCTATTTGTATATTTAGGTAGGAGTACTAAAGAAAGAAAACAGCTATTTGACTCCCTCAAACACGCAAAAAATAAAAATAAAATGAAAAAAAACAAAAATGAAAGAAGTTATATTTCTCAACACCTACACATGCAGCTACGCGTGGAAATGAATACATTCAAACAGGTACCTGATATATATATATATATATATATATATATATATATATATATATATATATAGTATGAAGTACTTCCTTAATCTGGTTAATGTTTACACAAACCTATGTTGGTAAAATTTTCGGTTAGGTAATATATCTGCGTTGTGGTGCAGGATGTGCGCTGTGGTGCAGTGGATATCGACTCGGAACGACAACACGGGAAGCCGAGTTCGAATTCTGTTTGAATTCCTTACTTTCACTTACGTACAAATACCCTTATGAAAGGCATTAATCCGTCTATTCCCTCCAGTTACGGGCTAAACATTAGGACAGATTGAGTTCTATAGCCTTGGTTGGAAACCAGTCTACCACAGAAAGCAATGGCAACCTACTGCGGGATAACCTTCTGCCTAGTCAGCCATGTCTCTTTCGAGACATGATCACCCAAAGCGTGTATCGCACATGGCATTTAACTGACTGACTAAATATATCTGCAATGGATATTAGTTCGGAACCATAAATCGGAGCGCAATCACTTTATTTAGGATGTGCGTTGTGGTGCAATGGATATCGGCTCGGAACAAGAAATCGGAGAGCCGAGTTCGAATTCCAGCTGAATTCATTGCATTCACTTACGCGCAAATACCCTTGGGAAAGGTATTAATCCGTCTATTCCTTCCAGTTATGGGTTAAATAACAGGACAGATTGGGTTCTATAGCCTTGGTCGGCACCAGTCTACCGCAGAAAGCAATGGCAACCTACTGAGATAATATTCTGCCCAGTCAGTGATGTCTCTTTCGAGACATGATCGCCCAAATGTGTATCACGTATGGCACTTAACTGACTGACTGATTAATTCACATCACTTCTCCCTCCATCTGTGGGTTGAATAACAGGACATATTGGGTTCTATAGCCTTGGCTGTTAACTAGTCTACTGCAGAGAGTTATGGCAACCTACTGCGGGAAAATCTTCTGCCTAGTCTCGAAAGAGACATAATCACCCCAGTATATATCACGTATGGCACTTAACTGAATATATGAGCAATATCACGTATACCTGCATGTGTTTTAAGTCGACAATATCTATCCTCATGAAAAACAATTAAATACAGGTAAAATACAGGTAAAAGCTTGGTGTTACAGAAGAGCAATAGAAATTTGTATTTATAAATACATGTGGATATGATGAGACAAAGTGAAAAAGTCTTATAAACGACGTATTTTCCCGTTTGTCTCGACTTCTGATCAGAATTTCATTTTTAATCAATTCACCACTAAGAAGGCGATAATACTACTAAGACGCAAGTGGGTTTGCTACTGGAAGCGAAAGTGCATGAAAATATTTTAGAAGTAACAAAATTCTAAACAAGAAACAAAAAATAATTTTCTACTCCTGTTCTAATGGCCGATTATGTGAAACATTTTAATGTAGTCTTTTTTTTTTTCGACTACTGTTTCAGAAAAAGGTTGTTAACTCCAGATAGATAACATCTAACACCTAGATCTTCAAAACTCGTATGCCCACTGTGGAACTTCAGAAACCAGTATGGTACTGTCCGATCACTGGTAGATTCTTCGCTCCTTACCCTGTTATTTTGGTGACTGTTTGAGAAGCATTAGGAGCAAAGTTTGAAACATGACAAAAATATAAACTATATCTTCTTATTTTTAGTGTTCAAGATGAAGAGTTTACAATATTTTCATTTGAAAAAAAAATTATAAAATTAAGAATGAGGGCACTTTAATCATTAATGATAGAGAAACTTTCCTGCCAGCCATCAGCTGATACAAGTCCCTTGAGAGCAACACATTTCGCTTCCTTGGCCTCACTTTTTTCAAACGGCAACTAATATATCGGGTCTATAGCTGCAGGACGGTTGGGTCCAGAAAGTTTTTCTCGTAAGAATCCATCTTGCACATCTATAAAGCTACCGTTTGTCCGAGCATTGAATACGGTTGCCTTATGTGGTCGGGTGCTCCTGTTATTCATCTCGAGGTTCTCAACAAAATCCAAAGAAGACTCTGCAATGAGATCAATCCTGACTTGGCAGCCTGCCTTCGTTCACTTTCTCACCGACGTGGAATGGCTTTCTCTGTCTTTCTACTGATATTTTCATGGAAACTGCCCTGATGAGCTCTTATTTTTGGTGAACCGACCACGTGATTGGCATCTAGGTTCCACTCTTTTACCGTTGATATAGTTAAATGTAACTTCTACTGCAACAGTTTCTTTTTCTCGACCCCCCCCCCCCGCCCATGGAACTCCTTTCCGTTTACTTGCTTCCCTGATAGCTGCAGTCTCTAAAACTTTAAATGCAATTTCCATCTTCTATCTTCTTGAATTCCGTACATTTTTTTTATCTTTTCATCAATACCCCCTATACCCAGTCTTTTCTCTCACTGTAACTCACTGTGCACTAGTGGTCCAAAATGCAAATTACAAATGGGCCCAAAATGCAAATTATAAATCGAGGACACTAAAATCAATCAAGTAAAAAAAATTTAAATATATGGGAAGTATTCTCACATGGGACGGAAATTGCGATACTAAGAACCGAAGAGGCATTGTGATGGTTAAAGATGCATTCCACAAGCTAAGCAGAGTATTAAGAGGCAGGAAAATTTTGTTAGAAACAAAGAAAAACGTATTGAATTGTTACGCGATATTTGCCCTTATATATGTCAGTGAGTGCTTGGCAATCTCCTCAAAGACTTGATGCAAAAAAGTGTTTCGTAAGTGTTTCGCAAAAAACAGTGTTTCGTACTCCGTAAACATGCTGAGGATACCACGGTCCGAACATGGGATCAAATACGAGGTTTCAGAGAAAATGAAAAAAAACGTAACAAGGAAGAAGGGCTTGGAAAATCTGACACTCCAATAACAGATTGAAGGCAAGATGGACATCCCTTAATCAGTGAGATAAATTGACACGTCAATAAATACAAAATTTATAAATTTGTCTGTGTATATATATGCGCTAAAATCTTGTCATTGTTCACATGTTTTGTTCATTGTGTTGTATTTTCAGTATCCTTCTGTAGAACCTCATTTCTGTTGGTTCAAGTCTCTTCTTCTTCTGTGAGGAGCTTGTCCATAATTCACTGACAAATAGAATGGCGGCTATCTGAAAAGATCACATAAAATATGTAGAAACAGTATCTTTAGAACTTATTGTTTAGCGGTTCATACACGTTTTCACTTTGATTCAGCTGTCTGGCGTTTTATTTATAGCGCCGTGTTTGTAGTCACGCCAATAATTTTTCAGCACCCACGTAATTGATTGATTGATTCGTTTTCTACGACTTATAAACTCTTTGCATGTTATTTAAAGCCAGAAAATATTATTAGATCTTAAAAGAAAATAATAATGATTTAATGATAAAATTCTTATTAATTAACCCATAGCGAATGTGGACGATATATACATTCTTACCCTTCCCAAAGATATTTGCACTTAAGTTAATATAATAAGCCCAACGGGTATTGGAACTCAGCTCTCCGATTAAACAATTCTGAGCCATTATCTGTTGCACCATCCGAACATTCAAGCCTACATTACGAGACATTCCAAGCGGTCACTTATCTTGGTACTTTTTTTAATCAATTCACTCTAAGCAAGGCTGGACCGACACTAGCATGAAGAGGGATACAGTGAAAAAAAAAGCCTGGACACAGGGAGGTATTTAAAAAAAGGATAAAAGACGAATAATATTCAAGAAGATAGAAGATGGCAATTGACGTTGCATTTAAAACTTTGGATATTGTAGCTATCAAAGAAGTTAGTTTATCGGTCGTGTTTAACTATTTCAACGGTAAAAGGTTGGGACCTAGTTGCCAATCTAGTAGCACACTTAAATTACGTGGACGAGGCACCGAGAAAAAAAAATCTCATCAGAATAGTTACCATGAAAATATTTGTAGAAAAGACAGACGGAAGCCACGTTAGGTCGGTGAGAATGTGACTGAAGTAGTGATTACATTGCAGATCCTTTTGTCGAGATCAATTTCGACGTTCGAAGTTCGGCAATCGTACATGAACCGCGTTTCAACGTGATATGGCCATAAGCCTTTACTTGTATATATAACTGAACTATCATAAATGTAAAACTTTTGAATGAATATCGACACACTAACATATACACTTGGGCACCTGGAGGTAGTGTAATGGTTAGCATGCTTGTCTCGCTAGAATCATTACAATCGAATAGAGAGTTCGATCCTCACTGGTTGTCGCATACTTTCGGCCTTATGCCTCATCTAAGCTGCGCTTAGAAAATCACTAACATACACACTTGGTCTGTATGAGAATAAAAAGACTTACCGTCAGTCAGTTAAGTGGAATACGCTTAGGCGATCATGTCTCGAAAGAGACATCTCTGACTGGGAAGATTTTACCGCAATAGGTTGCCATTACTTTCTGTATTTGATAACCACGGCTATAGAACCCAGTCTGTTCTGCTATTTAGCCATTAGTTGGAAGGAAGAGACAGATTAATATATTTCCAATGTATATTTGCGCATAAGTGAATGCAACTAATTCAACCGGAATTCGAACTCGGCTTCTCCGGTTTCTCGTTCCAAACTGATATCCACTGCACCACAGCGCAGATCCTAAAAAGGTTTACAATCCGCCTTAATCTCGTGTGTAATGTATGTGTGTGTATGTGTGTGTGTGTGTGTGTGTGTGTGTGTGTGTGTGTTAGCATGAACGTTTGTTCTGCATGCGTGCACTGTTGTTTGTAGTGAGTTTATCGGAACAGTTTTGTGTCTTTCAGAACATGAAGTGGGTACAAAATGAAAAGGGTTCAGGTATAGTTTCCCAAGAACTACACAATGCATTCACGCTTTGGCCACATACGTTGACAGACGTAAACATACAACAGCTTGCTTTATAGGTTCTTTTAAACAGGGCCGATTGCATTCATAGACATTTGATGGCATTCTCAAAATTATTGATGGTCTGGGCCTCACACAAAAAAATACGTATATATATATATATATATATATGGAATTTTCGCTGGTGACTCAACTATGGTGAAAAGAGGGCATTAAGCCTAAAAGTCTGCATATCAATGACCCGTGATTCAACGTTTTGTAAAAAATTATGCTTCAACTTCAATCATATTTCAACTTTAAGATGAAAACGCTTAGTCAATGGAGCACTTTAAAAATGTGATTAGCATCACAAAGTGAATATGTAAATAAAGGCGGCGATATCATTTGATCGAAACTAGCCCGCCTTCTTATATTCGGCAGCAATCCATGAGATGTGAACTTTGACACGCTCGTCATGCTATTACGACGCACTTGTTTACGGCAAAAGTAAATGTTCACAAGAGATGAGAAATTTGAGATATTCGATTATTATGGGGAAAACTAAAGGTAGATCTCAAAAGTTACCTTCAATATAACTGAGTTAAAATCTATTTGTCTCTCAATTTATGTTCCTATCTATCGATTTAAGTCTGGTCATTATCTATCTATCTATCTATCTATCTATTGAATTTATTACATAAATATAATAGATATAATATCACTACAAAATGAGGCTATTTTGTTTCGGCACTACCTGTGTCTTATCAAATGATGATGTTTATTTCAAGTCGAAGAGTTTTTAAAAGGTTCAAAATTATCCCAAACCCCGTAATCATATAAACCCCATATATATATATATATATATATATATATGTGTGTGTGTGTGTGTGTGTGTGTGTGTGTAGATTCAATTGGGTGTCTAACCGGACTGATTAGCTGTGTTACAGCGAAACAGAACTGTCTGATAATGATTATTTAAGCTCTTGCCCATCGATTGGGAAATGGTAGACTTTAAAAACAGTAGCTACTCACAGCTATTTACGCTTCGTTCTTCAGCAATGAATTGAACACTCTGGGCTACTGGCGTTTATCTACATTTTGTAAATAAATAGGCTAAAATCTGCCTTCCTTTACCGTGCGCCGATAGCTTACTGGTAGAAGTAAAATCGGATTGGTTTCAATTCCGGCCGGAAGCAATCGACTGTCTAACTGTACTGATGAGCAGTGGTATAGCGAAACAGGACTGTCTGCGGATATATATATATATATATATATATATATATATATATATATATATATATATATGAAATGATTTGTCTGAACTTTATTTTTGATCGATGCTCGTATTTAAGTAGATATTCTGTTTATAATCAAACAGTGTATATATTTATTTTTGTAAACAATCATGTTTACAGTACATTTCTGTAACGAAAATATGCGTCATTCGACAGGATTCGAACCTGCGACACCTATCCACATATCCCTATCCTGACACATTTTCGTAACAAAATTTATCATAAATAATCAGGCCGGTAGAAATAAATATATAATACTGTTTGATTTTGAACAGAATATCTACTTAAATACGAGTATCGATCAAAAATAATGTTTAAACAAATCAATTCAAATTGTCGGTTGTTTATAACCAGTTTCGTTAACCAGTTACCCATGTCTATTGATCAGGCTAAAAGGCTCATCCCTTGTTCCCTGTTTAGGATTTGGTTTCCGGCTTTCTCTTTTCCAATCTTCTCACTTTGTTTTTTTTTTAATTGGAGTAGATAGATCTATCTATCGCCCGGTTCACACTCCACCCACGCCTATTGAACAGATTAAGAGGCTCATCCCTTGTTCCCTGTTTAGGATTTGGTTTCCGGCTTTCTCTTTTCCAATCTTTTCACTATTACGTAGCCTCCTGCACATCAGTGACGTTACCGCCTTACTCGGGGTGATACGATTATAATATTCCAGATAAAGAGGACTCAAGGTTTTATTATTTTGAGTGCCCTGGCATTTATTTTATTATGGACAGTACACAATATAATGAGTATTATAGAGCTTAATATAATTATATAGTTATGAATTAATTGTATATTGCGACACGGAAATTTCTATGTTTCAAGATAGATTCTCATCATATAAATTTTTATATTATTTGGTTATTTTTAGTACTCACAATATAATTTTTTTTATAACTTGGGTTTTTACCCAAATAATATAAAACTTTATATAGGGAGTACTAAAAGCACCCTAAAGCAGCGGATTTATCATCACACCTCTTCATTTAGTAATAACAAATACAAAAATAGAACGTCCCTATCGAAATATCATTGGTACCTAAAGGAAACAAACTTGAAAATTCTAAAAGATAAACATGTAAGCCCTTAAATGAACCATGTTCATTATGTTTATACGAAAAACTATTTATTATTAAATCACTTAAGAATAAAAATCTATCAAATAAACGTAATGTGATAAATGTCATATGCAGACAGTGCAAATTGTTCACATTTGAAAATGGGTAAAATCTAACTGAAATAACATGCTTATAATGAACAAGTGCTTAAGGAAAATAATTACTGACGAACTATAAAAATAATTTGAAACAAAATTTTTTTTTTTAAATCTTTCTTTTTATAAAAAAAAAACTTTACAACAAATAAATATATAGACTAAAAATGATAAGTAAGTGAAAAATATAGCATTAGTAGTGAATGGGAATATCACATCAAAAGTAATAAAACTGAAGGGAGAAGAAAGGAAAAAAATGGAAAAATGATAAGATCAGGTTAAAGGCAGGTTAACATCTTGACCGTTAAGGAGGGAAAAGAAACAAGGGAAAACGGTAGGATGAAAGAAAAAAAAAGAAAAAAGAGAAAAAGTTGGTTAGTGTGTCTTTGGTGTCAAATCCCAAAATGAATCTCCGCTCTGATTAGTCAAAAGAAACACACATGTAAATTTTATATCTTCCCACATACATACACAGCAAATTAACGGTTTTGTCATTTAAATGTAAATCATCTTCACAACCAACATTAACATTGACTGATGATGAGAATCTATCTCGAAACATAGAAATCTCCGTGTCGCAATGTACAATTAATTCATAACTATATATATCAGTCTATATATATAACCTTCTACCGCAGAAAGTAATGGCAACCTACTGCGGGATAATCTTCTGCACAGTCAGGCATGTCTCTTTTGAGACATGATCGCCCAAGCGTGTATCACGTATCGCATTTATCTGACTGACGGATATTGCATAATGTCCATTATTGTACATAATTACGTTACAGTAAAATTTGTATTTTATATGAATAATACCTTGAATGTAGTAGAGTTAGTAGAGTGGGATCCTGTATAATAGCTTCGGTGGGAGACCACGGAAGACTTGTAGCGGTCCTATACATCTAATTGTATAACTTTTTTATAAGAAAACATTTACCTACATTGCATATAATTCATTATTGTACATAATTAGGTTACAATAAAATATATATTTCATATAAATATTATCTTATAAAAATTGTGGTGTAGTAGAATTGGTAGAGGGCATATTATGGATTCAGGGGTGGGACGACGAGAACCTTCCAACTGCTCTGGATTAAACTAAGAATAAAAGAAAATAATTTTGAACCGCACGAGAAGCAATGTACATAAAACGCATTTAACAACCGAAAAAATAATTAAAAATTCCGCTTTAAGGAATTCACTAAGGAAAAGATGAAATTACTTAGAACAATCTATGAAATTTAAAAAAAAAATTTCAACAACATCAAACAAATCGACTTGTTAAAATAACCCAAGAAGCAATTAAAAGACCCCTTTTAATTAGTCAGGAAACAAAATGTATCTTTTTAAGAAGCCTAGAAACAAAAAGAACAAAAAAAATACGCCAATGAGAAATTAAACATCCTAATTTAAACAATGCAAGAAGATTAAGTCCGGCGATGAAGAACTCAAGCAATTACATAGTAAAAACAATTTAAACCATCCAAGAGTGGTTAAAAAATTCTGTTTTGAAAAACACAAGTAGCAAAACCCTTTGAAAACTCGAAATCTGAAGAATAAAATCTTCTAACAATGTACGTTAATAAAATGCCCAATTTGATGACTTTGCTAAGGTTTGGATTGATTTTGTTTTACGACTGAAAAGTAAAATCTTTTAACAATCTACATTAATAAAATGCCCAATTTTGATTAATTTGTTAAGGATTTGGTTTATTTTGTTTTACGATATATCAACCTTAATAGATTATTCAAGCGTCTATTGAACAGGTGAAGAGGCTTATCCCTTGTTTCCTGTTTAGGATGTGGTTTCCGGTTTTTCTCTTTTCCAATCTTTTCACTCTTTTTTTAAATTTTTTTTATTTTTTTATTTTTTTACATTTTTTTTCAATTGGAGTAGATAGACTAAACTATCGCCCGGTTCACACTCCACCCATGTCTATTGAACAGGTGAAGAGGCTCATTCCTTGTTTCCTGTTTAGGATGTGGTTTCCGGTTTTCCTCTTTTACAGTCTTACGTAGCCCCCTGCGCATCAGTGGCGTTGATTAAAAAAAAAAAAAGATTTGTAGAATTGGTCTGTATGAAAAGAATATCTACTAAGAAATCAGTTTGTAGATCAAGTTTTATTGACATATTTTTGTAAAAAGGGTTTTCATTGAATGTATTTCTGGTGATATATTTTTCATAAATATATTACTGGTATTTTTCTACTTTCATAATATTTTGGAGGTTCACTATTTGCCCATAGCTGGAACCCTAACAGGCGCTAACAACACGGATCAGGATGGACCTGAGAATAACAGAAATTAAGAGAAGGTTCCACACTTCTCAAAACCTCCCGATCATCCCCATCCCGATGCTACCGGGTATACTTGGTCGTCATACCCAGGACGTATATTTGCTAAAAAAAACACATTTTCTTTAATAATTTTCTCGTAGAAATTGTCCATTCATATAAAAGGATATCACATAGCAATCCAGCACTCTTTCCTTTGATTTTAACAAAATTGTCCCGGAGTCAAGTGGATAAGAGATGGGAATTGACATTGCATTTAAATTCCTGGAGATTGTAGCCGTCAGGGAAGAAATGTATATGTGCAAGATGGACTCAGGCGGAAAAAACTTCCTGGTTCGATGCAGTGACCCAACCATCCTGGATTTAGCTGTTGGTAATGGAAGAGAGCGTGAGGCCGAGAGGCGCGGTGTAGCCCTCAACATCAATGAAAATCGTCACCACCAGAAATATCTAATGACATATGTGTGGTAATAGATAAAGAGGTAGCGTAGCTACGACAGTGTAGCTGTGGCAGTTATGGCTAGCAGACAGTAGTAAAAACCGTTTGGCCGTAGAATTATTGTTGAGGGCCAGAAAGATAGGGCATTCTATCTCAGAGAACTACTCCTTGCTTTTATAGTCTGACTCTATCCTCTAACTCAGACAACTTAGCTCTGCTTTAATAGTCTGCACTCTAATCTCTGTCTCATACAACTGCTCCATACCTTTCTCTGGTAACAGTAGTAAGTGAACATGAATCCAAATTTCAGCCCATCCTTCTCCCTGTCAAACCACAGCTGATGTTCTCCAATTTGAAGCATCATCTTGGTCACGTACACGTTGCCATTAGTTCCATCGAGAGATCCCTCCACCCTGTCAATTGGCTTCAGTTTAAGAAGCCTTCCACCCAGCGACGCTGTGTCATCACTGTACAGACTGCATATGAAGCTCAGGCTACCCCATTTTGTTAGGTGGCTATTGAGACAAACGTTAGGTTCATATTGATATAATTATATATAAGGGGGAAGCATAAACTCCACCTATTGTATTATACATAGGGATGGAACACTGAAAATGTAGAGATGCTAATTTTTATATTTAAAGTTTCTGGCGTCCGATGTGTCTTGACGCACAACTGAGCCGATCTCATTCGGTTTCCCAACGCTTGTTTTTTTTGTTTTGTTTTGTTTTGTTTTGTTTTGTTTTTATAACTGTTGTTTTAGATATCTCTTAATGCGACCACAGAATATTTGTTCATAAAGAGGAGATATTGTAAATCTGCATGAAATGTACTAAATTTATCTTCAGGTTTGTACAATATTTCAACTTTCAAATTTCAACAAATAATTCTTGCGTCTCTGATACCAGCAATATTGAAAAATGTAGGTGCCCGTTGATGCTTGGTAAATAAGCCTTGTACCAAACACGTTGGAAGTCCTCACAACTTAAATATCAGAAGGATGAAAAATACTATGATGGATAAAATGTTTCGTTTGTACATTAAAGTAAAGATTTATTAACAGAATAACAAAATTGTAAGAAGAAAAATATAAGTGAAATTTCGTTAACTGAACATTACAACATATTTGTGAAAAGAAAAATGTTCATTGAGAAAATGCATGTAGTTTTGTAGTTAAAATTGTTTAAAGAGAAATGTAAGTATTTAAAACGTTCCACAGAAGTTTAGAGTTCTTGGTTGATAGTAGTAAGTAGCTAAGTGTTCCGAGCGTATACTGATAATAGCTGAATGTGAAGTCTTATGTTCTTCTCCTTTTTTGGTAGGTTGGCGACAGGGTGAGAAAAACGGTGAAACAAATAAAGAAATTGTACTTAGAGTGTCCTGTTGTTGTTGTTGTTGTTGTTGTTGTTGTTGTTGTTGTTGTTGTTGTTGTTTTCTTTGACGGCGTGGAGTAAAAAAAAAGAAAGAAATTAGAAGTAAAGGTGAGACGTAACCGAATCAGTTTGAAGTTTCTTCCTTACATTGAGAGATGCTATCAGATACTGCTCCCATTCTGACTATATTTGACCGGTCATGGACTGTGGTTTAAGTAGTGAAATTTGTCATGTGATCGGCTCCAGCGGGCATTTTCTTCTTTAGGTGTGAAAAAAAGAAAAAAATTTGAATGACGTCATATATCAATTTTCGATTTTCTATCCAATCAGGATCCAGAACTTTACTTTTCACACTGACTTTTGAAATTTGCCCTGGTCTGGGTTTTCCAAAATGTTTTTAGTCGTTTGAATCCGATTTTGCAAATAGGCCATTTTACTTTGTGTGTTTAAGTTAACTGTTGGATGATATAGGATTTGTATCTTTTAACATCAAACATCATCTTCTGTCTTTCTAAATCCTCTTTCTTTATTCCTTTTCTTCACGTCTTCTGGTTGAAGTTTTTTCATATTCTTTCACTTCCCATAACCGACTTATTGACATTGTCGCCTTGTTTCAGGTGAAATTATTTTTTTAATCCTATGTTTTATTGCGGGTTATTAAAAAAAAAACAGTGAATTTGAATAAGGCTTTGGGAAACTGAGTGAGACCGATCGGCTGAGCAGTGCGTCTCGACACGCCCGGCGCTAGAAAATTTCAAAAATATACATAATTTTTTTTTTTTTTTTACTACAATTATAAATAATGAAACTATCCATTCTCACCGCCGTTAAGATTTGGGTAAACTCCCATATTTTTTTCTTCTCTTTATTTTTTTAAGCTCACCTTGAAAGTTAATTTAGAGATTGATAGTTAAAAGGAAGAAAAAAGAATGGAGGAATAAACAATCTGGAATTATGAAAATAAATATACAGGAGGAGAATTCTATCTTTTTCGACTGGTGGCGGTCTTCCGACCAATCAGAATAGCCAAAAGTGGTATAGCTGATTAGCATTTGAAATTCTCTGCTAGAATAAATAACACGTTTTGCCTCTGGATGTGAACCGACTTCTGATTACATTACGGTCGGGTCACCTAACGAAAGAGTATGTTATCTAGACACGAAACTTCTGATGACTTGGGAGTCAACAATATTGATGACATATACGGAAATAGCACCTGAAGGTGTATGATGACGATTTTAGCATTCCTACAACTTCAGTGTTTCCTCTCAGTGAATAAGTATGAACGTTTTTTTTTTTTCGTTTATATTTTTCTCCTCCTAGGTATATGTAATTCTATCAATAAGTACTGAGGTGACTTGTTTAAATATGAAATCGCAAATATTATAAAGAGCTATTGCTAGTAGGTAACACTACACAACAATGACGTCACCGAGATTTAACGAGTCGAACGAGTAATTATCACTTGATAATTAAGGCTATACACAAGCGTAGCTTAGAATACTAGCAGCTGAAGCTCGAACAAAAATTCTAAAGGATTCAAAATGAATCGGAGGAGAAAACCAAATAACAGACCTCTTGCGGGTTATTAGGCCATTATAAAATTACAACGGTTGCACACGCAAGACATTTGAAGGAAATGACATTTGACGTTTGATAGTGTGAATCTATAGGGAGATGGTTGATGTTTATTGATTCAGCCTTGTGTCATACATAACCAAATTCCCTACAGCTTACAAGTTTTATCTAGAATTATCAGAAGGTTATCATCAGGTTGGTTGGAGATTGTTGGTTGGTTGCAAACGGCTGGAATGTGTGGATTTGTATGGAATAGTGTAAGAATAAAAATATACATTTCGCATGTTAAAATAGAAATTTATTAAAAGAATTCGTAAAAGTTAATGCTCAATGAGAAAGTTAAAAAAATCAAGTGTTGTAGAAATTTCGGAGTAATTATTTGTTGGAAAGAGTTTATGCGTACGTATGTAAATATGTATGAGCATTTGTTTGGTAGGGATGCCTTTGAAGGAGAAGTAAAAGGAATCAGCACACAAGAAAGAAGAAGAAAGAGGACGATGTGCGACATGACCTTACCTCCTGGTCGACTTGAAGCATCTCTCGTTACATTTTAGTGCGTCGTCTCGCTACTTCTATCTGTCTGATAACGTTGACCGAAGCCTTTTATAGTCATTTAGTTTTTTCACACTGGATCGCTAAGTCCCTTTAGTCTTGCAAATTGCTTCCATTGGTCAGAAAATCAATTTAATATATACTCGCGAAATCCGGTTTCGACTTATTCTTTAAACACGTGGTCAATCCTTTTTCTATTCGGCAAAACCAGGATTTCACACGTCATTGTGAATTTTTTGTGAAGAAAGTTGCTTTTAATTCTTAATTTCCTATCCACCACAAGTGAAAATCATAACACCCAAGTAAAAACAAATGAATGCAAAGAGATAAGTTTATGAATATTTTTCAAAAATGAATGAACCAGTTATCAAATATGTTCTTCGTTTATATGTTGCGAATTTGAGAAACTGGGATCAGAAAACCAGTCAATCGAATAGGATTTGTTCCAAATCAAATTGGTAAACAGCCTTCAAAATCAAGTGTATCGACAAATGATTATTGCGTTGACAACAAAGAAAGTTTTCATTAGAACAGTGTGCTGAATGTGTTCAGCAACAAGAATTAATTGAAAAGTTTCATACAGCAAAAACTACGGATCTGATAGAGAAAATAAATATTATGATAATAGAACAAATTGAAATGGGATATTAGTGCATGCAAAACAAGTTAGATTACGACACGATAGCGATGAAGAAATGTACAGTGGTCCTGAAAGTAATGAAAACAAAAGACAAACATGACAGTGAAATCGAGAGCAGTATCGACTCTGAAGATGGAAAAGAACAATCATTGAAAGAACAGGATCTCCGATATCTAGACTGCCTTCTAGAAGATAGTGAGGAAACAAAAACTCCCAGAAGAAAATAAGGGGATAAAACCTCTTCAGTACAGGGAGATGAGGTGACTCATTTACATATGACGTCACAAAGACTATAAATAATTACGATTATTATGAGTGCATACGACTTCCCACGAAAAGTACATCACTGATGTCTGATGAAATCTTTTTAGAAGAAAAAGCGTTACATTGTTTTTCTTCATTTCGTCATTAAGTATCAAGAAAAAGAAACTTAGTCGATACATGAGATCAATTTCAAATTAGATTCTTCCATAAAATAACGCCATTAAAAAAGAAAAAATTTAAAAATAAATTTACTTAGAAAAATAACGTACTTTTATGAAAGATTAACTAACGCTTTTTAAAAAAGATATTATAATCTGATGAGCGTTGTGGTTAGATGTACAGTGGAGCAGTGAATGTCGCCTAGGAACAAGAGATTGAAAAGCCGAGTACAAATTCCAGTTGAATTCATTGCATTTCCTTTCGCACAGTTACCCTTGGGAAAGGTATTAATTTTTCTCCCTCCACTTATGGGTTAGATTGCAGGACAGATTAGGTTTTCTAGCTTTAGTTGGAAACCAGTCTACTGAAGAAAATAATGCAACCAACTGCAGAAAAAGTATTAATCCGTCTTTTCTTTGCAATTATGGATTAAATAACAGGACAGATTGGGTTCTATATCCTTGGCTGGCAACCAGTCTACCGCAGAAAGCAATGGCAACCTACTGTGGGATAATCATCTGCCCAGTCAGTCATGTCTCTTTTGATACATGATCGCCAAAAGCTTGCATCACGTATGGCACTTAACTGACTGCAGAAAAATCTTCTGCTCAGTCAGTCATGTTTCCTTCGAGATATGATCGCCCAAGCGTGTATCATGTGTGACATGTGACCGACTAATTATATCTGTTGATAAATCCATTATTGCTATCAAACCCTTGACAAACAGATACACATTTCGCTAAAATCAACGTCGGCACAGATAAGAGACTACTTCTTACTGTTTACATCATTTATATTGTTTGAGCTGTTATCGTCATCTTTATTGCAATGTTCGTGAAGATACATGGCCCAGTGGATATAAGCGTTGGTTAGTTCCAGTGACTTGACCCAAAGTGTTATGAGTTCAATACCTGGCCACAGCAATGGTGAACAAACAACTTAGAAAGTTGACTTAAATGGAGATAACTACATAGATATCATGAGTAGCATCGCACATGGGATGAGAATGATATACCCCAGTAATTGAAATAAAGGGTTCTGTTCGAAATTCTTAGCACATGAAGAAGTCCGGAGCATACAACAGCCGAAACATCGTAAACATGGCTATAAAGATGAGAATAATAGTCCGAACAATGTAAATCATGTAAATACTACCTCATCTCAGAAGCATAGACAAATACTTAATTCTATTTGTTACAAAGTAAGCTAGTGTATAAATGTTAAAGTTTAAAAGATAGTAATACTTCTAAAATTTCAATATGATACAAAATATTTTTTGTCGGCTTGTTTGTTTTTTACAACGTTTTCTACCTGGATATATTCTTTTGATTTTTTTTTTTAATTAGAACCAGCAAAGAAATAAATCCCAGCTCTACGTGAATTATAATAAAACCAAAAGCTTCACGCATTCTTGTACGCATGCGCATAATAACACACGCATTCATTCACACATTTTTTGGAAGATGTGAGGTTAATTGCAACGTGGGAAATACATACGGAAAGGGAAATGCTTTTTCTCTTTTTTATTCTTTTTTGGTTGCATTTCCAGACAGAACTGACATCAGTCAGAAGCAACGACTTCCGCTTGTCCTCCCCATTCTTACGTTTCCAAGTTATGTTGTCCATTTTGTTTTTCCCTTTATATATATATATATATATATATATATATATATATATATATATATATATTTCTTTTGTTTTTTTTTTTGTTTTTTTTTGTTTTGTTTTTTGTTTTTTTGTAGATAGTTTTGTTTCCCTAGCCTTTTTCACCAATAATGGTCGCCAAATGACTTCCGATGAGTGAAAGATACTCTTCGGTGAGATGCCTTCAAACCTGACCTTGTCATTGTTGACTTTAGCGACCTTTCACTTTCTCTACGACCTGTCCGTTCTCAGCATGACAATAGAAATGCCTCAACTGCCACTGTCCATCATATTTTGGCCTTTATTTCACTTTTATGTAATATTTCCTAATCTTTTCTCAAACACTTTCACTCGTAATTTCTAGAGTAAAAATTCTTTACTTCTGACATTTTGTGTATGGCTTTTAGCCTCCTTTCGTCGCTGGCTCGAACAGCAATGGCGCTTGGTTTGACAGCAATAATTAAGTAATTGATGATTACAAACACTTGAGCAACCAAACCTTTTTGTTTTCCCAAGGATGGGAGATTGCTTGCAGGTGGTGTAATTGTTAGCGACTCAGGACGAGAAATCGACGAGCCGAGTTCGAATTTAAGTCGAGTTCATTACATTCACTTTCGCTCAAAGGAAATATATAGAATATATTCTACCCGTCCCCACCATATAAGAAGTAAGGAAAATTCGGTAATTCAGCATTCAAAGAAAAACAAGTGATAAATATAAGGAACAGGGCTCTACGGGCTTTGATCTCGAAGGAATCCACGGAACTTGGGTCTGCGGACTTTGAGATCTGAAGTGTCTACGGAACTTGAGTTTACGAGCTCGGAACTATATGAGATCTACAGGATTTGAGTTTACGGGCTCTAAGCTCTTAAGCATCTACGACACTTAAGTCTACGGGCTCTGAGGCATCTACTAGATTTGAGCCTAGGGGCTCTGAGTGGTCTACGAGACTAAAGTCTCCAGACTCTGAACTCAGAAGGTTATAAGCAGCTTGACTCTACGGGCTCTGAGCTCTATCCATCTGAGTTGTATATTGAATCTACTGACTTTGAGCTCTGAGATGTTGAGTCTACTGTCTCTGTGCTGTGAAGGGTATATGGTACTTCCCTATACAGGATCTGTGCTGTAAGGCTTTTGCAAGTCTTAAGTCATCGGGCTCTGAATTCTAAGCTGTATGAGGAATTTGAGTCTCTGAGCTCTGAGGAGGTCTACGGGTTTTAGTAATCGGTCTCTGAACTCTGAGGGGTCTACAGAAATGGAGTTACCGGGCTCTGAGTTCTGAAGGATCTACGGTACCTAAATGTACGTGCTCTGATCGCTGTGGGTTTACGGTATCTGAGCTTACAGGCTCTGAACTCTAGGGGATTTACAGGTCTGAAGTCAACGTGTTCTAAACTCTGAGATCTCTACGGGACGAGTTTACAGACTCTGAGCCCTGAGGGGTCTACGAGACTTGAGTGACTTAGTGCTTGGTCGTAAGTCAATTGAACCTGTCATCATGTGATCGAGATGCTCAAAAGTTAAATCAATAAGACTGGACAATAACATTTTTACTTTTCATTGTTCTGTACGGTGTTCTATAATTCTTCACTGCCAGACTTTAATCATTAATGTTTTTGTTTATTTATATTAATTCCTCATTGTTTATTTAACGCATGCGTTACCATGGCTACGGACGCATTTCAAAAGCTAACCAGAGTACTGAAAGACAGGAAAATCTCATTGAAAATAAAGAAGAGAGTGCTGGATTGCGATGTGATGTCTGTCTTTCTGTATGACAATGAATGTTGGACGATCTCTTCAAAAATGAAGAGGAAGCCCGAAGCAGAAGTAATGTGGTTCTACAGAATTATCAACAAACAAGTGAAAATCTTAAGATTTTAAATGATTAATTTAAATAAACATTAAAAAGATATTTTTCAGAGTAAATAAAAATAAAAACAACACAATTCTTTTTTCATACGTGGTCTTATCTTCATGACCATCCATAAAATACATTAGATGGTTGATTTACAAGAATAATTTGGTATTTACCAGTCCATGAAATATATAAACTAACTACAATGTAATATTTACTTTTACCATATTTGCAATAATTAAGAGAAACTCTAATTATAATATTTGAAAACTTACATCTACGAGGTATGTCTTTCATTTGCTCTCGTCAGAGAAATTCAATAAAATATTTTGCATGCGTCTCGATTTAAACTTTGTTTCTCGAGAGTTGGTAAGAAAGAGTGTTAAACACAATTGACTAATACAATTGTGCTTAATACTGTAGTTGTCAATTCTCGAGAAAAAGAGAATGCAAAAACGCCTGACGAAGGTCGGAGCTTACAACGGCCGAAACGTCGTGAATATGACAATAAAGATGAGAACAACAGTCCGAACAATGTAAATAATGTAAATAATTGCAATACTTCATCTCAGAAGTATAGAAAAAACAATTTGTTATATTTGAGTATCTGTCTATATTTCCGATATGAGGTATTTACATTATTTACATTGTTCGGACTGTTGTCCTCATCGTTATTGCTATATTCACGACGTTTCTGTCGTTGTACGCTGCGACCTTCTTCAGATGATAGGAATTTTGAAGATTTTTACCGCTGGGGTAGATTGTTCTTGCTCCACGAGTCATGCTACTCCCGGGTGTTTTAAAAATCTCCATTTAACTCAACTCTCTACGTTTTTGTTCGCCACTGCTGTCGCCAGGTATTGAACTCAGCTCTTTGGGTTAAGTCACTGCATCCAACCAACGCTATTATCCAGTTGAGAGTAGAGTTAAATGGAAACAATTAAAACATTCGGAAGTGGCATAATTCATGAAACGAGAACAATCTACCCCAAGGATCGAAATAAAGTTCAAAATTCTAATCACCTGAAGAAGATCCGAGCGTACAACGGCCAAAACGTCTTGAATAGGACAAAAACGATGAGGGCAACAGTCCTAACAATGTATTATGTTTGATGTTTGTAAAAGAAAATTTTAAATAGTTTTTTTAAAACAATAAAAATTGCCGAGGGTATATAGAATCATGGCGAGGTGTTAAGGGAGAACCCGCCCTTTTAACTCAGTTTTTCTTCTTTTTTTTTTTTCATCACCCGGATTTTCTTACCAATCCAATCGTAATATCGTTTATACGCTTTCTATGCTAATATGAAGTATTAATATGTTCTCATTGATAAATAAACTGAACGTTAAATTAATACGAAAATTAACGTAAATAAGTAAGGTTAACCGAAACCCCATTGAAATAAAATAAAAGTCTTTGTTTAATAAATCCACACTAATCGTCTTCACTTTATAATCCTTTTCTGCTTATTTAGTATATATTTCAAAGTAAAATAAAAGAAATACTTACTACTCGAATTCTCCTTTTCCTGTCCGAAAATTTCGAATACAATATATTAAATAACCAACATCTTCAGCCTGAACATTTGACTTGTCTTCCGGTTGTATATATCAACAGGGATATCAACTTCCCGCAGAAAATGTTTTCTGTTTCGTAATTTGTTCATTAATAGACATTTCAAGGATATCAGTATCGCAGTGGTGTTCCATATAGGTCCTCATTAGCGAGAAATGATGCTGTCCTGACATCGCTTGTTAGAAAATCTAGTAAGCCAGATGCGGGCATTAACAAATCACACACTGATAAAACACCAATGGAGAAACGCATTCACCATCATAATATAATGGAGCAAGAGTTCCTCTGTCTGTTTAAATTCAATACGGAAGGCCGTGTTACAAAGTTGTTTATTTGAGATTCAAATTCTAAAAGTTTTTTCATATTTTAAAGAGGTTGGTTGGTTGATCTTGGTTGTTAGGTTGTTTTTTGTTTAGCGGTATATCAATATCTCTATGAGCTATCTAATGCCGAAAACTAAATATTTTGAACACAATTTTATGGCTTTAACTAAATATATTTTGAACGCAATTGTATGCTTTCTGCTATAGATAAAATGTATGGTTGATCATTTTGCTTTAAATATGTATTATTGAGAACTTTACTATAAATTTGTATTGTTATTAATTTTAATATTAATAGGTACTTTTGGTTAATTGATTTTGTTTAATGGTATCTCAACACTTCTATGGGTTATTTAATGCCGAAAACTAAATATTTTGAACACAATTTTATGGCTTTAACTAGATATATTTTGAACGCAATTGTATGCTTTCTGCTATAGATAAAATGTATGGTTGATCATTTTGCTTTAAATATGTATTATTGAGAACTTTACTATAAATTTGTATTGTTATTAATTTTAATATTAATAGGTACTTTTGGTTAATTGATTTTGTTTAATGGTATCTCAACACTTCTATGGGTTATTTAATGCCGAAAACTAAATATTTTGAACGCAATTTTGTTTTTGAGATATAATGATTTTTGTGATACAAACCTTACTAATTAACCCATGGCTGAGAGAGAAGAGGTGGATTCACACTTTTCCTAAGGGTATTTTAGCCTCCGTGAATTTAATGAACCCAACTAGAATTGGAACTCGTCTCAGCGATTAACAATTCCGAGCCATTATTCATTACATTACCAGCACATCCAAACGTACAGCACGTGGTATTCCCAAGAGTTCACCCATATAAGTATTGACAAGCTTCGACGTTGCTTAACTTCGGTTATCATATGGAAATCGTTGTTTCAACGTGAAGTGCTAGTAAGTATTGGTTAATTTAGCGACATATCGACACATCTATGGGATCTTTAATGCCGATATCTTAATATTTTGTACATAATTATTTTTCATCATATCGCCCCAAGCAAAGCAGTTTACTGCCACTGGTGCGTAGGGGGTTACATACTAGAAAAGTTATGAGAAAGAGGGACAGGTTATAGGGACAGTCACGAAGTGGGTAAGAGAAGGATGAGAATACTGATGAGAGTAGAGTGGATGGAGAAAAGAGCATGAGAGAGAGGAAGCAAGTTAGTGAGATATGAGATGACTATTGACTTTACATTTAAATTCTTGGAGTTTGTAGCTGTCGGGGAAGTAAGTAAACGGAAAAGAGAAGCGCGAGAAAAGAAGCTAGTAGAGTAGAATTTGCGTTTAAATTTATTGGTTTTCCAGTAAAAGGGTGGGACCTAGTTGCTAATCTTGTGGCGCAAGTAAATTCATAAATATGGGGCACCAGTGGGCTAGGCTCATCGGAGCAGAAGCCGTGAAAGTATTTGCAGAAGAGAAACAGGGAAACCAGATTACGCCGGTGAGAAAGTGACTGTATTTGAGTTGCCAAGTCGGGATCGATCACATTACAGATTCTCCGTTGGATTTTGTCAAGGACCTCTAGGTGAGTAGCAAGGGCACCAGACCAGATATGGCAGCAATGTAATACTTTCAGAGTAAAGCTATATTTTGTACATGTAGCTTGTAGATTGTAAAATGTATTCATGGAAATTTTACTATAGACAAGTATTTTTATGTTTTTTTAGTGTTGCATTAATTGTCATTTTGTTATAAAAAATATATATTGTTGGTCACTTTATTACAAAAAATATACCTATGTTTTTTTTTTTTTTGGAGGTCCACCCGGGTCAGAGTGAACCTGAGAACAGCAGCAATAAAGACGTGATTTAACGCATATCAAAACCTCTAATTTTCCAATTAGACATCTTGCTGCCGGATATAGTTTATCGTTACATCAAGGACGATTTTTTCAATTATTCCCATACATTTTGCTGATTAACTTTTAATCTTTTTTAAATTATTTTTGGGTGAATAATGAAGATGAAAATACACTGCTGTCTTGAAAAATCGATTTGGCCAAAAAAGAAAACACAAATTCAGTGTTCAATATAAAGACGTTTTAACTCCTACTTCTATCTTTACTCACGACAAACTAATCGACCAGATTTACAGTATTTACATTATTCGGTCTGTTGTCTTCATCTTTGTTGCCATTTATACGACGTTTCGGCCGTCGTAAGCCCCGGCAGTCTACAGGTGCTAGGAATTTTGAACCGAACTCTTTATTACAACCACTGGGGTATATGATTCTCATCCTTTGCGTAGTAATGCACTTTTGGAAGTCATGAGTTATCTCCCTCTAAGCCTGTAAGTTACTTGTTCACCACTGCTGTAGCCTGGTATTGAACTCCCAACTCTTAATGAAGAAGACATGGCGCAGTGGATATAGACGTTGGTTAGTTCCTGTGACTTGCCCAAAGAGTTGTGATTCATCTGAATCCTTGCAGCGGGTCTTGAGATACATTAATAACGTACAGACAGACGGACAAATAAACTGACGAATGCAATGTTTTCCCACGTAAACTATTGCAATCTTGAATTTGCTCGCTATTTTTTTAATGATTATGTCTCAATCTCCTTCACTTTTTGGATGATCCCAGCTTCAATGTCTGAATGAATGCGACAGAGAATAGATGCCGTTTTCGCAGAAGTCTGACCATATTTGAAATTCCAATACGATTAATTAATAACGTTATATAAAGAGGTCTGACTATCTATGAAAGGCTTCCATTAAATGCGTTCAGACAGCCCCCTGCGACTTAATTCATCTCCAAGCCGATGAATGGAGGCGAAGGCAAGCCACTAGCGTCTCGTAACCAGCTGCATCGGGTAGATGGAGCACGCACGCTCAGGAAGGTAGCCAATCTATAGAAAAGATAACACTGATTTTAAACACTCACTGACTTGTGGTCATATGTAAACACAGAAAAGGTCAGGCATAAATCCAAACAGAAAACACGGATAGGCTGTCCGGAGGGGAAGGCGATTTGTTATCCACATTCCGGTAACTCGTGCAGCCAAGCCTTTCCTAAATGTAATGCTCTGTATTCCCCTAGAATCTTTTTAGTACGGACGAGAGTGGGTGGTACGGGCATGACTTCTGGGCAGCGTATGGCCTCCATATAGCATCGTCCAAGATACTGAGATGCAGAGGTGATTACAGTATTTCCACGGATGTTGGCATAAGATAACCTCCACAAAACACATAACATTACTCGAATTTTCGCATGTGGTCACTTCCACCAATGTTACCCGGATTTGTCGTAAGGTAACCTCCACCAAACGATCATAAGCTTACCTGGACGTTGTCATAAGATAAACTGCCATGAAGTTACCCAGACTTTGTCATAAGGTAAATTTTAATAATCCAACACAATGTCACCCGGACGTTGTAAGAAGATGACCTCCACCAAACCACAGAAAGGTTCACCGGTCGTTATCATAAGATAACCTCCACCAAGCAATAGTTAGGTTATACGGATGTTGACATAAAATAACCTCCACCAAACCACTATATGGTTACCCGGAATTTTTTATGAGGTAACTTCCACAAATCCAACGCAGTGCTATCCTGACGTTGTCATAAAATAACCACCATCAAATCACCATAAAATTAGCCTGCTTCTTTTATAAGATTTGTTCATTCAAGCCACTATTAGGTTACCTGGACATTTTTATAAGATAACCTCCACCAAACCACCATAGAATTAGCCGTATCTTTCATGAGATAACTTTCTCCAAACCACTATCAGGTTACCCGGACGTTTTTATAAAATAACCTTTACCAAACCACCATAGAATTAACCGGATCTTTCATGAGATAACTTTCTCCAAACCACTATCATGTTACCTGAACGCTTTCATAAGATAACCTCTCCTAATCCATCACAATGTTATCCGGACATTTTCATAAGATAAGCTCCACAAAACCACCATAAGATTATCTGGAATTTGTCATAACTTCCACCAAATCTCCATTAGTTTATCCGCTGGTTTTGTTGGAGTTTATCTTACAATAACTTTCAAATAAGTTTGTCGTAAAATGGTGGAGGTTATCTTTTCTTTTCTTTTTTAATCGTATCACCCCGATTAAGGCGGTAACGCCACTGATATGCAGGGGGCTACGTAATAGTGAAAAGATTGGAAAAGAGAAAGCCGGAAACCACATCCTAAACAGGGAACAAGGGATGAGCCTCTTCACCTGTTCAATAGACGTGGTGGAGTGTGAACCGGGCGATAGATAGATCTATCGACTCCAATTGAAAAAAAAAAGAAACCAAAGTGAGAAGATTGGAAAAAAGAAAGCCGGAAACCACATCCTAAACAGGGAACAAGGGATGAGCCCCTTAACCTGTTCAATCTTATGACAATATCTGGAAAAACATATGGTGTTTTGGTAGAGTTTATATTATGACGTTGTCATAATATAACCTCCACTAAACGATCATAAGGTTGCCAAGACATTGTCCAAATTAGCCTCTAATTTTACCCGGACGTCGTTGTAAGATAAACTCCAGCAAACCACTATGATGTTGCCTGAACGTTGTCATAAATTTATCTCCATCAAACCCTAACAATGTTACCCAGACGTTATCATAAAATAACTTCCAACAAACAATATTTAGATTACCCGGGCGGTGTCATAAGATAACCTCCACGAAACGATCATACGTTTACCCAGACGTTGACATATGATAACCGCCACCAAAATACCATAAGGCTCTCCGGACGTTGTCTTTAGATAACTTCCACCAAACCCCAACAATGTTACTCAGACGCTGTCATGAGATAACTTCCAACAAACCACAATTAAGTTACCCGGACTTTATCATAAGTTAACTTCCACTAATAGACCGCAATGTAAACCGAACGTTGTCTTAAGATAACCTCTAGCAAACTAACACAATGTTAACCGGATGTTTCAATAAGATAACTTCCGCCAAACCGCCATTAGATTACCCAGAAATTGTTATATGATAACCTCCACCAAAATGCCATAAAGCTGCCGTGAATTTGTCATAAAATAGCCTCTACTAAAACACCACAATATTAGCCGCCCGTTCTCATAATATAACTTCCACTAAATCACCATAAGATTACCCAGATCGACAGACACCTGACGAAAACTGGAGTACACAGTGGCCGAAACGTGGTGAAAGTAACGAAGTCGAAGATATAAGGTCGAATGTAGATAATATAAATAAAGAATATATCTCTTGAAGAAATAATAAAAGGACAATTCAAAAGTATTTGATAAGAGGGTGAATCACAGCCAAAATAAATGCATATTTTAATCGCCGTGACATTTTTAAAGACTAAAACAAAGAATTCGAATATTTTGTTTTAATTCCTGACTTCGGATTCTAAATTCATGAACGCAAATAAAACTTTAAAGAAATCCGTTGAGCTAAATACTGACTTTGGTGGGACATTAAAAGTGATTCTTCGAAAGTTTGGTCATGAAAAGAGCTTAACGGAAGGTCATTAATGAGAAATCGTGCAGTCGTGACGGTAGCAGGCGTTTAATCTTAATTCTAATCTCAAAGTTCATAAACATTTCTGGCCAACCAAATTCTCAGCGTCTCTATGAATGACAGAATCATTGCAGCCGTCGACATTCAATCTGTCTTATTTTTCTTTCTTGCATTTTTTTTTTTTCATTACTTCCAAACGATTTTGATTACGGCGAAATTTTGGTTTCCCAGGAGTTTATTCTTTCTTTTACATCTTCTTATCACTCTCACGTACTCACTCACTGCCCTTTTCACTCACTCGCTTGCTCCCTCCCTCCCTCGCTCACTACCTAGCTCAATCAGTCACTCACCCACCCACTCACTCTCTCACTCGCTCAATAACTCGCTCACTCACTCGCTTCCTCTTTCTCAGTCGCTCACTCACTTGCTCACTTACTAGTTCGCTCACTGACTCACTGACTTGCTTACTCACTCACATACTCGGTCACACAGCCATTCACTCATTCACTCGCTCAAAACTCTATCACTCGCTCACTCACTGACACATTAGCTGACTCACCCACTTGCTCATTCTACCACTCATATACGTGCTCACTCACTCGATCACTCGCTCAGTCGCTCAGTCGCTCACACACTTAAACTTCTCACTCGACTACTCATTCACTCACTCGATCACTCGATTCCTCTATCACTCATCCATTCACTTAATGAGTGAGCGAGTGAGTGAGTACCATCCACTCATATACTTGCTCACTCACTCGATCATCGCTCAGTCGCACACCCAGTTGATCACTCACTCACTTACTCACTCACTGACTCAAACTTCCCATTCAGCTACTCATTCACTCACTTGATCACTCGATTCCTCTATCACTCATCCATTCACTTAATGAGTGAGCGAGTGAGTGAGTACCACCCACTCATATACTTGCCCACTCACTCGATCATCGCTCAGTCGCACACCCAGTTGATCACTCACTCACTTACTCACTCACTGACTCAAACTTCCCACTCACTTGATCACTCGCCTACTTCCCCACTCACTCAAGCACTCGTTCATTCTCTCCTCGCTCGTTTACTCACTTCTTCACTCCTCGCTCATTCACTCACAAAATCCTTCACTCACTCCCTTGATCACGCACTTACTCACTCAGTCACTTGCTCATCAACCCACTCACACGCTCGGTCACTCACTCACTTGATTACTCACTCAAACTCCATACATTCACTTACTCTATCACTCCCTCGCTTGCCCACTCACTCACACACTCGTTCATTCACTCACTGACTCACTCACACATCTATCACTCTCTCAATCACTCCCTGACTCACTCATCCTCTCTCTCACTCATCCTTTCTCTCACTCTCTCTATCACGCTCCTGTACTCTTTCTAATCTTTTATAGAAATCTTTTTTCTCCTTGAATTCATTATCTACACTTCGTTTTATTTCAGAAAGATGTTTCCTGTTAAAGTTATGTATTTCTCCCCAGTTCTCATTTGTACAGGCAATAGTATTTTTTTATTCCTTCTCATTGGCTTTATCCGACTATTTTTTCCATCCTTGTTTCTACAAAGGCCTTTAAATATCTAATTCAATTTAATTGTCTTTTCGTATTTTTATTCGCTATCACAAGACATGGGTTGAATTTCTCATCGACTTCTGAGCGAATAACTAAAATTCTTTTTTATTGTTTCTCTTCTGTTTTAAATACAACATATTTCGATTGTTATCATCATAATATATGTTTTCATATTATAAAGATTTGCTTAAATATGGCACAAGGCCGAAAGTATAGCGTACCCAGTGAAGATCTAATTAATTACTCATTCGTATCTGAGCTAGCGCATAATTAAAATATATCACTCAATAAATTCCGGGCCTAACTAATAAAACAACTTTTAGTCAAAATTCGATTTTATTAATCAACATAGTCTCCTTCTAGGGCGATAAACTGATTCCAATACCTATCTAACAATTCGATGCCATTTTTGTAGAATGATTTGTCTTTGGCCTCAAAATACGTCTCAGTTTCCGATATCACTTCTTCGAGTCAAATCTCTTTCCCTGGAGCGTGCTTTTGAGGTCTTCAAACAGCCAATAGTCGCTGGGAGCCAGATCTGGAGAATAGAGTGGAGGCGGAAGCTATTCGAAGTGCTATTCATGTACTTTTGCCATCGTTGCTATCAACTTTTGACACGGTGAATGATCACTGTTTTCTTTTTTATTTGTGGCCGTTTTTTTTTTGTTTTTTTTTGTTTTTTGCGATTTCTTCTTTCAAACTCACCAATAATGCTATTCGCTATTGATGGTTCTTCCTTTCTCAAGGTAATTGATGAACAAAATACCTTGCGCATCCCAAAATACGGAGACCAAAACCTTACCGGCTGTTGTTTGCGTCTTTAAATGGTGGATTCATTTTTAATCCATTATTTCATTTAAAGTCGGCATATCTTTTAACCGTTGTTTCCGACGGAGTAGCGTCCGAATAATACTTATCAAGTCATTTGCTTTGTTGGAACAGTATTCTTGGCACCAGAAACAATGATTTATTAACACATAAAAGTCAGATTTTTCCATTGTTTCAAAAATTTGCAACAATAGCGTCACTTAAATAACTGTAATTTGTAAACTAATAGTCCGATTGGCCCAAATTTTATCACGTGCCATTTGAATGTCAATACTTCATAAAAATCATATGGATTCTTTATTAGTGATGCCATCTTTTATGTCATGCTCGAGATTTATTGAGTGATGTGTTAGTTCCAGTCACTTATCCGCCGACGTAACGTTGTCTCTCTCTGTGAACAATTACCATGAAAGAGATTTCATGGTAATTGTTCGCATAAGCGTATTGCTATGGTACCTAGACTTTTCAAATTTTAACCCAGAACTGCCGAGTTCGAATTCCAGTGAAATTCCTTGCATTCACTTACGCGCAAATACCCATGGGAAGGATATTAATCCGTCTCTTCCCTACAGTTATGAGTTAAATAACAGGATAGATTGGGTTCTGTAGCCTTGACTTGCAACCAGATAATCTTCTGCCCATTCAGTCATGTCTCTTTCGGAACATGATCGCCCAAGCGCGTATCACGTATAGCACTAACTAGACTAGCGTCGAGATCTCATCAATTTACAGTTTTGATGACTAGATTTAGCTATTCCATCATTTCTGTATTTGCATTAGCTCTCTCTCTCTCTCTCTCTCTCTCTCTCTCTCTCTCTCTCTCTCTCTCTCTGTATATATATATATATATATATATAACAGCTTCTTTTCTCTCATTTCTTGTTTGTGGAACTCCATTCTAGATTCATACTTTCTAGCCAACTTTCAGTTGCAAAAATTTAAATTCGATGTCAATCGCTATCTACTATTAATCTAATAGTATATCTAATATATATCTAATAATATATAATAATAATATATATCTAATTAATCTACTGTCGTCCTGATTACTCGTTTCTCTTCCTGCTTATTATTATCCTTTATGTTTTATAATGCTAACACACACTATAACCCTTTGTGTCTTTGTGGCTTTATTGCCTTACGCGGGGTGATACCGATGTTAAAAATATGTTTGCATATTTAAATATTACAATATTTTACGGAAAGTTATGAAATTAAATTAATATTCATGCGGGTAAATATATATAAATATACTGTTTAATTATAATATCCATTAAAAATAATATTCAAACAAATAAATAAAAAATATCTAAGTATACTTTTAATAATTTATCAGCTATATTTATATTAGAGATCGTGCCTTCTTTAGTAACATTCTGAAATTAAAATCTGTAACGCATATATTTTGCAAAAAACATATGTTAGGTTTAGACAATTGCAGAAACTTGTGTTATTGTCATTATTTATGATAAGTTGGTTATAATTAATATCATAATGTTGTTTTAGGATTTTATTATTGTGTTTTATATACATATTATACCACGAGTTTTATGCCTTAAGCAATCATCAAGTGCATATTATGAACTGAACTTTTTGCGATTTGAATATGCGCTTGATGGTTGCATAACGCATGAAACTCCGATGTATATTTATCAATATATATTTTTGGTCTGTCATACAGCATTGAGCACCTTCCTATTCATACCAGATTAATATGTATATATTGATGTGTATCTTCGCGTATGCACTTATATTTATCTGTTTGTCGCCTTACCCATATATATATATATATATATATATATATATATATATATATATATAAACTTATTTATAAATGGAACTTTGTCTGCGTGTGTATATGTGTGTGTTTGTGTGTGTGTCCGTTACCTATAGACTCCGAAACGGCTGAACCGATTTTCTTGAAAATTGACACAGTTGTACTATAAGCGTCTGCGAGTGTTCTTAGCTAAGTTTTGTGTCGAGGTACTCCTGATGAATATCGAAAATCGATAATCGAAAAAATCAGGTTATAGAAGGAGTGGTCCGATTTTAATCAAATTTGATACACTCATAGAAAAAGACATAAGAAACGATATCCAGAAGTTTCAAGGTTGCAGTTCTTACAATAGTGCAGAAAATCGATAATATATCTGTATATATGTATAATGTGTGTGTGTGTGTGTGTGTGTGTGTGTGTGTGTGTGTGTGTGTGTGTGTGTGTGTGTGTGTGTGTGCCTGTATGTCTGTATTTTTTTTCAGCCCTTTTATTTTAGTTTTTGCTTCAGGTTTGCCTCTATGTAGGTATAATTGTAGTTCTTACTCTCAGCCATGATACCATTTACTCAGAGGACTTATTTAGCCTTCAAAATTCAGTTTACGACGAAAAAACTTATTTGATATCGATACGAGGAAATCAAAATGTGACTTACATCCATTCATTTTTCTTTCAGTCTACGGTTTCGCTTTAACTGGAAACAACTATTGCGTTTTAGTCTTTCGTGCCAACGTCCAAAGAGTCTGAGCTCCAGTACCATCGATTAGTTTTAAAGCTTTCATTACACCCAAGCAACGCCGGGCTATACTGCTAGTATATATATATATATATATATATATATATATATATATTTCATTGAATACGGCCGATTCAAAGAAAGATTTAGTTAATTTTTTTATTGAGTTTTTCCAGCATGTTAATATTTTTCCGTTTCGTTGAATATAAAGAATATAAAAATTGTCTAAAACTTTTATCGTCCCAAACACTTTCGGCCACTTTTATAGCCATTTTCAAGGGTGTTTCTAGTCGCGCGGCAAGTAAGAGCTGAGAATGAACCCTATTTTTTCAAAAACAATACAAAATAAATTATTACATTACAGTCAAAACACGAGGAAAAATAACAACAGCAGGGACATAATTTTTGTGTTTTTGAAAAGGAGCGTTCTTTAAATGCTATCATGTGATGCGCGCGACTGGATATCGCATTAGCATCTTTCTATTAAAAAAGATTTTGGAAGCTCCATTTCCACTGTTAAATAATGTAAGGTTGATGGTAGGAGAAAATTGTTTGATATATGGTGCCTCTCTTATAGTGAGATGCTTTTGATATTGTGATTTAAATAGTATTTTTGTATTTTCACCCAAAATGTTTCTTAAGGGTTCTTGTAAATTATTGGTTAATAAATGTTTTTTCATTGCGTCTTGATTTGATAGGTGGCATGTCAGACGTTCGGTCAAAGAAGTTGCAGTATGTCCAATATATGTAATTGATTTATGGCACGAATCACTTCAGCAAAATATGAGTTATATGATAAAAACAGAATTTAGAAGTAGGTTAAATTTACGGATTAAATTGCTCAATGTCAAAGATAGAGCGTATGTAAACAAAAACTATATTTTGATCATATTTAACTCCTGATAAACAGTAGTGAAATTTCTGGTTGTTTCTAGAGAACTCAGCGGCTATCTCACGTTGAAACACCAGTTTCCGTACGATCACCCATGTTAAGCAAACTGGTCAGTACCTAGAAGGGTACATGCAAGCATGACATGTAGCCTTCAGTTCCTGCCTGAAGAGTAGAAACATATCGAAAACATCTTGAAAAATTCCTCAAATACCCGAATTATTTTCTGCACAATGCTAAATGCAAAACCCATAAAATACATTGCAGAAAAATACAAAAATCCACAATGATAATAATGGTAACTCGTTTTAACCTGTGAAAAATTCACGGTTTTCTTATTTTAAAATTCTGATGAATCTTAATTCTTCAGTTAATGATTGCATAAACACATGTCAAATTCTATGGTAATAAAATAACCGTAGAAATTCCCCTATTGCATCATTAATTATTTGAACTTAACGACTTTAACAAAATATTGCAATAATAATCATAAATATAAAGTTCTCTCTCTTTTTTGTTCATATCAGTCCTCCTTGCTTAGATTCGTTCTCTATTATGGTTACGGATTGCTTGTCTCTCTTCTGTTCGTAATCGTTCTCATCTTCTTCTTCTTCTTCTTCTTCTTCTTCTTCTTCTTCTTCTTCTTCTTCTCTCTCTCTCTCTCTCTCTCTCTCTTCTCTTCTTTCTCTCTCTCTCTCTCTGTTGTGTTATTCTTTCTTCCATTACAATGATTTTCTCCGGAAATGTAATGCATTTACAAAATACATTTAATTCTATTCATTACAGCAAAAGTGTGACATACGTAGGTACCTAGGTATGTACTACTGTATTATAAAAACTACAACTTGTTATGTTGTTCACAGCGAGAATGGAGAGACCGATTGAATAAAATAAGTACAAACAAACGGATGAAAAGTAGTTTTCTTAGTTGAAAGAGAATCAAGATGAAGATAGCAAAGAATGACTTGAAATTATTATTTAAAGCTGAAAAACCCTATAAATAATAAATGCTATTATACTCTCTCTCTCTCTCTCTCTCTCTCTTTCTCTCTCTCTTATAATAGATAATATATATTTTTTAAAGTAATACTTTTTTCCCTTTTATATTTCTTGTTCGACGCTTCCTTTTATTTATCATGCGTATTTGTGTGTACGTCGTCCAGCGTTTTTATGTTTAATCTTTTATGACGTGACACACGAAGGTAATGCGGCATTAATGATAATGATAAGCTTGGGTGTGCGGATGGTGTAATGGATAATGGTTCGGAATTTTTAATCGGATAGCCGAGTTCTAATTCCAGTTGGGTTCATTATATCCACTTACGCTCAAATACCATTGGGAAATGAATGAATCCACCTCTTCTCCGCCCAGCTATGGGTTAGTTAATAAGACTTATAAATCATTATTAGTAAAGTCTCAAAATATTTTCTGGCTTTAAATAAACTTCAATGTGTTGATAAACCGTAAAAAACAAACCAGCCAACTGATATTCCGTTGATATTGCATCTCAAACCTGTCTCTCTAATTATGGCCAGATCAAAGAGGGCCGTCGTTGCTTTACATTCTTCTGGAAAGGCAGGAAAGATGAACGAAGAGATTTCGGTGTAGTTTTGCTTGTATCAACGAACCTCGCGACTCGCTTCAGTGATCTACTACACGGTATAAGTGATAGGCTTCTGACGCTTCGCTTAAACCTTGCCGGTAGATCATATGCTACGGTAATCATTTACACTTGTCTCAGATGAAGCTTAAATGGCTCCCGCTACTCTTACGAGGCGTTGCGATGTCTCTTTTAATACGTTTCTAGGAATGATGAAATCATCTGGTCTGGTGATTTTCATCTCTAGTGTTGGAAGTGATTTGCAAACCTGGTGCTACTTGGATACGAAGCTGGAAAAAACGAATGGCAACGGAATCTTGCTTCTTACACACTGCGCAGAGTTTCAACTTCACATTCTTTTTGTTTTTTGTTTCTTTTGTTTTACGGCGTATCAACACCTAAATGGGTTCTTTAAAGCCAACAAAGTTTTTACAATAGATCTGTATGAATAGAATACGGATTCTTTGTGAGAGAATCAGTTTGTAGATCTGGTTTCGTATTTTTGCAAAGATGATTTTGTCGAGAGTAAGCTGTATTGAGGATGTGCGTTGTGGTGCAGTGGATATCGACTCGGAACGAGGAATCAGGGAGCCGAGTTCGAATTCCAGCTGAATTCCTTGCATTCACTTACGCGCAAATACCCTTGGGAAAGGTATTAATCCGTCTCTTCCATCCAATTATGGGTTAAATAATAGGACAGATTGGGTTCTATAGCCTTGGATGGCAACCAGTCTACCGCAGAAAGCAACGGCAACCTCCTGCGAGATAATCTTCTGCCCAGTCAGTCATGTCTCGAAAGAGACATGATCGTCCAAGCGTGTAACACGTATAGCACTTAACTGACTGAAGCTGTATTGTTGGTATTTTTTTCTTCAAAAGTATATTGCCGGTATTTATTTTGTTTAATTATCGCTGGTAATATTTTTCCTCAAACGCGTATTGCTAGTAATATTTTTTGCCAAAAAATGCATTGCTTGAATGTCAATGGTGCTGACCTGGTATCTCGGCTTCAGTCCCTTTTTCCACCATATTTTTGATAAATACTTTCATAGTAATAGTTTTGATAAACTTTCCACTATGATACCTAGACTCGTCAATCGTTATCGTCCTTCTTCTCAATTCTTGTTCTTTTATTGTCCTTAAGAGTAGTTTTTTCATATTCTTCAACACTTAGTAACCTCTTCCATTTTCGTGGTTTTATTGTCTTGGGGTCAGAAGATTAAGAAAAAATAGTATTCCTTTAATATATATATATATATATATATATATATATATATATTTTAATTCAGATACTTCAATCCAAGGGAAAAAAGCAGGAAGGTAAATTCCAAAAAACCCGATCTTAATTAATATTAAAAATTTTATTTTAATATTAAAAAATGATACAGGAAGAGAGCTCCATGTAATAAAATATTACAGAGCAAATATATATTAAAAAAGGGTTAATTCAAAGATGTTGAATGGCCATTTCGATATGAAGATCCCCACGGGGGACAACACATCACCTCAGCAACAGAAAAATCCTTTCAGAAACTTTTCAGAAAGTTTCTGAAAGGATTTTTCTGTTGCTGAGGTGATGTGTTGTCCCCCGTGGGGATCTTCATATCGAAATGGCCATTCAACATCTTTGAATTAATCCTTTTTTAATATATATATATAGATATATATGTGTGTGTGTGTGTGTGTGTGTGTGTGTGTGTGTGTGTGTGTGTGTGTGTGTGTGTGTAAGAGGTGCAAACCATCATCCTAAGCATGTAAGTGTCAAAATGCTCAACAGGGACATTGTGAGACGGTAAACACATGATCAGCCTGGCCACCGGAAAAAACGCAGAGAGCTGCAGACATCGAATATTGTACAACCTTATGGAGTAGACCTTTGGCATGAGAACAGCTTCAATAACTCCTCTTATTTTAAAAGTCACCACGAATCTCTTTACTGGTATGGTGGAAATCGGTAAGAGATAAAAAAGAAAACGCTTTTCTGATTTGTTCCTTATTCTATCATTCTATCAGATTCTAATCGATTTTTGATCCCAATTCATATATATATATATATATATATATATATATATATATATATGTGATGAAGGGACGTTTTGGTGTAAAATTATTAACTAGGAAGTTACCTTGTTGGATTCTTGTCGTTAATTCTCTCTCCTATTCTTAATAGTCAAATTAGCTATTCTATAAGTAATTGTTTTAATTGTCAAATGTTCTAATTAGCCCAAAATTCAGAAATTTGCATAGAATTTAAAGCTTGGTTAAACTTAAAATTTTTCAGTTTTTGAACACTATCATTTAAAATGGTAACAAATATTCTAACAAAGCGTTGAAGAAACAAAGTGATACACCATTGATACCTTTTTTTATATTTGACGCAACGACTAAAAGCGATCATGAATTAAAATTCTGGTGATGTGAACTGAAAGTTTGATGTAAAGTGAGATTGCATATTGCATGTATTTTTATGATATAGTTTTTGAAATTCGAGTTTGTAATTTACGTTATTTCATCATTTAAAAAAATGTGTAACATTTGATTTTAAGAATAAATGACAAAAATATTCATTAAAAGTGTAAAGTTTTCATTTTCTTTGCAAAAGATTTAATCAAATATTAAAGATAGTGACGTCGAAATGTTTATTCGCCGAATAGTCTAATAATTTATCTGACGCCGAATCACCAACGCCGAATCACCAACGCCGAATGGTCTACGCCGAAACGTAGGAAATAGCGAACTATATATATATATATATATATATATATATAGGTACCTCCTCTCCATTTTTGATACCTAAGTTTTAAATTAAATTTTTAAAAAGAAAATACTTTTTCTTTAAACTTTAATTATAGCTTAATTGAAAGCTAAATAATTAGATTTACTATTTCTAATAAGAATAATACTGTAGTGTATTTCAAACAAATTATATTCATTAGATTTCAATTTTTGAGCGATCGACACATTTTTAAAGAAAAGTTCATTCTCGGTTTTAAAAATCTTCAAAAAATTTTAAAATTTTGCAAAAATAAAATATACATCTCTCACTCGTTATTTTTGAAAAATTAGCAAATTTAATATTAGATTAATCTGATTTGAAACACATATTGTTTATGTCATGAAACTTAGAAAAAAGTATTTCTTAATCACAATGGTCTGACTCGTTGACCTTTCAAGTAGGCGATGACATCACTTATTATCAATCAGTCTGGAAGTATGGTGACAAAAAATTGACATAACCCAATTTAACATTTCGTAAGGGGAAGAACTCTTGAAAAATGTGATCTTTTATTAATAAGTCTCTTATAAGTTCCCATAATAAAAGAAAATGTGCCGTTTAATATAAATAAAAAAAAATGGAAAATATTCTAAAAATCTTAATTCTCAATGATTTTATTACGCTTTTGAATTTTCGGTTTGTAAACAAATTCTTTTTTAATGAATTAATAAGCGAAGACACTGAGTACCTGGAAGAAATTTAAAAGATGTTTGAAACTTTAATTACCAAAGAAAAAAATTTAAATAAATATTATAAAAATTCATTGTTCATCGAATTTTTTTTCTTCTTTAGAATATGATATTCTAAAATTATATTATTTTTAAAATCAATTAAAAGTTTATCTTCATTAAAAGTAGCGTAGTTTTAATGCATTTTGATTATACTATTCGTAGCAAATTTTCGGAAAAATGGTCTCGTAATTAAAAAGAACGACATGATTTACATTCCCCAATGAGTTCTGCATTTAACTAATAAAAAATTGGTATAAATAATGCATTTCTAAAAATTCTAAAGATTTTCTAAAAATAATAATTGCATAAATAATTTCATTCATTTGTGAATAACTCCTAAAAGTTTCATTAAATCAGACAATAGCTGATTTTTGCTAGAATGTTCAAATTAATGGGTCTTTCAACGTCAAAAAACAACTTGCATAATATTACGTTTTACTTAATAGCAATATTACGTAAACATGGCGTGAATCGTTGACGGAAAAAAAAGAAATTTGAATTGAAATTTCGAACGTGTTAGATAGAATTTAAAAAATTTTAAACAAAATTTTATCTTTCCTCTTAATAAACATTTTGATGATAAAACTCTGTTTTATTAAGTTTGAGACCTTTTAACACCATGCTGTTTTTTCCGCAACTGCGTGGATATATATATATATATATATATATATATATATATATATATATATATATATATATGCAGGTTTTATTCAAAATGACAATTTTTCATGTGTTCTTATGATTTTTTCTTTTCAGAACTCAAATCATATAAGAATTGTCCAAAAGGTTTGAATTTTCGATCGCTTTCAGCTATACTTTTTATCTTTATCAAAGAAGAATTTTGTTTTACTTGTAAATATGATTAAAATTATGTATATAGAGTCATGTGTAGGTTAAGTTCCGAACACGGTAAGCACATTGTTACTGTGTTCATAATTGATGCTATTAAGTGTATAATTACTCATTTTTATGAGTAATGCCTGCATTATTTTTAATCTTCTTTTGCATGTGGATGATGGCATTATATATGCATTGTCAACGAGTATTTCACGGATAGGTCCTGGAAGATCTCGATGTGTATTTAAATGAGATCGGATGGAACTGTTGTAGGAAAGGTGCAATGTCAAACTTCTCGTCAGTTTTCTATTGATGTAGCCAATGTAATTGTTTACCAATTTGGATAGCTGAAGAACACAGTTCCTCAAAGGACATATAAATTCGTAAATGACACTGGTTCTCTGCAGCTTAGATTATGCAGCTGAATGATTATTATTGACAATCGGGTTAGTAGTTTTGAATTTTTGGGAATATATAAATTAATGTTTTGTTTAAGTTAGTCGGTGTTGCATTACACACACACACACACACACACACATATATATATATATATATATATATATATATATATATATATATATATATATTGTGTCTTTGATCAGCAATCTCTCTTTTACGCAGGTTTCATTAAAAATTACAGAAAGAAAAATCCAACACTTAATAATATCAACTATGAACACGGCAACAACGTGCTTACCGTATTCACAACATAAAACGCATCCATGACTCTACGCATATACATAAACATTACGCATATACAGTCACACTTAAAATTAGATTCATTCTCGATAATGCCTAAGAATATACCGGAAAGCGCTCGGAAAAACAAAAACACTTGGACAATTTTAAGATGATTTATGTTCTGAAAAAAATCATAAAATTGAATAAAAAGTTATATTAAAAAAACTTAACCATAATACTTTGTAACTTTTAATGAAACCTGCATATATATATATATATATATATATATATATATATATATATATATATATATATATGCAAAAGTATGCTCAGTTATAGTTCAAGAAAAAGAACAATATGGTTAAATGAAGAAGACAAAAAAAGCTTTATTTTTCTCACCTACGTGTTTCATCGTGTGATATCAACGCAAAAAGATTAAATTATTTTTATCTTAAATAAATCTATAAACTTAAATAATCTATAAACAAAATAATCTTAAATAATCTATAAACAAAACATCGTTGGTAACTAGAAAAAGTCACTCATAAATTATTCATAAGATTAACAGAAATTATTAATAATTTATGTGCAGTGTAATGTTATGTTATGAGAGGTTATTAAAACATTTGTTATTTGTTATTATGGATATTATGTTATGAGAGTTAGAAATTAACTGTTTTCTTTGGATTTTTTTAATATTTTAGTTGTGTATGTTGACCTGAGGAAGTGTTGTTTTTATAAGGAAAGGTGAAGGATGTGCGTTGTGGTGCAGTGGATATAGGGAGCCTATTTGGAATTCTAGTTGAATTCCTTGCATTCACTTACGCGCAAATACCCTTGGGAAAAGTATTAATTCGTCTCTTCCCTCCAGTTATTGGTTAAATAACAGGAGAGATTGGGTTCTATAGCCTTGGCTGGCAACCAGTCTGCGGCAGAAAGTAATAGCAACCTACTGTGGGATAATCTTCTGCCCCGTCAGTAATGTCTCTTTTGAGACAAGATCGCTCAAAACATATATCACGTATAGCACTTAGCTGACTGACTGGCATTGGGAAAAACACAGGACACAGATGGATATTTTGGTAATATTGGATGGCGGCGAACTCGAGAATTTTCTCTCTGAATAAATTGTTTTTTCTTTTTAATGGTATGGCATTTTTTGCACGAAATTGTTGCCGATTTTTTCTCTAGCAACCAACCATTTCCTGTTTATGAATGTGCTATTTAAAATAAAATTAATTTCATCTCTATGCCTTGATAAAGTGCATTACAGGACGAAAACGCATAGGTGAGAAAATATATAGTTTCCTTCTTGTCTTTTATATTTAACCATACATTTAACCATATATATATATATATATATATATATACCGAGTGAGCCAACAAACCTACCAAGGTTTCACCTAAACGGATCGTCAGGAAAAGCTTTCCCTGACGATCCGCTTAGGTGAAACCTTGGTAGGTTTGTTGGCTCACTAGATATACTTTATATATTCTACTCTACCATTTTTTTAAATCTTATCACCCCGAGCAAGGTGGTAAGGCCACTGGTGTGCAGGGGGCTACGTAAGAGTGAATAGATTAGAAAAGAGAAAGCCGGAAACCACGTCCTAAACAGGGAACAAGGGATGAGCCTCTCTCTCTCTCTCTCTCTCTCTCTCTCTATATATATATATATATATATATATATATATATATATATATAATATTTGTTCAGAAATTATAACATGCATATGTTATAATATCACTAATAGCTATTTTATTTCGACAATTCTTGTGTCTTATCAAGTGAAACAATACACAAGAAGTGTCGAAACAAAATAGCTACTTTTGTCGTGATATTATAACATATTCATGTTATAATTTTTAAATAAATATTATTAGCTCTACTTTGTATTGATTACTTTTTTAAGAATAGTGTTTCTTTTGATACGGAATATTATTCCATCCATACGTACCCTATACTTGTATATATATATATATATATATATATATACATAAAGAGGACCCAAGGTTTTAATGATTTTGAGTTTTCTGGCATTATTTTTTTTCAAAAATGTGCTCAATAAAATAAATATTTTAGAGCATAATATAATCATATAATTATAAATTAACAATACATTGCGACACGGAAATTTCTATGTTTCGAGATTTTATCTGTCTTCAGACAATATTTGGTGTTAGTTGTGAAAATGATTCTAATTTGAATACAAAAAATAACACATTTGTTATTTATGGATGTGGAAGGCTTAAAATTTGTGTGTGTGTTTCTTTTAACTAATCAGAATGGAGATTCATTTTGAAATTTGGCAAAAGTAGTTTCTATTTTCAGGGAATACATACTTTCTTTCTTCCTTTCTAACGGTCAAATATCAACTTTTAACCTAATTTTATTTTTTTTATCCATAAATAACAAATGTTTTGCAAGGGAGTATGGAGACGGTGAATTGATGAGCTTCGGTCGGATGGAGAATCGGACAGCACTTTATGGACATAGAATTAGTGTCGCTTGTAGCCGTTTATATTGACTGGTTCTGGCCGCTCATTGGCTGAGTTATAGTCAGTTTTTATTAAAGCAATTAAAAGTTTATCTAATTAAATAGTGTCATAGTTTTATTGTATTTTTATTTTACTATTCACAGCAGATTTTCAGTAATAGGGGCCAAATAGTTTTTAAAAAATAATGTATGATTTACATTCCCCAATAATTCATGCGTTTAACTAATAAAACCAATTTTGTCTACAGAATTTAATTTCTTGAAATTTCATGAATTTACGTGAAGGATGGGGGTAAAAGATGTAAAAATATAAATATTTTTACCAAGATTTTTAAAAAATAATGATTTCAAAAATAATTTCATTGATTTGAGAATAAATCTTGAAAAGTTATTTAAAATATGAAAATTATTTGATTTTTGCAAGAATTTTCAAATTAATGTGTTTGGTAACGTTAGTATATGTGTGAACGATAAAACGCAATACATTTCCGATTAAAATTGTAGCAATCTATATATATATATATATATATATATATATATATAAGGCAATCTGTGAGTCTGTGTGTGACTGTAATCTATGCACGCCTACATTTTTTAAGCTGCGCCATTCAAACTTTCTAGGGATACATATCTACAGGGAAGCCAGGTCGACACATACTTTTTAAGTTTAAGTTCAGCAATTTTCCCTTTCGCACTTTTTGGCCAATGGAGCCGATTGTTTACATTTGCTCAGTAAAACATATAAGTTCTAAGATGGTTACTAGATTACGTCACAGAAATAAAATCACACGTGTCAAACGAGACTAAAAGAATGAGCCTTTATATTTAATTTTTATTCCGACGTTTTAAAAATTCATTTGGTCAACAAAAAAATGTGAATATTTTTCCCCGTAATTTTTAAACAAAAGAAATATTTTTAAAAAAGTGTTTTTTAAAACAAAAACAAAATATGTAAAAATAAAAGTGCTAATAGTTAATTTAATTATTTAAGTCATTTTATTTTCAGATTTAATATTTAAAAAAATTAAAGCTTTTTTTTCGCTAACTATTTCATGCAAGAAATCAACTCTCTGTAATTCGTGTAGCATTAATGTAACTTTTTCCTCTAAAATTAAATGTTTACATTTTTAAATATTCTTCGAAAATTTCTGAAATTTATTTAGTCAACAAAAATGTAAATATTTCCCCCGTAACTTTGAAACAAAAACAAACGCAATGTTGTTTATTTATTATGTAAGGTTGAAAGGTATTAGAGATTAAGTCAAACGTTATGTCTAAGAAGTCCACTTGTTTTATATTAGGGTTAATTACTACGCTAAGACCAAAAGATTTAAAACTTTATGAATTAATTTTCTAAATCTATCAAGCTTACGACCAGTAGATTTATTTACTATCATGAGTCCGTCGTCTCTATAAAGATCCATATATCGTGAAGTTATACAGAAAAAATAATCCGACGAAATCCGAAGACTCTGCAGAATCCAGAGCCCCCATAGATAAATCAAAATTATCCGTTGAGTTTTTAGTGTATTGTTCGTTGTTGTTGATAAGAACTGATTTCCTGCAGTTCAAGATTATGTTGATTTCCTCTTTAGTAATGCCTGAATAAAATTCCGCGAATTCTAGAGCAAAATAGAAGAATTTCTTAGATACAGATGTGTAAAAGTCCACAATGTGGAATTGGAGAAACATAGAGTAATTTTTATCTTCAAAGATACCAGTCGATTACCTCCAAAGTACCACTCCACTGTATGAGTTCGAGGTTTTTATTTTTTGGGGTTTTTTTCCGGTTTACTCTATCTAGAATTACTTTACTAATTCTACGATCTCTGATTTTGTTGGGTTGATAATTCTAGTGGGTAACTACCCCCTTTACCTCGAACATAAAAATTTATCAATATAAGGAAGCGAATCTTCAATCTTCCTTCAAAAATAAAGCGCTTACTACCTGATGGGACATTGCCTATTCAATGTCGAAACAAAATATATACTTTGTAGTAGATTGTAATTTGCACATGTTCTAAATTATAACTTATACTAAATATTCATAGTGCTGTTTCTATATTGAGCCCTGTTTTAAATGAATATTTTGAACGTTGTTAATATTTTCTTTGTTCCTTATTTACTTTAATATATATATATATATATATATATATATATATATATATTAAAGTACTTCGTATAGTGAACTTTTAAGCAGTTCGAAATTTTTATTGCGATTTATATATAAGTATGGTAATTATTTATTCATAGAAGCAAAATATAATGTATAGCAAAATAGAGTAAAAGTATTGAAAAGGTTTAAATATTCAGAATATCCTTAATTTTTTTAAGAGACGAAGGATAATGTGTATATATATATATATATATATATATATATATATATATATACTCATCTGCAGACAGTCCTGTTTTGCTGTATCACAGCTCTTTAATACGGTTAGACAGGATAGAACACGATTAATTTGATATTAATCGGAAATTCTACCACTAAGTCTTCGGCGTATGATAGAGGAAGCCAGATTTTTGCGTGTTTTATATATATATATATATATATATATATATATATATATATATATATATATAATATTAACTATAACAACAACAACAATACCAATAGTAACCAAACTAGTATTAATTAAGCTATAATTCAAATCGTCTTGAACAATCCACCGAGAACGAACTCGGAGGGAAAAGAAGGGGAAGTAAAAAAAGAAACAAACGAAGTACATGAACGAAAAGTCAAGCACATGTAAGAAAGAAAAAGACATATACACATGTGTGTGTGTGTGTGTGTGTGTGTGTGTGTGTGTGTGTGTGTGTGTGTGTGTGTGATTAATATTTCCAAAGAAAGGAAGACTAATTGGGAAATGGAGAGTTTAATGAAAATTCTTTTACTCAACTCAGAAATAAAATGGTAATAAAATATAAGCAAGACTTTTACGTTGTATTTCGCAAAATACATCTTTTCGATTTAATAGGAGGAAGTCGTCAACGATGTGTTATTCCTGGGTTCCTCGAGAATATTGAATCTCTCAACATCGTATTCTCTCCCCAAGTGAACCATTCATATCTATATATTCATATATATATATGTGTGTGTGTGTGTGTTGTGTGTGTGTGTGTGTGTGTGTGTGTGTGCATATATATATGCGAACATATGCAAAACAGACCGTTTATGAGAGCTAATGTACGTCTGTAAAGAAAAACTCTGCTAGTCCGTTATTAAAGTAGCTTTAGAACCTAAAAGTGAAAGAATTTGACCTTATTCCGTTAAGTTATATGGCAGTTTTTTTCGCCCCACTCTTTACGTTTTGTCTCACCGACACCAAGTCATAAAATCTTTACAATGAGTTCCTGTAGTGTCATTTTATTACTTTTCAAGTGTTAGTTAGATGTCAGATTGAAGTCGTCTAACGAATCGCATGACGACATTCAATTGTTATTATCTTGTTTACAATCGCCAGTTATCGCCCTTGTTCTGCATCTCTTCACTTTAACGACTTGAGAGCAACCCAGAACTTATACAGGGATTACACCGCCTGCCAATGGATAGAAAATTAATTGAGACAGGAGTATAAATGTGCACAAGACAATGATGTATCTTCTCGCCGGATTTATTCAATCGTTTCTGCAAGACAATTCTAAGAAAACTAGAAACGGGATTTATTATCGGGAGGCACATGCTTAACAATACATGATACGATAGAAGGCGTTTTATAATGGCAGACACAGAAAGCAAACTTTAGAAACTCCTAGATGAGTTATTAAAGGAAAGCGAGAAGAAAGGACTAAACATCAATTTCCTGAAAACAGAATGATTATCATCAAGAGATATAGTTAAAGATGTAAACTACGAATTGCCGCTAGTACAAGAAAACTAGACTAACACTAACCTTCAATTGTAACAAAAAAATTGTTGTCAGGCTACGGTTTTGAGATGTCGAAATTAAGCAGAGGTTTAAATAATTTGGTAGCGTTTTACAAGTGAAAGAAAAAAGGGCACCGAAATCCAAAGGTGCATTGGAATAGCAAAATATTTTTTCCAAAAGTGAAGCAAAGTGTTGAGAAACAGGAAAATTTCGACAGAAACAAAGAAAAGAGTTCCAGATTTTTATCAGAAATTTTCCTACTAAGGCCGGATGTGACACAAGGTCGAAATTTTAACGTGGCAATTCCGAGCAATTAAGCGCTATTAGTAGTCCTAATAGTTCGAATTCCAGTTGAATACTTTGTATTCACTTACGCACAAATACGCTTGGGAAAGATATTAAGCCGCCTCTTCCCTCCAGTTATGGGTTAAATAATAGAACAGATTGGGTCCTATAGCCTTGACTGGCAACCAGTTTACCGCAGAAAGCAATGACAACCTATTGCGGGATAATCCTCTGCCCGGTCAGTCATGTCTCTTTCGAGACATGATCGCCCAAAACGTGTATCACGTATGGCATTTAACTGAGTCGACCGATATAGTGGCTGAGTGGTTAGAACGTTCGCTTTCTGACCATGAAGCCTGGATTCGAATCTCACCTGTTGACATTATCGGTCTCGAGGAAACAATCCTCGCGTGCGGCATCTTTGCTTGAGTTGACTCAATCCTTGAGAATGAAATTTGAAAACGGTACTATTGCCTAAATACCTAAGTATTATTACAGTTTAGGCATTTTCCGAAACGACCGGCCATCTGTAAGGGATATAGCAGTGAAAACTGAAGAATGTTCTCACAGACAAAAAGAAAACTTGAAGCAACCCAGATAAGATTCTACAAATTGCTGAGAATATCATAAACGGAGTGTTTTAGCAACGAGCAAGTGTTAAGGAAAATGGAAACAAATAGGAGAATTACACATAGAATCAGACTGAGACACTTGGGATTTCTTGGACACAAAGAATGAGGACACATTGGATATAGATGTTGATTAGTTCCTGTGATTTAACCCAAAAAGTTGTGAGTTCAATACCAGGCTAAAGCAGTGGTGAACAAGTAACTTGCAGGGTTAGAGGGAGATAACTCATGACTTCCAATCGTTGCATTACTAATAAGCAAGAAATGAGAATGATATACCCCAGTGATTGTAATAAATGTTTCAGTTCGAAATTCGTAGCACCTGAAGAAGGCCGGAGCGTACAACGGCCGAAACGTCATACAAATGACAACAAAGATGAAGACAATAGTCCGAATAATGTAACTACTGTAAAAACACTATTTCATCTCAGAAATATAGACAAATACTAAAAAAATGAGAGATGGTGAATTTTCATACTGAAATGGCGCTAAATGAATGGCAGAACGGAGAGTGGAGGGGGATTATATAATGATAAGCATTGCTAAGAGATACAAAAGATAGAATGTTGTGGAGGGCGCGTATCCTGGAGTGATGCGGCAAATAGAAAAAAAATAGATGAAAGGGAATACTTTCATTTTATTTCGTATACTGCAGGGCCAATTTGTAGAGAACGATTTGGGAAAGGTTATCCTTTTTCTTTATTGTTTTTCTTCGTAAATTGTTTTCAAGAAACCTTTCCTAGCAGATGTGTTTTAGTGATAAAACTCTAAAATTCCGTTGTAATATAAAGGATTTAACCTTTTGGGCTTTACGACAAATTTATTTTTCATATAAAATGTTTTATGCATGCATCAGTATCTTCCAGCAGCAAAGCGTGGGTGTTCGGACAAGTCGTAAAAATGGGAAACGAATACGAGGAAGATAAAATTTAAAATAGAAAAAGAAGAAGACTGGAGAGAAGGGAACAAGGCTTCAAGAGAAAAACTGATTTAAAATGAAAGGAAATTTTAGAAAAAAAGGTTTTAAGGTTTTAAGAAAAAAGACGTAAGAAGAAGAAGAAGAAGAAGAAGAAGAAGAAGAAAAAGAAGAAGAAGAAGAAGAAGAATGAAAACAAATAGAAGAACAACAACATTAAAATCTTCACGAATAAAAATGATGGTAAAGGAACTAAATTATAAAAGAAGAAAAAGAAAAAGAAGTTTCACGAATAAAACTGCTAAAAAAGAAAAAATAAAGAAGAAAACGGAGCAAGAGGAAAAGTGGCTTCAAAAAGGAAACTGATAGAAGATGAAAGAAAAATTATAGAAGAAGAAGAAAAAAGAGGAAGAATAAGAAAAAATAAGACAGGTGTGGATTAAATAAGGATTCAAGAAGAAAACTAATGTAAAACTGTACAAAATTTTAGAAAAGGAAACAAGGCTTCAAGAAGTAAACTGGTTGAAAAAAGAAACAAAACTAGAGAAGGAGAAGAAGAAGAATGAAGAGGAAAAAAGAAGAAGAAGACGTCAGAAGAGGAATCGAGGTTTCAAAACTAGAACTATTGGAAAAACAAGGAAAATTATTATTATTATTATTATTATTATTATTATTATTATTATTATTATTATTATTTAGACAGTGTTACTCGAACCATAAAACAGGGATAAATATTATCTGCACAAGAGTCGCTCACGCTCAAGATAGTTGTTCTAAGAACGCAAAACGATGAAGTAGAAGTTTCGTATTATAAATATACGTAGGATAGATAACGATTGCATCTATATTCTAATGACCAGGAAAGCATCCTATTGGGAGTTTTTTTTACATAAAATTACAGTTCTGAAAAAGTAGCTGTCTGAGTGGAATTTAACTCTTAACAATGGGATATGTTGTGAACGTGGATGAATTGAACCTGTGTGTGTGCCATGTCGACTCCTGGACGTAAACGACTAAACTTGTGGAACTAGAGAATGATTTCCGCTGAAAATATCGACCGAATATTGAGGGGCGAGCAACGCTAGAACTCTGCGAGATAAGGATTGCAGAGTGCGAAATAATTCATCACCCACAAGGCCACGGAAATGATGATGAACTCTATGATGTTATAACAATGCTAATTCACATTGATTTCAGCAAAGATGGAGTTGAGAACGGGAGACAAAAAATCTTGGGGAAGATATGAGAGTAGCCTTTGATATATTGAGAAAAGGAACAATGTAGAAATATGGATTGAAACTTCTAAAATGAGATAAATGATACCCTGAGAGAATTGGAACCTGGAAAAATTTAACCATAAAGCAGTAAATCCTAAGGTTTCCCAGGCTTAAACACGCGCAAAGAGACGAATTGATGACAGGTTTGAGCGTTCTCAACGTTTACGAAGTTGGGATTGTTTTGAAAAATTATATCTGTGTTATTCCTATTCTGCAAATGATGTTATTTCTTTGCTAAATGATGTCCAACATTTCAGTCTGGTCTTGGCTTAGTCATTGGGTTGATGATTGTTGCTGACTAGGAGTTAGTGACCCCTCGTTGATGGAAGCGACTGGAATCTTAATAAAACTAGACGATCAAAAAAAGCGCGTTGATTAATCTTGTTCTGGTTCCTGTTTGATTGCAGTTAGAATCCACGCCACTGATAAGCTTTCGAAGAAAACCTAGATAAATGGCTTTTAACTATGAAACTCAAACAAAATAGAGGGAACTCACTTCTCTTTATACGTCTACACACAGGACATTTATAGTGTCGAAGTAATATCACTGCTTCAAGTCAAATATACACACACACACTCACAAAAACATAAATATATATATATATATATATATATGACATTGTTAATATAGAGCTAACAATCAAAGAATTTATCACTTACCTGTATAAAAAAAAACACAATTAAGAATTCTCGTCTTCTAAATCATAATAGCCACTACACGGAAAGCTATAAAATGGCAGTAATAACGAACTTCTTAAATAGAGCACATCAAAATTCCTCCTCCCAAAAAAATGTTTTTGACAGAACTAAAGCACATAAAACAAACATTAGTCAACAATAATTTTCCCAACTATATCATTGATAAACAAATTATTCTTACAAAAAATACATGACACCAGTTTTAAAGATAACACAAAAACAAAAACATCAACATATTTTACTGTAACCAAATGCACAATAATCATAAACAGCACGAATTCACTATACGAAAAATTATTAAACACCATATTCTGCTGTAATTTCTCAAAAACATTTTAACTTTATAATATATTATAGAAAATGGAAGAAAGCAAACCTTGTTGCTTCTAATAATAATAACAACCCCATCAAATCTAAACTAGCGATGAAGAATACAGTTTACGAATTTCAATTCCCTGTACAAGACTGTGTTTCTTGTCATAAATCAATTACCTATGTTGCATATACTATTACTTCTTTGAAAGAACGTATTACATGCTACTTATCCAACTAAAGTACAATAAAAACGTTTATTAATCCATAATTTACAAGAAGCCTTAAGAAAACTTTTGGTTAAAATACAAGAATACTATTTAAATCACAATATCAAAAGCATCTCGCTATAAGAGAGGTACTATATGTCAAACCATTTTCTCCTGCCATTAACCTTACATTATTTAACAGTGGAAATGAAGTTTTGAAAGTTCTTTTTTAAATAGACAGACACACACGTGATGTCCAGTAGCGCGCATTATGTAACAGCTTTTAAAGAACGCTTCTTTTCAAAAACATAAAATAAATTACGTTACAGACAAAACATGAGGATAAAATAACAACATCGGAAAAATAACACCCTTCTGAAAGGCCAGTGAAGGGACTGAAAGCGCCTGGAAAGTAAATAATTATGAAACAATTTCTTTATCTTCAACGGAAAGGAAACATGAAATAATACTGAAAAAAAAAGTTGGGTTCTATGGCAACAGGTCTATCCCAGAAAGTGATGGCTACCTGCTGCGGAGAAAACTTCTGCCTAGTCAGTCATGTCTCGAAAGAGACATGATCGCTAAAATGTGTATCTTGTATGACAATTAACTAACAGACTGAAGAAATGGCAATACACTGCAGAATATCTACCTCGTCAGTTATGAATCGACCGCGACATGATTGTCCAAGTGCGTGTCAGATACGGCACTTGATTTACTGACTGACAGACTGAATTCATATTTAATAATAAGTAACAGCATAAAAGCCTAACAGGACACAACCAAAAAAATTTAAACAAACATTTAAAAAATGTACAGTGTGATGTAATGGATAACAGTTCAAAATTACAAAAGGAAGTGCCAAGTTCGAATTCCAGTCGAGTTCGTTACATTCACTTACGCGCAAATACCATTGGAAAAGGTATAAATCTATATCTTCTCCCCACATCTATTGATTGAATAACAGGATACAATAGGTCATATAAACTTGTTTTGGCAACCAGTCTACTGCAGAAAAAACGGCAAAAAAAGGAAAACATCAGGCCTAGTTTGTCATGAATCGAAAGAGATAAGACGGCCCAAGTGTTTATCACGTATGGCGCTTACTACATCCAACATGATCAAGATTTTGAGAGGTGTGTAATCGCCACTTAATTACTGTTGTTTCCAGGTTCACTTTGACCCAGGTGGATGAACTTTTTAGGGTCCCAGCTATGGGGAAATGGTGAACCTCCTAGCAAAAACAAACAAGTAGAAAAATATATTTTATCGTAAAAATACCAGCAAAACATTCTTATATTAAAAAAATTATCAACAATGCATAGCAGAATTACCAACAATAATTCTCATAACAAAATGACACACACACATATATATATATATATATATATATATATATATATATATATATATATATATACGGTCTTCTGTACTATTTAACTGCACATTAATTTAATGTAAATTGTCGATCATATTATGAAAATTTTTTCTGGCGTGACGAACTGGCTGGTGAGCAAATATGTACGCTTTTCAAGGAGAGAATCTAAGTAAATTTACATGCAATCCCCCCACCACCACTCCCCAAAATGTAAAATGACCAGAAAAAAAAGAGATTGTGATCACTACCCCATAATAATCGGATAGTTCCTTGTCCTGGAAATCATGCCATCGAAAAGCCCCACTGTAGAATACAACACAGTCCACAAACCATTCACAAAATGCCAATACAACAGACTCGATATTATACATATTCTGATGATTGAAATAACCTGGGTTGACTCGCTCAGAGATACTGTGCTAATCAACATAGGTCATTTATGCATCTCTCATGAGTGCCTGTGTTACCGCCTAGTAGTCATCCACCAAACCAATCAACTCAGACATGAAAGCAAACAAATTGAAAACGAACAAAACCAGCAAACCCAACCTCGAAAAAAAAGTAAACCCCAAGTATACTATCTCTTACATGTAAAGGGTTTAAATTCCAAATTTCCAGAGGTGGAAATCCATCTTCTTCAGTCTAAACATGAACTCCTGTTTCTGTCTAAAACGGGGATAAATGTCTCAATTTTATTGCAGACCACAATCCTGGGGTACTCACCCATTATAAGAAAATACGACCACCTAAATTACAACGGTTACGGACTCGGTACCTACATCAAGGTTGGTTTTCCACTTAACAAGGGCTCAAAAAACGATGACCCTGATCTTCTGTATACGTTTCCGTGTGGCACTTATCCATAGTACCATATTTATCTTTGCTCTGTATCATATTCAGGATAAGGGGTCGGTAATCTTCGATATAAAATCAGAGAGGACTGATAATATCCTTAACGAATTTCCCTCAACCAACTTTCACATATGCGGTGACTTCAATGTTCACCACAAAGAAACCACTCAACAAAACCGATGAGGAAGGCAGATATTACAGAAACTAAACTATCCCAGATCATTAAAGAACCTACCCAAGTTCCGGATGCGACGGGACAACAAAAGAACCTCCTCAACCTTTTACTAACATTTTCTGACAAATGCTCAAAATTTTTATCTCCCATTGGCACGTCAGTTCATTTCTTAGTGTTCAAATTCACTCCAAATCAATGACATCCCATCATTTACCGTTCCATCATACGGATTTCACTATGTGAAGATAAACTAGGAAAGCTTTCGGCCCGATATGATGGAAGCTCCTCTCCCAAACTTCTTTAAACATATAGCCCTCAAACATTGTTCCCCTAAACTTTAAATGGATGCTGTCTGGAATGGAGTTATACTAAAAATGTATTGCAGAAAAAAATAACAGCCAGCACTGGTTCAGCCTTGGATGTGCAGCAGCTATAGCTCACCGGGACCACATCTCCAAAATTTATCGCAAGGAGCGGTGTATTCTTGTCCTTAATAAATGCCTGAAATGGCTGTAAGAGTGTTCTGAAAAACGCAAAGTGCAGCTACACGTGACCTGTTCAGACCAAAAAAGAAAAGAAAGAATTAGATCTCGCTAACCAAATTATGAACAGAGGCAAAAGGTCCGTGCCCACAATGACAAACGACCCCAAGATCATATCCTTCTGCACAGACAAGGCGAAGGTCTTCGCCTCGATCTTTGCCTGAAACTCAATGAGCGCATTCTCAGTAATATATTCATTTCAGTAAAAGAAGTCTCCAGACTTATCAAAAGCCTCGTCCCCAAAAAATCCACTGTCTCAGTGTGTTTCAGTGGTCGTCCTTAAGAACATCAACCCAGAATTATCCTCGATTCTAGCAAATCTATTTAACAGCTGCTTGAAAGAGAAATCTTTCCCAAGCATGTGAAAAGTGGTACACGTACGCCCGGTTTTCAAGAACTCAGACAACCGATCATTTAACTCCCAGTATAGACTCATTAGTCTCTTCTGTATGACAAGTTATATTCTTGAGGCTTTAATCAACAAGACGGTCATCGAGTACCTGAATAGGAACAACCCTGTAGGTTGCGATCAACCCGATCCACAGATTAGTCTAAACTATCATTCCACGCAGAATTAGTGAGGTCCTTGACATACCACAAAGTCCATAGCATTAGATATCCCCCAAGGTCTTGAACAAGGTGTGTAACAAAAGACTGATACACAAGCTCCCCGCTATGGAATCACTGGAAAATTTTTCTCTGTTATCAATTCCTTCCTAACAGGTTGATCCTTGACGATAGTTATTAATGGACAGTCCTCCGAGGCTCAGGCGGTTCACACAGGAATCGTCCAGGGGTCTATTTCTGATATACATAAATGGTCTACCTCAAAATATACACTGATCACTTGTAAACGTCTATATTGATGATGATGATGATGATGATGATGATGATGATGATGTGATGATATACGGGCGCACCGCTAAAAGTCTTGAAACTTGGCAGTTGATCTCTTTTCCGATCTAACACTAAATTTTCGGGGGTGGGGAGTAATGAATAATTACATTTAATTCTTATAAAACCAAACTTGTTACGTTCCATCATCGCTGAACAGACCTCAAACTACCTCCTTTAAGGAGGCCCCGTGCCTTGAGAGGATAACAGAGCTTCAGTCTCATACCTAACCTCAAGGGGAATTCCTATATGCAAGCCATTGCTAGAGGTGCAGGTAAAAGGAACGGCTCTCTGTACCGCTCTACTTTTATAAGAGCTAGATGAGGTCGAAAATGGAGTATGGTTGCCATATTTGAGCAAACTTCACTTTATAGTCTTTTTCTTTTTAATCTTCACTCCAAGCAAGGCGATAGCGCCACTGATACGCAGGGGGCTACATAAGAATAAATGTTTAGACAGGAGGAGAGTGAAGAGAAAGACGAATCAGTTACAGGGGGTGTCAGAGAAAGAGCAAGAGAATGATGGTAACACAGGTGTGAAGATAATTGCAAGGGTAGAGAGAAAGGAAAAGAACAAGATATACATAGTGATGTAGAAAGAACTTGAGTCAAGCGGATAAGCGATGGGTATTGACATTGCATTTAAATTCCTGGAGGTTGGAGCCGTCAGGAAAGCAAGTATATGGAAGTAAGTTCCACAGGCAGGAAGTGCGAGAAAAAAAAGCTGCTGTTGTAGAATTGTCGGCTGCATTTGGTTGATCTAACTGTAAATGGGTGGGACCCTGTTACCAGTCTGGTTGCACAAGTAAGTTCTCGTGGCGAGGGTACCAGTGACTTAAGTTCGTCGGAGCAGAAGCCATGAAAGTATTTATAGAACAGACAGAGGGAAGCCCCATCCAGCTGGTGGGGAAACGGCTAGAGTCGAGCTGCCAAGTCGGGACCGATCACATTACAGATTCTCATTTGGAGCCTGTCGAGAACACTGAGATGAACAGCAGGGGCACCAGACCATATATATATATATATATATAGAGAGAGAGAGAGAGAGAGAGAGTTCAAAAGCGTCTCTAAGTCATTATGGGTTAAGAATTATTTTCCACCCTCGATTCTCTCTCTCACATACGGGAAGTGGAGAGTCTCTCACTGCTCTATCGATACTACCATGGAAAGATCTCGGACGAACTGTATGACATGGTTACACTAGGTCTGACCTTCACGGCAAGGACTAGCCATGCCACTTACATAGTAGCAAACCAACCACCTTTCGTCCATATTAGATCACTCAACCTTTTATCTTCCCCTCCTATCTATATAAACTGGCCCTTAACGTAACCCCCTACCTCGAGTGGCTCCCGGACCTTGTACTAGGTTAACCATAATGAAATAAAAGTAGAAAAGTAAATAGCGATTGACACTGAATTTAAATTTTTGCAGATTAAAGATGGCGGAAAAACATGGAGCTGGAAGGAAGTTTTACAATCGATAATTTTTTTTAATGATATCACCCTAAGCAAGGCAGTCTACTGCCACTGGTGCACAGGGGCTTACATAGGATGAAACTTATGAGAAAGAGTGACAGGTTACAGGGGGTGTCAAGAAGTGGGTAAGAGAAGGATGATAATACTGATGAAAGTGGAGTGGACTGAGAAAGAAGCATGAGAGAAAGGATGCAAGTCAGTGAGATAGAAGAGGACTATTGACTTTGCATTTAAACACCTGAAGATTGTAGCTGTCGGGGAACCAAGTAAAGGGTGGGGAACCGTAGGTGGATAGCTGGGACACCCGACCAGAAGTGCGAGAACTGTCAGCATAGAACTTACGGTCGCATTTAGCCAATTCAACGATAAATAGATGAGATCTTGACGTCAGTCTAGTATAACATTTAAATTCATAAAGTCTAGGTACCATAGTTAAGAGCTTTCACCATGAAAGTATTTATAGAAAAGACACAGGGAGGCAACCTTAAGTTGGTGAGAAAGTGACTGAAGCCGAGCCTCCAGATCAGGACTAATAATAAACCTGACTCTTCTTTGGATTTTATTAAGGAGCTCATGGTAAATATCAGGGACACCGGATCATGTGTAGCATCAATATTCTAATCACGGACGAATGGTAGATTTATACATATGTAAGATAGATTCTGAAGAGAAAATTGTCTCGTACGACATAGTGAAACAACTTTCTTAGCAGTTGAAATAGCAATGGATTCAATATAATCTTTTCACTTCGTGTCAACTGAGAACATTAGATTGAGAAAGCGGAACGAGCAACTTTCCTAGAGGTTAGCATTAGCCATGCTGATGGAAGTCCATAAAAAAAGTTATCTTACAAGATTAATGCGGAGAAGTTTAGTTTTGGAGACGTTAAAAATAACAAGATATATTTTTCTCTAGTTAACGACGGACATTGTCTGCTTTGTTTTTTACTGATATGTTTAAGTGAGAAGGTCATGGCTTAATTTTAATTTTAATTTTAATATTTTCTCAGCAGTATTCTCTACCTCTCCCTCACTACCTCCCCCCTCTCTCTCTCTCTCTCTCTCTCTCTCACACACACACACAATCCTTTTTAATTCGTGTCATCTCATGAAAGGCAGCAAAGGGGATTACAGGGTGTAGAAGAATTAGGAACATAAGTATTAATAATGAACGGAAAGAGGAAAGGGTTATCAAGACAGTTGATAGCGATTGACAATGCATTAAAAGTTTTGCAGATGAAAGCTGGCTAGAAAGCATGGAGCCGGAAGAGAGTTCTACAAGTAAGAAATGCGAGACAAGAAACCATTAATATAGAACTGTAAATTCATGAAATCCTGACGCCAGTCTAGCACTGCTCTTAAATTAAAAAAGTATTCTAGATATCATAACAATGATCTTATCGGAACAATTACCATGAAAGTATTTACAGAAAAGTCACTGACAGACAACCACTAAATAGTTTTAAAATGTTTCAATGATACTTTTAAAATTCGTTAAAAACTGACAGCGTGCAGCAGCGTTCATTTTAAGCAGGGTCCAAGTAATAGTTTCATAATATTCAGCCGTATATTCTGAATGTAAATAAAATATATACAATTTGCATTATAAATATTAGTTATCTTCAGAAACTGCGCGAACAGATTGCATATATTTGTTAATTTATCTTACCACGGGTTTCAACTAATGACTCGGTGTGGGAATGTGCTAAACAGATGGCAAAAGAAGAAGAAGAAGAAGAAGAAGAAGAAGAAGAAGAAGAAGAAGAATTCTATGGGATTACACCATCTACACAGAAAAATTGAAGCAAATAGGCCAGACATTACTGTTAAAAACCAGAAAGAGAAACCTTGTCTATTAACTGATATGGCTTGTCCAGCGGATTGTAACATAGCAACCAAGGAATTTGAAAAACTGTCAAAATATAATAACCTGGAAATTGAAATAGAAAAAAATGTGGAAATTGAAAACAAGAGTTGTGCCAGTGATAGTAGGTGCACTTGGAATGATAAAAAATGGAACAAAACAACACATTGAAAGAATCCCTGGAAACCCCAGCTTAAGAGACATACAAAAAATTGTCTTATTAAGTACAGCCCACACACTAAGGAGAACTTTAATTATGTAACGCAAGGGATGATGGGGAAGATAGAAAAAACATGAAATGGAGCCATAACAACACGCCACTACCTGACTAGGTCTTCCCGCAGACTTGGTTGGTAGTGCGACCATAGCAGAAATCGAAATATGATGAGAAATGACATAATAATAATAGTTCTAACAAGCATAGTAATAATAATAAACAAAATGATTGACATTTGTCTTCCACTATGTTTCAATTGGGGTAGATAGATCTATCTATCGCCCGGTTCACACTTTACCTATGTCTATTGAACAGGTTAAGAGGCTCATCCCTTGTTCCCTGTTTAGGATGTGGTTTCCGGCTTTCTCTTTTCTAATCTTCTCACTATTACGTAGCCCCCTGCACATCAGTGGCGTTACCGCCTTGCTCGGGGTGATACGATAAAAAAAAACGTTTCAACAGTTACGAGAAGAGCGCAATTTAAGAAAAGATAAAGAAAAGAAAAAAACGCAATGTTTGTTAATGTTAAACAATATTTCGAATATCTGCCTTTTTCAAGTTATAGCCAAACAATTTTTTTAAATATAAAAATATATAAATCTGCAAAAATGTTATCTGTCTTTGTGCAAACGTTGCTTAACTTGTAATGAAAAAAAAACGGCTTTGCTGATATTGAACGCAAATGAAACGCTAGCGTGAAGGCATAGAACTGAAACGTGCTTAATATGAAGATGATCTTGTGCTCCTTGAAATCTTTCGTTCGTTGGTTAGTGTTGTAGGGTAGCTAGCACCCCTCCAACGCTCTAACCGATGGACTGGCTCATAGCCTTCGAGTATGTATTTAAAGGGTCGTTGGGCAAGCATATTAATATTCGGACTGAGTTACTTCGTCGCCAGTTACCATTTAGACCCTCCTCACTTTTGCCTGTAATTTTTGTCTTGTTAATTGTTTGTAACTTCTGTATTTTTTTTATATTTCCGTTAGCACTGGATACTGGGCTAACTAAATATATTAAGCGCTCATTCTTCTCTATGTATCATTCACCTCGACGATATGACAATTAGCTACTAAGAGGAATTCATCGAACAGCTTTTATGGAACTCCCGTCATTCTCAGCATTACCCTGGGAATAGGAAATTAGTAATTTGCTTACATAACTATCCTCATTTGTTTTAAGGGTAAACAGGTGGTAGATTCTGAATATTTTTCAGAATATGCACCCTAAGGCGTTTGTAAAATATTCCGCAAGCTCTTTTGATGTCACATTGTTGTGCCTGACATCATACCCGTGTCCAATGAACATTTTTTCGTTGTGAAACCTACATAAATCCATTCATGTTTGGTACATTGAGCTGCGTATATGAAATGAGGATCAGTATAATGCCACACTCTGTAGCAATCGGGATGTTTCTCTGAATTTGTGATAGAATTAACTTGACTCGGGTCGTTAAACAAGACACGTGGTTTTTCTCTTCTATGAGTCTTTTCGGGAGATCAGCAATCCGAAACTCCAGAATGGTTTTGAGTGTGTACGCTTGCATTTGTTAAAATTTATCTGTTGTTTTTATTTCTTTCGAAATAAACTATAGAGTGTTGGGAAAAATCTCTTCTAACTCATAGCAAGCGGAGAAAACATGAATTCATACCTTTTTCCTAAGGCTATTTACTCGTAAGTGAATGCAACAAACACGACCTGAATTCGATCTAGGCTCTCCATCTTCTCATGCAGAGTCATTCAGAATTCTATCTGCAAGAGCAATACAAATGCAGAAGTACATTTATCTTTTCTTTATAGATTACGCAAAGGTAATTGACAAAGTACGACACAAAACTTGATAGAGATACTCGACAGTCTCGACATTTTCGGAAAAGACATTAGGATAATCAAGATCGGATAGAAAATGACTTCAGCAAATATACAAAAGTAGAAAGGGGCGTAAGACAAGGATGTGTTTTCTCACCGGATCTATTCAATTTATACAGTGAAACAATTCTGAGAGAAATAAATGCCTTGCCAGAATTCGTCATTGGCGGCCTCAATCTCAACAATGTACGATATGGCACGGTGCTGAGAGCAGACACGGAAAACTGCAATATCTTCTAGAATAGATAGCAAGAGGAAGCGAGAAGAAAGGACTGAACATAAACTTAAAGAAAGCTGAATGTATTGTCATCAGCAAAAAGAAGATCCTAAAATGCCAACTACAGGTCGGAGAAACTAAAATAAAACAAGTAAAGAAATTTAAATACCTGGGAAGCGTTCTGACAGAGGATGAAAATGCCAAGGATGCATTTCAAAAGCTAGTCAGATTACTAAGTGACAGGACAATCTTATTGAAAACAAAGAAAAGAGTGCTGGATTGCTTTCTGATATCTGCTCTTCTGTATGGTAGTGAATTCTGGACGATCTCCTCAAGGATGAAGGAGAGGCTTGAGGAAGCAGAAATGTGGTTCTATAGAAAGATGCTGAGACTACCATGGAGCGAGCGCGTGAGTAACGACGTGGTATCGGAGAGGATGCAAATGAGAAGGAAATTTATACTTAATGTTGTGGGATCTCCCCCTTTTGTATATGACGATGAACTCGACTGAGTGTATATATAATCCTGCCATAGAGAGAACAGTGGAAGATCTGGAATCTCAGTTGTAGTTGCTGTTTAGAGTGGAGAGTAATTCGTAGAGATCCGTTACAGTTACCGAAGAGTTACCTGGACATATTATTTCACTTCCAGATTTGTATATATTTATTTCTACCAATAGTATTCCTGAATTGACTAACCTGCGTTCCAGTTTGTATATTACGTTCAATATAACCTACTTTCTATCTCCATACGTGTTTTTGTTGTTCATTATTTTGGCGGTTCCTACTCTGGAATCCACAACACTTAACATTAAGAAGAAACAGCTGAAGATCCTGAGACACGTAACGAGGAAGGAGGGTCTGAAGAATCTAATACTCACAGGATGAATAAAAGGAAAGAAAGATAAAAGAAAGCAGTGCGAGACATATTTGGTAGGCTTGAGTAAATAGATGGTAAATAGATGGGCTTTGGCAAAGGTACCACGAGAGAGAATATGGAAATCGACAACAGAAAGAACCAAGTGGAAATCCATGATTGCTTATGTCCTGAAGAGACGCAACACAAGAAGAAGAAGAAGAAGAAGAAGAAGAAGAATCTATTACACTACAGCACACACTTTCGAAGTATGAGACAGTAATATTACCATTACTATTATCCAGTCTCCTATTGTCCAGCATGTGATCATGCGTTCAATCCTTAGAAAAGGTAGTGGCACACCAATTCAGCAGGAACGGACAATAAATTATATCACAGAAATAAAATATAACAATAACCATATCACTACTTCAAATGAGAAATTAGGAAGAAAACACCTGTCGATACTGGAAAGAACCGTAGCAGTTGAACTTGAAAACCCTATTTTCGTAAAAAAATTATTATTTTAAGAGAAAGATTTTAAAAGTAACAACCGAAACTAGCACGGAGTTAACGGTCAATGAATGTTGAATAATTATTTTGTTCTCAAGGAAACTTTCTCGTTTCTTAATATACTACTTAGTTTTAGAAAGCATCTTTCGCTATTTCGATGAGCCTTCGAATTTATGGTGTCATTTTTTCCACATAGTTAAATTTATGTCAGTCAAGTGCCATACGTGATACACACTTAGGCGATGTCTCGAAAAAGACATGACTGACTGGGCAAAAGATTTTTTCGCAGGAGGTTACCATTACTTTCTGCGGTAGACTGGTTGCCAAACAACTTTTATAAACATGAAAAAACAGTGAATATATGTCATTTAAGTGCCATACGTGATACACGCTTGGGCGATCATATCTGGAAAGTGATATGACTGAATGGGTGGAAGATTTTCACGCTGTAGGTTACCATTACTTTCTGCGGTAGACTGGTTGCCAACCAAGGCTATAGAACCCAATCTGTCCTGCTATTTAATCCATAGCTAGAGGGAGAAGAGATGGATTAATACATTTCGCAATGGTATTTGCACCTAACTGAATGCAACGAATTCAACTGAAGTAAGAATTTTTTTGACATCTCCGATTTGCAGCTCGCATCTTAGGCTTGTCCTCTCGGATTCAGAACAACCACCCAAAATCAGTTTAACTATCCGATCTATTTCTCCGAAAAGTATCTCACGAGTTAAATACTTTCATGGCTTCTGCTCCGATGAGCTTAGATCACTGGTGCCGCCTAAGCACGAATTTACACGAGATACTAGATTAGCAACTAGGTCCCACCCTTTTACAGTTAAACAAATAAGATGTAACCGTAAATTCTACTCCAACAGCTTCTTTTCTCGCGCTTCCCGCCTGTGGAACTCCCTTCCACAAGTCTGCTTTCCCGACAGTTACAATCTCCAGGTGTTTAAATGTAGGGTCAATAAACACCTCCTATCACACTAACTCCCAACTATTCTCACAACACTCTCATCTACCCAACCCTCATTCTCGGTGTGCTTACCCGCCTATCACTCACCCTCTGTTATTTCCTATATTTAATCAGCCTTTCTCCACTCTACGTAGCCCCCTGCACAGTAGTGGCAGTGATTGTGAAGTAACGACAATGAAAATGTAACGCGAGAATCTCGTTGCAGTCTCTTTGGTTTAAACGTCTGTACACGAATTTATTGAAGAAAAATTTTGATAAAAGTCGAGCAATAATAAAATCTTAACGAATATCAAGAAATGGAAAACACTGACGGAAAACATGGTGAAAACAACACAGACGCGAATAAACGATAAGAAAAAAATCTGTTTTACATTTAAAGAATAATTAGAAAATGGAAGAAAACAGTTTAAAATAAGAAAGAATAGTCAATCTAATAAACTTTTCCATATATTTGGTTTCCTCTCCGATTCTTTCTGCGTGCGTGCGTGCGTCTGTGCTCGCGCATGCGCGCGGCGCGTTTGTGCTTGACGCTATGAAAGAATGCCGCCTCCATATCCGCCCCCAGAAAGCGTTCCTAACACACCGAGAGAAAATTAGTCCGTCGAGTTTGAAATCATTGCGCCATCAAAATCCGGAAAACGAATAAATAAGGGGGAAACCAGAAGATGTCAACATGAGACGGCGGACGGATAAGACGGTCGGCTGAGGGGCTGCCAGTGGATGGAACTCGATATGTCTATCTATCGTCTGTGAAAAGATCGTAATTTTGAATTGGCATTTCAAGGGAAATGGTTGTTTTCTGTCACTGATGTAAAAATCTTGGATGTTTGTGGAGAGAAATAAAAAGAAAGAGCAAAAATAGAAACGCGAACCTACGAAGATAGAAAAGTCATTTTATTTCTCGAGTCGAGAGACGTAGACGCAGTGTAAAGAAGACGTTTACGCAAAAAGATGGCGTCAAATGAAAATGTTGTCAAGAGAGAAATGAATAATAGAAAGATAAAGTATGAAGATAAAAAAAGAAGGAGACAAAAAGGTTACAAGAGGTAAACTGATGGATAAAGAAATATAAAAAAAAAAAGAAAAAAAGAAGCTTCAAAAGGCAAACTTGTAGAAAAAGAAAAAAATATTAAAGAAGAAGAGAAAAAGAAGAAAATGAGGAGGAAGAAGAGTCAAGAGGCATACTAGTGGAAAAAGAAGGAAATTATTATAAAAGAAGAAGAAGAAGAAGAAGAAGAAGAAGAAGAAGAAGAAGAATTTATTAATAAGAAAATGAAGGAAAAAGAAAGAAATTATAGATTAAGGAGAAGAGAAGTGGGAAAAATGCTTTAAGATGAATGGAAAAAGAAAGAGAATTATAAAACAAGAAGAAAAAAAGGAAAATGTTTCAAGAAGAAACTGGTGGATGAAAGAAACAAAATTATGAAAAAGAAACTTCAAGGGTCGAAATGGCGGAAAAAGAAAAATCAAGAAGAAGAATAGATAAACAATGCATGAAGAAAAAACTGCTAAAAAAAGAAAGAAATTTGTAGAAGAAGAATAAGGAAAACATTCTTTAAGAAGAAATTGGTGGAAAAAGAAAGGTAAATTTTAATTTACCTTTCTTAGGTAAGCTTCATGAAGAAGCTTCATGGAAAAGAAGAAGAAGAAGAAGAAGAAGAAGAAGAAGAAGAAGGCAACAATGTTTCAAAAAGAAACTGGCAGAGAAAGACAATTAAAAAAGAGGCTTCAAGAGAGAAACTGTCGATAAAAGAAAAATATTAAAGAAGAAGAAACTTGGAAAGTCAAATTGGAAAAAAAAGAAAATTATAAAAGAATAGAAAAGAAGCAATTCTTCAAGAGATAAACAAATGAAGCTTCAAGAGGCAAACCAAGTGAAAAGGAAAGAAAATTATAGAAGGGGAAGAACAAGAAGGACAAGAGAAAGAAAATATAAAACACGGAAGAGGGTTTTGTATTCGATTAAGAAACACGTTTGAAAGGAAAAGTCAAAACACGATGAGAGAATAAGATAAAGGATTGACGAGTAAAGCGCTGATAACGAATAAAAGATAAAAAATAAAATTGAAACAACAAACCTACCAGAAAAAAGATGTCAAACACACAAAACTACGAAAAGAACAGGACACAGGAAGTACAAGGAGATAAGAAAAAAGGGGTAATGTTTTCACAGTTCAATTTGAAAAGAAGCAAAGCTAGAAACGGAATACCAATAAACACGAACAGAAAAAAACGATAAAATAATATGAAGCAAGAGGTAAAAAATTGAGAGGAAAAACTTAAACCTCTGGGTCGATTAATTTCTTTATGAAGAAACAAAAATCTAGTTTCACATCAAACTAATTATTGTGTTGTTCAGAAAAACGAAAAGACTTCTGTTGCATTAAACGATAGATAAAAAGACTTGATTTACTTCCAAATTTGACGCATTTTTAAAGTTAGTTTGACTTACGGTTGTTGTTGTTTTATTAATTCACAATAACAGAAGATTCGCCATCTTTGTCAACATAATCATCATCAACTTGCAAAAGTTCTCGTTATTATATAAAAAAAAATTAGGCTGATTTATGTAGCGGAAACGAAAGACTGTCCACACATAGAAAAAGACTAAAACACAAAATGACTTACCGATTCAAAAGACTAAAAGACAAAATTACTTTACGCACATACCTTGGATGTAAAATATCCGGACAGGAAAATGGCAACCCACAATCATCATCATCATCCTCATCATCATCATCTTCTTCTTCTTCTTCTTCTTCTTCTTCTTCTTCTTCATTTTTGTGCCGTGTCCCTTCAGGATGTAGGCGTTAATGGCCTTAAACATTTCCCTATCCCGTGTAGCTCTTAACACTTCTTCTCCTGCTACGAGTTGTCTATGTCACGCGTTCCTTTCCCCTATCTTTTCTTCTCTCTATCCGTCCCGTGAATATCAGTTTCTCTAAGCCCTCTTTCCTTATTACATGTCCCAGAATCTTCAGCTGTCTTTTACTGATGTTAAGTATTAGTTTCCTTTTTGTTTCCATCCTCTCTAAAATCTCGTTGTTTCTCACCTGTTCGGTCCATGGTATCCTCAGCATCCTTCAGTAGAACCACATTTTGGTTGCTTTCAGTCTTCCCCTTATCTTTGATAAGATCGTCCTGTATTCACTGCCATTTTGCCGTATTGAAGGACAGACATCACATAACTATCCACTAATCTGTTTTCAGTTAAATTTTCCTGTCTCTCTGTATTCTATTTAATACCTGGAATATATTCTTAACCATACCAATGCGCCTTCAGATCTCAGTGTTGCATTTACCGTTCTCTGTTAAAACAATTCCCATCAAAATATTTAAATGCTATAATATAACGCAAGTTTTTTTTCGAAATATACGAAGTAGACTATATAACGCGAAACCAAATGAATTATTTTTTTTTAGTCTTGCCTCGTGACTGGTTGAGCTGTTGTTGCAGGTGTAACTCAGAGATTGTTCAAAGCTATTGTCGCTAGCGTGAATTGTTCTGAATTCATCGTGAATTGCTTCCTTTGATTTTCCCAACGAACCCGTTTGCTACTGACGGTCGAAACTTTGTCAACACATTTCGCTTCAAATTATAAATAATGTACGTTTCGATTCATCAACTTTATTCTTAAAAAATAAATTAAAATGACATTTATATTCAGTAATATATTCACCATTAGGCCAACTTGAACTTTCTTGCCCTCCCCCAAAAAACGTAGTTCAAAAAACGATAATTATAACTACCTTTTATCCTCGGCAATATTTATTATTTTAAAAAGAGTTGGCGTTCCCAGAACTGCGTCCATGAAGTTTCAGATGATAACACATCTATAAGGATTTACTATAACCACGCAAATTCAGTAAATGTCATTTCTCCGAAGTGTAAACAACTTTGTTTTTCATAACGTCAAATATGTCGGATTTCGTGCCAAAGAAAGTGTATTTGTGGGTAATTTTATTGCACTACTAAAAGAAATCAGCAACTGAGGCAAATAGAATTCCCGTTGAGACTTACGGTGACGATACTCTGACGGAAACAACATGCAGAGATTAGTTTTGACGCTTCAAAATTATGATTTTGATATTGAAGATAAACAACGCACCGACAATGTTTGATGAAGTAGAGGCATTACTTCATGAAGACTCATGTCAAATGTAAGCTGAACTTCTAGAATCATTAGAAGTTGGTCACACAAACATTTTGTAACGTTTGAAAGAGAGCATTAGGAATGATTCAAAAGCAAGAACATTCAGTGATGTACGAATTGAAGACGAAAGACGTCGAACGGCGTCTTGTCACGTGTCAACAGCTGCTTCAACGGCAAAAAAGGAAAGTTTTTTGCGTTGTGGTACAGTGGATATCGGCTCGGAACGAGAAACCGGGTAGCCGAGTTCGAATTCCAGTTGAATCCACTGTATTCACTTACGCGCAAATACCCTTGGGAAAGGTATTAATCCGTCTCTTCCTTCCAGTTATGGGTTAAATAGCAGGACAGATTGGGTTCTACAGCCTTGGTCGGCAACCAGTCTACCGCAGAAAGCAATGGCAACCTACTGCGGGATAATATTCTGCCCAGTCAGTCATGCCTCTTTCGAGACATGATCGCCCAAGCGTGTATCACGTATGGCACTTAACTGACTGACTGATCTTGACCGGTGATGAAAAGGGGATATTCTACGTTAACCCTAAGTGTAGTGATCGTGTGAGGTAAGCACGGCCATGTATCAAAATCAGCGGCAAAGCGAAATATCCATGTTTCGAAGCATTTGGTGGGATCAGCTGGGTGTAGTTTATTATGAGCTGTTGAAACCGATCGAAACCATCACGAAAGATCGCTATCGACTACAGTTGATGGGCTTGGGCCGAGCATTGTAGAAAAAATGGCTGCTATAGACACGACAATACTTTCAGTGACATTTTTCTTAGTAATTTTTATAAATAAAACATGACTTTTCATGAAAAATCAACGAGAACTTATTCAAGGCCTTAATAATATGATGAAACCTAAACATATGATGAAAATTAATTTATAGATTTTTTTGTTCTTGAGATTTTACAACAAAAATATTAATTACTATTTTTTATTAGACAGTTTATTTACAATAATAATTTTATATTTTACATTCTAAAAACCTTATACAATTTATTAAAACTCATAAAATGCAATATTTATTATTTACCTATTTATAAAGAAATAAATAGGAAACCAATATTTAGTCATGAATTTAAAAACATTTAATAAATTAATAAATTATGTGAAACAATATTTGTCTATATTTCTTAGATGAGGTAATATTTACATTATTTACTTTATTCGGACTATTGTCCTCTTCTTTGTTGCTATTTGTACGTCATTTCGGCTTTGTACGCTCCGACCTTCTTCAAATAATGACACATGGTTCAGTGGATATAGACGTTGGTTAGTTCCAGTGATTTGACCCAAAGAGTTGTGAGTTCAATACCAGGCTACAGCAGTGATGAACTAGTAACATAGAGAATCCGGTTAGAGGGAGATAACCCATGACTACCAAAAGAGCCTTCGCGGAAGAAATGAGAATGATGTACCCTAGTGATTGTAAAAAAGCGTTCAAGTTCGAAATTTCTAGCACCTGAAGAAGATCAGAGCGTACAACGGCCGAAACGTTGTACAAATGGCAACAAAGATGAGGACAATAGTCTGAATAATGTAAATAGTGTATGTGAAACAACAAGAAAATCCTTATTGACCAATTTGAATCAATTGATAATTAGCGGATGTTTTGCCAACAATTCCAATAAAAACCTAATAAACAAATGGTGTTTATTATTTTGTTGCCAATCCTCAAGATCAAAGAAAACGTATGGATTCATTTTTATTATATATATATATAATTTATTGCAATTATAATCATCGCTTTTTTAAAACAATAAACATTGCCGAGAAGTGAAGGTAGTTAAAATAATACCGGTGTCAAGGGAATAAAAACGTCCTTTTGACACTGTTTTTGTTTACGGGCACGGGGTCTTTGTTTATCGAATAAATGTAATTGTACTTTATTTTCTGAAAATTAAATATGATAAATAAAAACACAAGTAGAGAGTAGCAGTGTCAGATTTACTGATAGTTCCCGCGATTCATGTTCACTGACATGCGTATTATGTTTGGTGAGGATGGTGTAAAAGGCAAAAACATAGTTTATCATTTAATGCAATCTTCACCTGACTGCCGTCCTGCATTCCAATAGCAGTTGATTTAAACGTTTTACTCCTGGTTTTTATTAGAGTTTTCATTCTCGATGATGGACGGTCTTCACTACGGCTATGGACTGCCACCTACCACTTAAAACTCTAATCATCGCTTTTTAAAACAATAAACACTGCCGAGAACTAAAGGTAGTTAAAATAATAGCAATGCCAATGGTAAAAAAAAGTCCTTTTGACACACTAATTTTTTGTAGGCACGAAGGTCCAAGTTTATTGCTAGATGAAGCCGTAAGTTCTATGCTAACAGTTTCTAACTCTTACACCTCTTGCTTGTGAAACACTTTTTCGGATTCTTGCTTTACAATAAGCTTTGATCGTCCAATTTACTTGGGGTGAAATGATAAAAGAAAAATATTTCTTATTATTGTATAAATTCAGATTCGTCATATGTTTAAGTTTTATGACATTCCTAATCATCTCTCTCTTGAAACAATAAACATTGACGCGGCTTGAAGGTAATTGAAATAATAGTGATGTCAATGAAAAAAGCTCTTTTTGACACTCCGCTTTTTTGTTGGGGGGGGGGGGACGAAAGTCTAAGTTTGCCCATCATTATTTGAAATAGTATGCTGTCTCTTACCAGGTATCCCTTCAATACGTTTTCAGTAATATCCTCAGGTTTTGATGCTAAAACAATATCTCACGTTCAACTGAGAAACAAACCTATGTCAAGAGTGCACTATATATATATATATATATATATATATATATACATACATACATATATATATATATATATTGCCGATGTTCGAATAAGGTTCCTTAAACCCCACATCCTTACGCCAATAGTAATTAAAGAAGTGGCACCACCCAGACCAGGGATTGAACTCACAATTACTGTACCACCAGATTCACGACCCAACGCTTTAAACTTCTCGGTTATTGTCCCCGTTCAACAGACATCTGAAGAAAGTCGGGGGGGGGGGGAGGACAATTAGATGTAATTTTAATAACAACGGTGGGGACAATGTAAATAATAACACCACCTCATTGAAGTGATTCAAGCAGAAGTGGGGAAACTGGTTCGGAAAGACAAATATATAACAGCTAACAATTATTTTTAAAAAAGCCATTTCAACACTTACTAATGCTAAAACCTCAAAACACGCGAACCATTTAAAACCTTTCGTGAAACGCCTCCTCTAGAAATATAACTACCTATAAAGAATGACGTGCATATTAAACGATTTGGAATTTATATTGAAATGACGGTAGTATCCTTTCGAATGAATGAATATTTGAGGCGGGAATACATCAGTTAAGAAGGCTTCAAATACGAGGGTAAATCAAAAATTAAAGACATTATCTAGGCAACACCTTTCAAGGGTGTGTCTTCTCATTATACCTTTTCACCTTATACAGCGAGGCCATTCTGTGAGAATTAGAAATCCTACCAGAATTCATTATTGACGGAGATATGCAAATGACACAGTGTTGATAGCAGACATAAAAAGTAAACTATAATAACTCATACATAAGTTAATGAAGGAAAGAGAGAAGAATGGACTAATTGCAAGAAGATTCAATGCATTGTTAGCAAAAGCAACAGTCCAACATGCAAACTACAATTTGGAAATACCGAAATCAAACAGGTGCAAAAATTTAGATATCTGGGAAGCGTATTAACGGAGGACGTAAAGTACGACGCAGAAATCTGAGGGTGCATCGGGATAGCGAAAGATGCCTTTCAAAAGCTGAGTAAAATATTAAAAAACAGAAAAATATAATCAGAAACAAAGAAAAGAGTACTGAACTGTTGTGTTGTGTAGTATTAGTCGTCCTAATCTCCTCACAAAAAAAAGATACTTAAAACAACAGAAATGTAATTTTATCGAAGGATGCAGAGGATACTTATATTTAACCCCAACTGAAATATGGTTCTACAGAAGATGCTACGAATATCATGGATCGAGCATGTGAGCAATGATGATGTTTTAGACAGGATGGAAACGAAAAGGAAATTAATATTGAGCATCAGGAAGAGAGAGCTAAACTTCTTGGGGCATGTGATGAGGCAGGAAAGGTTGGAGAATCTGATACTCACAGGTCATATAGAGGGAAAGAGGGACAAGGAAAAGCAGCGGATAACATATTTTAAGGACATGAGCAGGTGGGTGGCAGAGCGGGATTTGGGTGGGATAATAGGAGAACGTGTGCTAAGAGCTACCGGGGATAGTGAAACGTGGAAATACATGATAGCCTACGTCCTGAAGGGACATGGCACATAGAAGAAGAAGATATGTAACCTCAAGAAGAAACAGTTGATGAAAGAGGTCTTAGAGGATTTGATACTCACAGGATTGATTGGAGGTAAAAGAGACGGAGGAAGACAATGCAAAACCTGTGAGAAATATAAATATCTGCAAATGATAGGAAACTGTGGTGAGCCATAATTATCAACGTTCTGAAAGAACACGACACATACAAGAAGAAACCCTTGTACGGCGATTCACTTCTGATTTCGTTCAACGGTCTTCTTCGTCCCTTTCGAAAATAAGTTTTTCGGTTAGCCATGAAGCCACTTCTGTACCGCTTGCTCGCTTGGGTATCCAACAAGCACAAAATTTCCAGAACTACATATTATGCGGTATGGCTTCATAGCTGATATTCACGATTGCCGCCAACTGTGCCGAAGCGATTCGTCGGCCTTCTATGATTAAGGCATCCACCTTCTGGATATAGACTTAAGTGTGCCATGTTGATGGTTTGCCAAATCGGCCTTCGTCCGTTATATCTGTTCTCACCGCTTTAAAAGCGTTCTTCCCTCTCCTACGCCTTTTGTTGATTCATGGTGCGTGTCCCATACTGTGGAAACAACAGGCATTGGAGTTCTGTAGGTTTGATTACCTCTGTCAACAGAAAGCTCACTACGACATGTTGTTTCTCAATGTTGAGCGTTAATAGAGCGTCCATATGTCTGGCCTTTTTACTCCATGTTAATCGACTGAACGATGGAATACGGCGTGTAGCTACCTGACATCTCTGTTGTTTTAACTGCGTAATTTTAAAATTGCGTTTACTTTCTCATTTACCTTCGTCGATACAATATATATATATATATATAATTTTATTATTACAATGGTTTATAAAAGCATAATATCACTACACAAACATTTTCATGTTTCAGAACAATACTGTTTTTCTTCAGGTGGTATTTTAAAATAAATTGTAAAAATTATTTATTTAGAAAATATAAGATGAATTCATGGTTATTTAAAAGATTTATGAGTGGTAGATGGATGAAGTTAAACAATATGATTGTAGGCGTGTCAATATTGCTCAATCAAAAGTGAGTAGTAGGTTAAAAAATTTGGGTTGCGTAAGGGAACCAAGTGGCTTAATGTCAAAACATGACACTTTTTATTTTTGTCTCGGTAAGATACATACTAGGGTCATACATTATTTAAATGGATAAACGATAACACAAGGTCGTATTTTAAAGATTTTTTGAAACATTTGATTTTGTACTACCTCAACAGTTAAAAGGACTGGATTGTTTAGGTTAGAAAACCAAATAAGTATTGTGTGGGTTATTTATTTAGAAAAATAATTTTAAAGTAATATTAGAGCCTAAGTTATAAATGAACAACTGTAACTAATCAAATTTTAGAGAAAAATATTTTCGATATTTACATGACACAGTTAATTCATCTCTACGATTTAGAAGAATATATTTGAGAGATGTTATATACAGACTCCGAATTCAAATTCCAGTTAAATTCGTTGCGTTTACTTACGCGCTAATATCATTGGGAAAGGTATTCATCAGTCTTTTCTCCAGCCTCGTTTTGGATTATATAGAAGTACTGACTGGGTTCTATAGCCTTTGTTGCCAACAAGTCTACCGCAGAAAGAAATGACAACCTACTGCGGGAAAATCTTCTGCCTAGTCAGTCATGGATCGAAAGAGACTTGATCGACTACCCCGATATCATGTACGGCCCTTAACTTAATGGTCTGGATAAAAGAATTGAATAGCAGGATAGACCGGGTAATATAGCTTTTGTTGGCAACCAGTCTAGCACAGAAAGAAATGACAATCTTCTGCGGGAAAATCTTTGTGCCTAGTCAGTCATGGATCGAAAGAGATTTGACCGCCTACCCCGATATCATGTACGGCCCTTACCTTAATGGTTTGGATAAATAAATTCAATAGCAGGATAGACTGGGTAATATAGCTTTTGTTGGCAACCAGTCTACCACAGAAAGAAATGACAATCTTCTGCGGGAAAATCTTTTGCCTAGTCAGTCATGGATCGAAAGAGACTTGACCGAAAACCCCGATATCATATACGGCCCTTAACTTAATGGTCTGGATTAAAGAATAGAATAGCAGGATAGACTGGATAATATAGCTTTTGTTGGCAACCAGTCTACCACAGAAAGAAATGACAATCTTCTGCGGGAAAATCTTCTGCCTAGTCAGTCATGGATCGAAAGAGATTTGACCGCCTACCCCGATATCATGTACGGCCCTTAACTTAATGGTCTGGATAAAAGAATTGAATAGCAGGATAGACTGGGTAATAGAGCTTTTGTTGTCAACGAGTCTACCACAGAAAGAAATGACAATCTTCGGCGGGAAAATCTTCTGCCTAGTCAGTCATGGATCGAAAGAGACTTGACCGCCTACTCCGATATCATGTACGGCCCTTAACTTAATGGTCTGGATAAAGGAATTGAATAGCAGGATAGACTGGGTAATATAGCTTTTGTTGGCAACCAGTCTACCACAGAAAGAAATGACAACTACTGCGGTAAAAACTTCTGCCTAGTCAGTCATGGATTGAAAGAGACTTGAACGCCTACCCCTATATCATGTAAGTGAATAGCAGGATAGACTGGGTAATATAGCTTTTGTTGGCAACCAAACTAACACAGAAAGAAATGACAATCTTCTGCGGGAAAATCTTCTGCCTAGTCAGTCATGGATCGAAAGAGACTTGACCGCCTACCCCGATATCATGTACGGCCCTTAACTTAATGGTCTGGATAAAAGAATTGAATAGCAGGATAGACTGGGTAATATAGCTTTTGTTGGCAACCGGTCTACCACAGAAAGAAATGACAATCTTCTGCGGGAAAACCTTCTGCCTAGTCAGTCATGGATCGAAAGAGACTTGACCGCCTACTCCGATATCATGTACGGCGCTTAAATTAATGGTCTGGATAAAAGAATTGAATAGCAGGATAGACTGGGTAATAGAGCTTTTGTTGGCAACCAGTCTACCACAGAAAGAAATGACAAACTTCTGCGGGAAAATCTTCTACCTAGTCAGTCATGGATCGAAAGAGACTTGACCGCCTACCCCGATATCATGTACTGCCCTTAAATTAATGGTCTGGATAAAAGAATTGAATAGCAGGATAGACTGGGTAATATAGCTTTTGTTGGCAACCAGTCTACCACAGAAAGAAATGACAATCTTCTGCGGGAAAAACTTCTGCCTAGTCAGTCATGGATCGAAAGAGACTTGACCGCCTACTCCGATATCATGTACGGCCCTTAACTTAATGGTCTGGATAAAAGAATTCAATAGCAAATTAGACTGGGTAATATAGCTTTTGTTGGCAACCAGTCTACCACAGAAAGAAATGACAATCTTCTGCGGGAAAATCTTTTGCCTAGTCAGTCATGGATCGAAAGAAACTTGACCGCCTACCCCGATATCATGTACGGCCCTTAACTTAATGGTCTGGATAAAAAATTGAATAGCAGGATAGACTGGGTAATATAGCTTTTGTTGGCAACCAGTCTACCACAGAAAGAAATGACAATCTTCGGCGGGAAAATCTTCTGCCTAGTCAGCCATGGATCGAAAGAGAATTGACCGACTACCCCTATATCATGTACGGCCATTAACTTAATGGTCTGGATAAAAGAATTGAATAGCAGGATAGACTGGGTAATATAGCTTTTGTTGGCAACCAGTCTACCACAGAAAGAAATGACAATCTTCTGCGGGAAAATCTTCGGACTAGACAGTCATGGATCGAAAGAGACTTGACCGCCTACCCCGATATCATGTACGGCCCATTACTTAATGGTTTGGATAAAAGAATTGAATAGCAGGATAGACTGGGTAATATAGCTTTTGTGTGCAACCAGTCTACCACAGAAAGAAATGACAATCTTCTGCGGGAAAATCTTCTGCCTAGTCAGTCATGGATCGAAAGAGACTTGACCGCCTACCCCGGTATAATGTACGGCCCTTAACTTAATGGTCTGGATAAAAGAATTGAATAGCAGGATAGACTGGGTAATATAGCTTTTGTTGACAACCAGTCTACCACAGAAAGAAATGACAACTACTGCGGTAAAAACTTCTGCCTAGTCAGTCATGGATTGAAAGAGACTTGACCGCCTACCCCTATATCATGTAAGTGAATAGCAGGATAGACTGGGTAATATAGCTTTTGTTGGCAACCAAACTAACACAGAAAGAAATGACAATCTTCTGCGGGAAAATCTTCTGTCTAGTCAGTCATGGATCGAAAGAGACTTGACCGCCTACCCCGATATCATGTACGGCCCTTAACTTAATGGTCTGGATAAAAGAATTGAATAGCAGGATAGACTGGGTAATATAGCTTTTGTTGGCAACCAGTCTACCACAGAAAGAAATGACAACTACTGCGGTAAAAACTTCTGCCTAGTCAGTCATGGATTGAAAGAGACTTGAACGCCTACCCCTATATCATGTAAGTGAATAGCAGGATAGACTGGGTAATATAGCTTTTGTTGGCAACCAAACTAACACAGAAAGAAATGACAATCTTCTGCGGGAAAATCTTCTGCCTAGTCAGTCATGGATCGAAAGAGACTTGACCGCCTACCCCGATATCATGTACGGCCCTTAACTTAATGGTCTGGATAAAAGAATTGAATAGCAGGATAGACTGGGTAATATAGCTTTTGTTGGCAACCGGTCTACCACAGAAAGAAATGACAATCTTCTGCGGGAAAACCTTCTGCCTAGTCAGTCATGGATCGAAAGAGACTTGACCGCCTACTCCGATATCATGTACGGCGCTTAAATTAATGGTCTGGATAAAAGAATTGAATAGCAGGATAGACTGGGTAATAGAGCTTTTGTTGGCAACCAGTCTACCACAGAAAGAAATGACAAACTTCTGCGGGAAAATCTTCTACCTAGTCAGTCATGGATCGAAAGAGACTTGACCGCCTACCCCGATATCATGTACTGCCCTTAAATTAATGGTCTGGATAAAAGAATTGAATAGCAGGATAGACTGGGTAATATAGCTTTTGTTGGCAACCAGTCTACCACAGAAAGAAATGACAATCTTCTGCGGGAAAAACTTCTGCCTAGTCAGTCATGGATCGAAAGAGACTTGACCGCCTACTCCGATATCATGTACGGCCCTTAACTTAATGGTCTGGATAAAAGAATTCAATAGCAAATTAGACTGGGTAATATAGCTTTTGTTGGCAACCAGTCTACCACAGAAAGAAATGACAATCTTCTGCGGGAAAATCTTTTGCCTAGTCAGTCATGGATCGAAAGAAACTTGACCGCCTACCCCGATATCATGTACGGCCCTTAACTTAATGGTCTGGATAAAAAATTGAATAGCAGGATAGACTGGGTAATATAGCTTTTGTTGGCAACCAGTCTACCACAGAAAGAAATGACAATCTTCTGCGGGAAAATCTTCTGCCTAGTCAGCCATGGATCGAAAGAGAATTGACCGACTACCCCTATATCATGTACGGCCATTAACTTAATGGTCTGGATAAAAGAATTGAATAGCAGGATAGACTGGGTAATATAGCTTTTGTTGGCAACCAGTCTACCACAGAAAGAAATGACAATCTTCTGCGGGAAAATCTTCGGACTAGACAGTCATGGATCGAAAGAGACTTGACCGCCTACCCCGATATCATGTACGGCCCATTACTTAATGGTTTGGATAAAAGAATTGAATAGCAGGATAGACTGGGTAATATAGCTTTTGTGTGCAACCAGTCTACCACAGAAAGAAATGACAATCTTCTGCGGGAAAATCTTCTGCCTAGTCAGTCATGGATCGAAAGAGACTTGACCGCCTACCCCGGTATAATGTACGGCCCTTAACTTAATGGTCTGGATAAAAGAATTGAATAGCAGGATAGACTGGGTAATATAGCTTTTGTTGACAACCAGTCTACCACAGAAAGAAATGACAACTACTGCGGTAAAAACTTCTGCCTAGTCAGTCA
>JBBBDQ010001891.1:0-10000 GCA_037127315.1 Ascarosepion bandense
AGAGAAATATTTATTCTAGTGGAAGGCAATTCAACCACAAGTGTGACCCTCTGGGAGGCAGTTAAAGTTGCTGCAAACAACTTACCAGCCGCTAAAATTGCAAATCTAACATCAGATGTTGACAATAGGCTGCTAAGTGTTATTGAATAGAAACGAGCATTTGTGGAATAAATTTTAGGAGGTACTCCTTTTTGTTAATATATCTTTTAGTTTAAAAAAAAAATTTTTTAATGTTTTTCCTTTAAGAAATTGAGGAATTTGTTCTAAAATCTTTTCATATTTTTTTTTACATTAGTTTTACAAAATATAATAAAGTAAAAGTATCAAAATAAATAGTTGCAAATAAACTACTGACAGTCAAATTAGTCATTTTTGTTAACTTAGTAATTTTTTTCAAACCTAAAAACAATAGTTTTCTCTATCACTACATATCTAAGTTAATCATATTGAGTAGAATCTAAACATCATAATAGGACTTTTAACATTAAAGAAGCAACTCTTTATACCAATTCATAACTTGCATATAATTCTAGACGCAGTTTATATATATATATATATATATAGATAGATAGATAGATAGATAGATAGATAGATAAGATGGGTAAATGAATGAAATGAACTAGACTGGAGTTCGAAACTGAATCTCCGAATTCTCAATCCACGCAGTAATCACGTATTCCACCGTTCCCCCATAAAAATTACTAATCTACTATTTTTATTTTTCAAATAATATTTTCCCGATTTTTTATTTATTTCACGTTATATGGATTATGGTGCAATCGATATTGGCACGGAGTGATAAATCGGAAAACCGAGTTCGAATTCCAGTTGAATTCGTTGTATTCACTTACGCACAAATACCCTTGGAAAAGGTATTAATTAATCTCTTCTCCAACCAGCTATAGTTGAATAGCAAAACAGATTGGGTTCTATAGCCGTTGTTGTCAACCAGTCTACCACATAAGAAAATGGAAACCTACCAAGAAAACATATTCTGCCTAGTACGTCTATATTCGAAAGAGACGTGCTCACCCAAGGTTCTACAGCCTTCATTGGTAATCAGTACATTGACTTGATCGCCCAAAGCGTGCATCACGTATGGCACTTAACTGACTGACTGAATATAATAGTTAGAATCATGATAAAGGCTGCTTCTGATCATAAAGTAGGGGATCGTTTCTCTATTGTTATGAAGTAATAAACTGATCCCATATTAATTACTACGTAATAATATAATACATCTATTCTCCCTCTAGTTATGGGTTAAATAAAAGGACAGATTGCGTTCTAAAGCCTTGGCTGGGAATCAGTCTACCACAGAAAGCAATGGCAAACTATTGCAGGATAATCATCTACCCAGTCAGTCATGTCTCTTTCGGGACATGATCGCCCAAAGCGTTTGTAACGTATGGCCCCTAACTCACTGACTGAATATAATAGTTGGAATCATGATTAAGGCTTATACTGGTTATACATTGTGGGATCGGTTTTCTATTGTTATGAAGTAATAAACAGATCCCCTACTAATTGGTACATAATAATATAATACATCTCTTCTCCCTCTAGTTATGGGTTAAATAACAGGACAGATTGGGTTTCTAAAGCATTCGGTATACTGGTTGCCTTCGTTGGAAACCGCTCTATCACAGAAAGTAATGGCAATCTAACGCGAGGAAATCTTCTGCCTAGTCGGTCATGCTTTGAAAAAAACATGATCGGCTAAGGGCGTATCACGTATGGTAATTAAGTTACTGAGTATCCGTTCATCTAGGCCGGAAAACGCTAATTTCCCTGCTATAACTAAACAGAGATTTCTCCTTAAACACGTACCTACAGAAATAACATTTGTAGTAATAAGAAACAGATATGCCTATCTGATTTCGTGTTTGTTCATACATGTTTTATGTTTGTTTATATTGTTTGTTGTTTGTTTATTTGTTTGTGTGTCTCATTGTGTTCTTATGACTTTGTTAGTTTATTTATTACACATCAAAAAGACGGCAATGATTTATGCCACTCTAAATTCTCTCACATTTATTTAATTGCTTTCTTTGAATTGTTTGCCCGGCTCTGAAAAATTAATAATTCGTTCCTTTATTGTCCACTTTAATTATACACCACAAGGATTTCATAGAAAACATGTCTTTTTTCTTTTCTCTTTCTTTTCTCTTTTTCTCTTCTGTCTTTATTTTCAGGATTGCATTAGACCGGAATGTGTACTTAATAAACCAGCCGTAAATATTGGCTTCCAACCAATGTTGAAAACATAATCTATCTATATATAAAAGGCAATCTGTGAGTCTGTGTGTGACTGTTCCCTATGCACGCCTACATTTTTTAAGCTACGCCATTCAAACTTTCTAGGTACACATATCTACGGGGAAGCCAGGTCGACACATGCTTTTTGAGTTTAAGTTCAGCAATTTTCCCTTTCACACTTTCTGACCAATAGTGCAGATTGTTTACATTTGCTCCGTAAAACATCTAAGATCTAAGATGGTTGCTAGATTACGTCACAGAAATCAAATCACACGTGTCAAACGCGACTAAAAAATAAAAAATGAGCCTTTATACTAAATTTTTATTCCGACATGTTACAAATTAATTTGGTCAACATAAAAAAAATGTGAAAATTTTCCCCGTAATTTTGAAACAAAAGAAATATTTAAAAAAATTTTTTTTTCAAACAAAAACAAAATATTAAAAAAAATTTCAGTGGTTAATTTAATTATTTAAGTCTTTTTTTTTTCAGATTTAATATTTCATACTTCAGAAAATAAAATAAAAAAATAAAACTTTTTCTTTTTTGCTAAATATTTCATGCAGGGAAATCGACTGTCTGTAATTCGTGTGGCATTAATATAACTTTTTCCTCTAAAATTAAATGTTTACATTTTTAAATATGCTTCGAAAATTTCCGAAATTCATTTAGTCAACAAAAAATGTAAATATTTTCCCCCGTAATTTTGAAACAAAACAAACGCAATGTTGTTTACAATGTCACACAAAACATCAAATCAAGTTTACGTAAAACAAAATAAAACAGATTTTTTTAATGGAAGTTTTTAAAAATTTTTAAAAACAATTTTTTATATCATTATTTTTCCATATAATTGAATTTTAAAGCGGCGACTACAAGCGCTCGAAAATCGCAACACGCCGCATTAATCATCTAATTAAAAAATGTTATGGCTTGTACGGGCAACGCCGAGTTATGATGCTAGTTTCTTATAAAAGAACAGTTGATGTCTGTTTATTTACTTCTGGTTTAGCTATCATGGAAGTACACATCCATGATTTCAATTGGTCTGCAGATCCCCATCAACAGAGTTTTGTAAAGTAATAATAGAGGAAAAGGGAAAATTTGCCTCCAAGGATGCATGTAGACAAAACAGATTATAAGATCAACTAAAGTGCGTTGTGGTGCATTGGATATCGGCTCGGAACGAGAAATCGGGGAGTCGAGTTCGAATTCCAGTTGAATTCATTGCATTCACTTAGGCGCAAATACCCTTGTGAAAGGTATTAATCAGTCTCTTCCTTCCAGTTATGAGTAAACTATCAGGACAGATTGAGTTCTATAGCCTTGGCTGGTAACTAGTCTACCGCAGAAAGCAATGGCAACCTACTGCGGGATAAACTTCTGCCCAGTTAGTCATGTCTCTTTCGAGACATGATCGCCCAAGCGTGTTTCCCGTATGGCACTTAATTTACTAACTGATTATAATAGTTGGAAACATAAATAAAAATCTTACTGGGCATAAATTGGGGGTTCGGTTTTCTATTGCTCTGAAGTAATAAACTGATCCTCCACTAATTATACTTAATATAATAATGTAATATAGTCTATCTCTTCTCCCTCCAGCTATGAGTTAAATAACAGGACAGATTTGGTTCTAAAGCCTTGGCTGGCAACCAGTCTACCACAGAAAGCAATGGCAACCTACTGCGGGATAATCTTCTGCCCAGTCAGTCATGTCTCTTTCGAGACATGATCGCCCAAGCGTGTTTCACGTATGGAACTTAACTGTCTGACTACAATTCTGCCATGTTTACGGGTGCCATTATTACCGCAGACATTTTTACCAGTGAAATTTGTACTGGTGCCATCTTCATTACCGGTGCTATATTTAGCGGTGAAGATTTTACCGGTGTCATCATTCTTCTTCTTCTTCTTCTTCTTCTTCTTCTTCTTCTTCTTCTTCTTCTTCTTCTATGTGCCCTGTCCTTTCAGTACGTAGGCGATCATGGTTCTCCACGTCTCCCTATTCCTGGTGGCTCTTAGCACGCTTTCTCCTGTTACATCACTCAACCCACGTCCTGTCATCCACCTGCTCAAGCCCATAAATCTAGAATATAAATGTATAGAAACTAACATGGCCATAAAATGAGGGATCTGTTTATATATTGATTATAATTTAGATTTGATCCCCTTTATATCCACATTATGATTTCTTATAAATAGTTGGTATATATATATATATATTATTCTATGTGCCTTGTCTCTTCAGGACGTAGGCGATCATGTTTCTCCATGTCTCCCTATCCCTGGTGGCTATTAGTATGTTTTCTCCTGTTACACCTCGCAACCCCCGTTCTGTCATCCACCTGCTCAAGCCCATAAACCAAGCATAGAAATGTATAGAAACTTGCATGGCCACAAAATGAGGGATCAGTTTATATATTGATTATGATATAGATTTGATCCCCCTCTTTATATCCACATTATGATTTCTTACAAACAGTTGGTATATGTATTCTTCTATGTGCCTTATCTTTTCAGGACGTAGGCGATCATGGTTTTCCACGTCTCCCTATTCCTAGTGTTTTCTCCTGTTACACCTCGCAACACACGTTTTTTCATCCAATGATCAGACCCTTCAAATATGCTGTCCGCTGCTTTTCTCTGTCTCTTTTTCCTTCTATCGTGCTTATCAGTATCAGGTTCTCGAAGCCCTCCTTCCTCATTTCATGTCCCAGGAACTTCAGTTGTATCTTCCTTATGCTCACTATTCATTTTCTTTTCGTTTCCATTCTTTCCCACACCTCATCGTTGTTCGCATGCTCGGTCCACGAAAGGCGTACCGTCCTTCTGTAGAACCACATTTCAGCTGCTTCCAGTTTTTCCTTCGTCTTCGATGATATTGTCCAAAATTCACTGCCGTATTAATGAACTGACATCACATAGCAATCTAGCACTCTCTTCTTTGTTTCTAGTGAAATTTTCCTGTGTCTTATTACTTTACTTAGCTTCTGGAACGCGTCCTTTGCCATGCCAATTCGCCTTCGCTGAAATTTTTACAAATCTCTTGTCAATCGGAAAGGTTTGGGTTTAATCGATAAGATTGCACTGAAATTTTTTTTTTTAATTTGATAATCAACCAATATACAGGTGGTGGTAATGTCGTATCTGCGAGTGGTTCCAAAATGGAGTATCGATTTACTATAACGTTTGATGAAAAACTGAGCCCCCACTTAAAATTATTTCAACATTGAAATTTTTCCTAATTTTTTTTGTCAGTCGGAAAGTTTAGGATGTAATCGATAAGATTGCACTGAAAAAAGTAAAAAAAAAAAAAAATGAAAAACAACAAATTTAAAGGATCTTCAGGTCCACTAATGTTTCATACATAAAGAAATAAATTTAACATTGTGAATTCAAGGGACGTATTTCTAATTTTAATGCCAACTTAAGACAATAATAATATCGAACATATATCCCAACAGCAAACTGTGATAATAAACACAATATCCAAAATACAAACCTATTTAATGCTCGCAAATTTATATCACCATTTATATACTGACTAGCCGTATAGCCCGGCGTTGCTCGGGTGTAATGAAAGCTTTAAAACTAATCCATGGTCCTGGAGCTCAGACTCAGCCTAAAGAATATTTGAAATAATAAAGAAATTGCGACAATTTATCAATCGCACCTTATATATATATATATATATATATATATATATATATATATATATATACTAGCAGTATAGCCCGGCGTTGCTCGGGTGTAATGAAAGCTTTAAAACTAATCCATGGTCCTGCAGCTCGGACTCTTTGGACGTTGGCACGAAAGACTAAAAAGCAATAGTTGTTTCCAGTTAAATCGAAACAGTAGATTGAAAGAAAAATGAATGGATGTAAGTCAAATTTTGATTTCTTGGTATCGATATCAAATAAGTTTTTTTCGTCGTAAACTGAATATTGAAGGCTAAATAAATTCTCAGAGTAAATGGTATCATGGCTGAAACTAAGAACTAGAATTATACCTACTTAGAGCCAAACTCGAAGCAAAAACTAAAATAAAAGGGCTGAAAAAATACAGGCATACAGGCAGATAAACAGAAACGCACACAAACATCTTGCCTTTTATATATATATATATATATATATATATATATTATCGATTTTTGCACTATTGTCAGAAATGCAACCTTGAAACTTATGAATATCGTTTCTTATGTCTTTGTCTATGAGTGTATCAAATTTGATGAAAATCGGACCACTCTTTCTATAACCCGATTTTTTTCGATTATCGATTTTCGGTATTTATCGAGGTTACCTCGACACAAAACCTAGCTAAGTACACTCGCAGACGCTTATAGTATAACTGTATGAATTTTCAAGAAAATCGGTTCAGCCGTTTCGGAGTCTATAGGTAACGGACACACACACACACGGACACACACACACACACACACACACACACACACACACACAGACAAAGTTCCATTTATAAATAAGTTTAGATTAGATAATAGTTAATGATGACTTGAAGCAAATGAATGCGACACTGCAAGAACCCTTCCACCCAGTAAGACATGATAACAGGCGAATGGCCTTTACGCGTAAATTTAATAGCTACACTTATATGAGACTGGAAATTTGTTTAGTTTTAGGATACGAGGCTGGTAGGTTTTGTCTCCCGGGGTTTTATTCACCAGGTCATGCATTTTCCTCAGGTTTAGATGCTAAATCTGTAATTGATGCCAGAATTTAATTTATTTTGGTTAATAAAATCAGTCAGTCAGTCAGTTAAGTGCTATACGTGATACACACTTTTGGGCGATCATGTCTCAAAAGAGACATGACTGATTTGGCAGATTATCCCGCAGTAGTTTGTCATTGCTTTCTACGGTAGACTGGTTGACAGCCAAAGCTATAGAACCCTATCTGGCCTGTTATTTGATACATAGCTAAAGGGGGAAGAGATGAATTATATTATTAAGTAGTAATTAATGGGGAATCAGTTTATTACTTCATAACAATAGAAAACTGATCCCCCTCTTTATGCCATACGTTTTTCTCAGGTTTAGATGCTAAAGATGTAATTGATGCCAGAATTTCATTTATTTTGATTAATAAAATCAGAAAGTCAGTTAAGTACTATACGTGATACATGCTTTTGGGCGATCATGTCTCGAAAGAGACATGACTGACTGGACAGAAGATTATCCCGCAGTAGGTTGCCATTGCTTTCTGCAGTAGACTGGTTAACAGCCAAGGCTATAGAACCCAATCTATCCTGTTATTTGACTCATAACTGGAGGGAAAAGACAGTCAGTCAATTAAGTGCCATACGTGATATACGCTTGGGCGATCATGTCTCGAAAGAGACATGACTGTCTAGGCAGAAGATTATCCCGCAGTAGGTTGCCATTGCTTTCTGCGGTAGACTGGTTGCCGACCAAGGCTATAGAACCCAATCTATTCTGTTATTTAACCCATAACTGGAAGGAAGAGACAGATTAATACCTTTCCTAAGGGTATTTGCGCGTAAGTGAATGCAATGAATTCGTCTGGAATTCGAACTCAGCTCGCCGATTTCTCCTTCCGAGCCGATATCCAATGCACCACAACGCACATCCTTGTGGAGGGAAAAGAGATGTATTATATCATTACGTCGTAATTAGTGGGGGATCAGTTTATTACTTGATAACAATAAAAACAATTTCCCCACTTTATGACCAATAGAAGCCTTAATCATGACTCTAACAATTCAGTCAGTTAAGTGCCATACTCTTGAGCGATCATGTCTCGAAAGAGACATGACTGAATGAGCAGAAGGTTATCCCGCAGTCGGTTGACACTACTTTCTGCGTTTGACTGGTTAACCCATAACTGGAGGGGAGAAACGGATTAATACATTTCCCAAGGGTAAGTGAATGCAAGGAATTCAACTGGAATTTGAACTCGGATACTCGAGTTCTCGTTCCGATAACCACTGCACTACAACACACATCCGCATTTAATACATTACATATCCGATAATGCAAGTAAAAAAAAAATATAATTTTGTAGGAAGAAAAAATTTGATAGCGCATTTGAATAGAGAAAGAAGCTTTCAAAGCTAAGCAAAATAATAAAAAAGAGGACATTTTTTTTTTTTTTGGCAGACCTGACGCTGACTACCACCCACGTTTAATTTCGTTGTTTTTCATTTTTTTTTTTTGTTTTTTTTAGTGCAGTTCTATCGATTGTTACTTAAACTTTCCGATTATCAAAAAATAAATTCGAAGATTTACAATATTTAATCAAATTTGTGGGGGGTCAGTTCCTCATACAATGTTATGGTAAATCTTTGGGGAGATTGTCAAGCATTCACTAGCAGATTGAAGAACAGACATTACATAGCAATCCAATATTCCTTACTTTGTTTTTAGCGATATTTTTCTGTCACTTAATACTCGACTCAGATTCTGGAAGGCATCTTTGGCGATGCCAATTCACTTTCGGATATCAGTGTCGCAATTAACGTCTCTGTTAGAACAATTCCCATATATTTAAATTTTTGTATCTGCTTGGTTTTAGGATTCCACGACTGCAGTTGGCATTTTTGTCTCTTTTTTTTTTTTTTTTTTTTTTTTTTTTTGTGATGACCATGCATTCAGTTTTCTTGTATATCTGTAGTCATTTCTTTCTGATTTCTTCAGCTACCTTCTGTAGGAGGTCTCGTAGTTTCTTTTCCGTATCTGTTATCAGCGCTGTATCATCTGCGTATCTTAGATTGTGGCTGGCAATGACGCATCCTGGCATGATTTCCAGGGCTTTCAGAATAATTTAGCTGTAAAAATTGAATAGATCTGGAGAGAAGACACATACACTACCGGCCATAATTATTAGGCCATCCCAGTTTTTTGTTTTAAATAATGATATATTTCATACTATTGTTTAGTAATTTTTGCCAAGTGGATAATTCTAAAGGAAAATAGAATGGTTCTTTTGTTATTATTGTTTTGTAAAATTTTACAAGGCAAATAGCGACAAGTTACCCATCGTACCCTGTAAATTTCATATATATATATATATATATATATATATATATATATGTATATATATATATCCGAGAGAATATAGAACGAAGAATTATTACAACGTCCAAAACATTAATTTAAAACAGTGCTCGATATATAATATATAGAGCTGTGAATATTTATTATAAATTATATTTTCGAACATGTACATCACTTTTCTATATATAATTGCTACGAAGATATGTTCGTTTCAGCATTGAAGCCTCAATGCATCAATGCTGAAACGGACGGATCTTCGTAGCGATTATATATAGAAAAGTGATGTACATGTTCGAAAATATAATTTATAATATATATATATATATATATATATATATATGTATGTATTTCATACTATTTTTAAATGGATAATTTTAAATGAAAATAGAATGGTTCTTTTGATATTATTACTTTACAAAATTTTACAAGGCAACCAGCCTTTGCTTCGGCCAGCCAATAAGAAGAAGAGACTAGCATGGGGAAGAGAGCACAAAAACTGGACACTGGAACAGTTCATTTGATGCACATGTTATTGTGCAGTATTAACAAAAGAACCATTCTATTTTCATTTAGAATTATCCACTTGGCAATAAATACTAAAAATAGTATGAAATACATCGTTTCTTTTTAAAAACTGGGGTGGCCTAATAGTTACGACCGGTAATGTTTATATATATATATATATATATATATATATATATATA
>JBBBDQ010001891.1:15000-95000 GCA_037127315.1 Ascarosepion bandense
CGTCTATTGTACAAGTGTAGATGGCTCATCCCTTGTTCCCTGTTTAGGATGTGGTTTCCAGTTTTCTCTTTTCCTAATCTTTTCACTCCTACGTAGCCCCCTGCACATCAGTGGCGTTACCGCCTTGCTCAGGGTGATATGATTAAAAAAAAATACATACATCAACTAATATTATGTTATTGCAAACATCCTGTCACATGTTCACTAATACTGTACATATCCTCTCCCATTTTTGAATATGTTTTAATCTACTGCATTCGTATTAATTCGTCGTATTTTTTTAATTCGACAAGTTTGACATCTCAACAACAGTTCTGCGATTCGGGTCATTGGACATTCTTCCCCGGACTTTTATGTTTTATTTTAATATCTTGTTCATTTATTAAATTTTATATCAAAACACGATTTCGCCTTGTTGTTCATCCTTGGATTGTTGGTCAGTGCATGTGTTTATACAGAAGCGACCTGGGAGAGATTATATTTCGATCATACTGATCGAATAATAATCTTATCTGTTTGCTTTAATCTTTTTTATATTGTTGTCCATTCGACACGATCTAAGAGGGATAACTCGTATCCGTCCATAGATGTGAAGAATGTCAATATCCCTGAATAGAGCGTGTAATCGCATTAGTGATTATCGAGGAGGAAGGCATATGACAGAAGCATATTAACAGAAAATAAAAGTAATTTTATTTGATTTACTAAACAAATGCTTTAACAAGAAAAAAAATAATTGTTACAAAATAAATTTAATATCTAGCCTTTCGCTTTGAAATGATAAAATAATTGCGACAATTTACCAATCGCACCTAGTGTGTGTGTGTATATATATATATATATATAGTACCGTGCGAAAGTATTTGGACAATAACTATTTTATCTTTTATGAGGCATATTGACAGAAAATAAACAATTTAATTAAAGTAATTTTAGTTGCTTTATTCAACAAATGCTTTAACATGAAAAACATACTTGTTACAAAATAAATTTAATATTTTCGTAAAATAGACTTTTTCTTTGATCAGGCATTGACATCACAAGCTTCTTCAATGTATCTAATGGTATCTCCTGCCAAGCAGCTTGTATTTGTTCCCAAAGTGTGTCTTGCAAAGTAATATTAGATTTATCAATTCGAGAAGGGAGAATAAGAAAAAAGTCAGTCATATCCAAGGATAATAGAATAATGAGTAATTTCAAAATAACTTGTTTAATAGAAAATAGGAAAAATTATATATAACTTCTTTTTCATACATTTCATTTACACTCAGTTTTAAATGATATTTAATAGCAATTTACATGGCTTTTCACCCTTTATTTGAATTAAAATCACCTCTGTCCTAATACTTTTGCACACTTCCGGTAGTGTGCAAAAGTGTTGGGACAGGGGTGATTTGAAACTCAAAAAAAGTTAAAATACTTCTTGTCCTCATACTCTTGAACAGTATTGTATATGTATATATATATATACATAAATCAATACCAGGAAATCAAAATTTGACTTACATCCATACATTTTTCTTTCAGTCTACGGTTTCGCTTTATTTAACTGGAAACGTTTTAGTCTTTCGTGCCAACGTCCAAAGAGTCTGAGTTCCAGGACCATGGATTAGTTTTAAAGCTTTCATTACACACACACACACACACACACACACACATACACACACGCACACACACACACATATACATATATATATATATATATATATATATATATATATATATATAATTTATGTGTACTTCTTTTTCAATTAACTGAGCAGCGTGGTTTGGTTCAGGCCAACTTGGAAATTTCATGAAGGAATTATTTTGATGTCTTCATGTTTACGTAAAACACCTTCTTTCAACCAGTAAACTACGGAAAATCAGCAATTTAATTTCAAGCATCATTACAACTTAACACTTAGCATATATATATATATATATATATATATATATATATATATATATATATATATACTAACAGTATAGCCCGGCGTTGCTCGGGTGTAATGAAAGCTTTAAAACTAATCCATGGTCCTGCAGCTCAGACTCTTTGGGCGTTGACACGAAAGACTAAAAAGTTTCCAGTTCAGGCGAAACCGTAGACTGAAAGAAAAATGTATGGATGTAAGTCAAATTTTGATTTCCTGGTATTGATTTATATATATATATATATACATATTATTGATTTTCTGCACGATTGTAAGAACTGCAACCTTGAAACTTCTGAATATCGTTTCTTATGTCTTTGTCTATGAGTGTATCAAATTTGATTAAAATGGGACCACTCCTTCTATAACACGATTTTTTCGATTATCGATTTTCGATATTTATCGGGGGTACCTCGACACAAAACCTAGCTAAGAACACTCGCAGACGCTTATAGAACAACTGTGTAAATGTTCAAGGAAATCGGTTTAGCCGTTTCGGAGTCTATAGGTAACGGATACACACACACAGACACAGACACACACACACAAAGTTTCATTTATAAATAAGTTTATATATTTATATATATATATCTATAACAAAAAACTTATTTGTTTGAACATTATTTTTGATCGATACTAGTATTTAAATAGATATTTTTTTAATAATCAAAACTTATTATATATTTATTTCTTCCGGCGTGATTATTTACGATAATCATCATGTTACGGAAATTAACGAAGATTAACGAAACTGGTTATAAACAACCGACAATTTGAAATGATTTGTTTGAACATTATTTTTGATCGATACTCGTATTTAAGTAGATATTCTGTTTATAATCAAAAAGTATTATATATTTATTTCTACCGGCCTGATTATTTACGATAATCATCATGTTACGGAAATTAACGAAGATTAACGAAACTGGTTATAAACAACCGACAATTTGAAATGATTTGTTTGAACATTATTTTTGATCGATACTCGTATTTAAGTAGATATTCTGTTTATAATCAAAAAGTATTATATATTTATTTCTACCGGCCTGATTATTTACGATAATCATCATGATACGAAAATTATCAAATATTTGAGAAACTGGTTATAAACAACCGACAAAATTAAACATTTCTTTGATCGCTACTCGTATTTAAGTAGATATTCTGTTTTATAATCAAACTGTATATATATTCATTTCTGCCGGCCTGATTATTTACGATAAATTTGTTACGAAAATATGTCATTATTTAAATACGATTTCGTTAATCTTCGTTAATTTTCGTAACATGTTTACATTTGTTGACATTACGATACATTTCATTGCAGATATGGTTATTGACGTTGAATCGAAAATTGTGTTATATAGCTTTGATTTAACTTCGTTGAGACTGTTGGCCATTCGTGGTTGAGAGTTCTAATACGTACCAGATTAATTGATGATTTCCCCTACATGGATAGGGGTCGCAGGTTCAGTTTAAACGAAGTGAAATTAATCCTATAACACAATTTTCGCATGCATCGTAATAACCATCTCTGCTCTGAAATGTATCGTAATGTCAACAAATGTAGACATGTTACGGAAAAAAAAACGAAGATTAACGTAACTGGTAATGGTTCGACTTTGTTTAGTCTGATCGTCATTTGTGGTCGAGAGGTCTAAGACGCTCCAGATCACATGGTCGCTTCCCCTTTGTGGATAGGGGTCGCAGGTTCGAATCCTGCCGACGAATCTGTAATGTGGTCGATCCAGACTTGGCAGCTCAGATACAGTCACTTTCTCACCGGCGCAATGTGGCTTCCCTGTGTCTCTTCTACAAATACTTTCACAGTTTCTGCTCCGAAGAACTTAGCTCACTGGTACCCCTTATTAAAATTTCCTCGAGCCACAAGATTAGCAACTAGGTCCAACACTTTTACGATAAATTGTAAACGCAAATTCTACTCCAGCAGCTTCTTTTCTCGCACTTCTCGCATGTGGAATTCCCTTCCGCATACTTGCTTACCCGACACCTACAGTCTAAGAAATCCAATGTAAAGTCAATAGTCATCTGCTGTCTCACTAACTTACATCCTCTCTCTCATGCTTTTTACTCCGTCCACCTCACTCTCATCAGTATTCTCTTTTTTCTCATACTCTCTTCCTGACACTCTCTGTAATTTGTCACTCTTTTTCATAACATTCCTCCTATGTAATCCCCTGCTCAACAGTGGCAGTATAATGCCTTGCTTGGGACCACACGATTATATAAAAAAAATAGTTTGATAGGAGGTTTACAGTTGTAGTGTAACTAATAATGATAGAATTGCTTTTAAGAATTGACATACGGGTATTTCTTCTTCTTTGTGTACTCTTCCTCCAGTACGTAGGAGATCATGGCCTTCCACTACTTCCCCCTACTTCTAGTGGCTCTTAACACCCTTTCTCTTGTTACCCCTCGCAAACCCTGATCTATCATCCATTTGCTCTAGCCCATAAATCTAGAATATAAATGTGTAGAAACTAACATGGCCACAAAGTGAGGGATCAATTCATATATTAGTTACTATATAGAATTGATCCCCCACTTCATGGAACATTATTAAATAAGTTTTCTACGAATATAGAGGCTTCTTTTCCTTCTATGCGCCCTGTCCCTTCAGGACGTAGGTGATCATGTCCTTCCACATCTTCATATCCCTAGTGGCTCTTAACACCGTTTCTTTTGTTACTCCCCTCCCAAACCCTGATCTGCCATCCATTTACTGTAGCCCATAAATCTAGAATATAAATGCATAGAAACTAACATGGCCACAAAGTGAGGGATCAATTTATATATTAGTTACTATACAGAATTGATCCCCCACTTCATGGAACATTATTAAATAAGTTTTCTACGAATATAGAGGCTTCTTTTTCTTCTATCCGTCGTGTACCTTCAGAACGTAGGTGATCATGGCCTTCCACATCTACCTACTCCTAGTTGCTCTTAGCTCGCTTTCTTCTGTTACCCCACCCAATTTGAATTCCCCTGTCTGGCTTGTGTGTATCAGATTTTCCAAGCCCTACTTCTTCTTCAGTACATGTCCCGAGAAATTCACCTGAGTTTTCATGATATTAAGAATAAGTTTTGTATTCATTTTAATACTTTCCAAAATCTCTTCGTAGCTAAGATGTTCGGTCCATGGTATGCTCAATATCCTTCTGTAGAACTACATTTCTGTTGCTTCAAGTCTTTCAGTATTTACATTATTCGGACAATTGTCCTTATCTCTGTTCCCGGTTGCCCTTGTACGCTTCGGCGTTCTTCAGGTGCTAGGAATTTTGAACCGAACCTTATATTACAATATCTGGGGTATATACACCCCATTCTTTGCGTAGTAGTGCCTCTTTTGGTAGCCATGAGCTATCTCCCTCTAACGCTGTAAGTTACTTGTTCAGCACTCCTGTAGCCTGGTATAGCACTCACAACTCTTTGGGTCAAGGCACAAGAACTAACCAACGTCTATATCCACTGGACCGTTTGTCTTCGACACCTGAATTTTTGAGACTTATAAACCTAATGTTTAGTAACCGTTTTTTTTTTTACCAGAGTTCATACCAGAAGAGGGGTATCATTTTATTAATTCATAACAATAGAAAAACGATCCTCACTTTATGACCAGTAGAAGCCTTAATCATGTTTTCAACTATTATATTCAGTCAGTCAGTTAATTGCCATACGTGATACACGCTTGGGCGATCATGTCTCGAAAGAGACATGATTGACTGTGCAGAACATTATCCCGCAGTAGGTTATATATCATTGCTTTCTGTGGTACACTGGTTGCCATCCAAGGCTATAGGACCCAGTCTGTTCTGTTATTTGACTATTAGCTAGGGGGAGAAGAAATGTATTATATTATTACGTAGTAATTAGTGGGGGATCAGTTTATTACTTTATAACAATAAAATACCGATCTCCAACTTTATGACCTTAATCATGATTCCAACTATTATATTCAGTCAGTTAAATGCCATACGTGATACACGCTTTGGGCGATCATGTCTCGAAAATGCATGACTGACTGTGCAGAAGATTATCCCGCAGTAGGTTGAAATTACTTTCTGCGGTAGACTGGTTGCCGACCAAGGCTATAGAACCCAATCTGTCCTGTTACTTGACTCATAGCTAGAAGTAGAAGAGATGTATTATATTATTAGGGAGTAATTATTGGGGGATCAGTTTATTACTTCATACCAATAGAAAATCGATCTCCCATTTTATGACCAGTAGAAACCTTAATCATAATTCCAACTATTATATTCAGTCAGTCAGTCAAATGCCATACATGATACACGCTTTGGGCGATCATGTCCCGAAAGAGACATGACTGACTGTGCAGAAGATTATCCCGCAGAAGATTACAATTACTTTCTGCGGTAGACTGGTTTTAATCCAAGGCTAAAGTCCCGAATCTGTTCTGCTATTTAAACCCATTCCTTGAAAGAACAGAAGAGGACTAATACCTTTTCCAAGTGTGGCTGCGCGTAAGTGAATGCAACGAATTCACCTGGATTTCGAACAAGGCTTTCCGATTCTTCGTTCCGAGACGACATCTACTACACCTTAACTCGATTGTGCACTCTCTGTTTATTTCAATAGTCTATTGAAGCTGACAGTTGCTAAAAAAGTCCACTAATTGGAACTAAGTTTTCTCTCACCAATAAAATATTTTTTGAAAAAAAATCGAAAAGTCTGACAAGAAAGTCATTATATAATGTATCCAGAAGTGTCGTCTGCTGCCAAACGATGTTTGTCGTTAATCGCTAGGGAGGGTATGATAATAATAATAATAATAATAAAATAAAAATGGAAAAAAATAAATGGTTATAAATGTCGAAAATACAGACAAAAGAATAAAAAAAAAAATACGGTAAAGACAAGGAGTTGGATAAATTGCAAAAAAAAAAAGGAGATTTTCTTTAGTTTTTGTTTTAGTTTTTTGCCGCTAACGTTATCATTAATGATATTTTAGAAAGTTTCCCATTCAGAAAGAAACGTTGGCAAGAGTTGAGCTAAAAACACGCCACCTGTGATAAAAGAGACATTATGAAAATCGTTAAAATACTTAAGCTGTATTTCTTTGATGAAAATATTTCAACATGTCGCTAGATATACAGGAAATGGACCGACTTATAAATTAAGACAATATATATATATATATATATATATATATATATATATATATATATATATATATATATATTTTAAATCATATCACCCCGAGCAAGGCGGTAACGCCACTGAGGCGCAGGGGGCTACGTAGGAGTGAAAATATTGGAAAAGAGAAAGCCGGAAAGCACATCCTAAACAAGGAACAAGGGATGAGCCTCTTCACCTGTTCAATAGACGTGGGTGGAGTGTGAACCGGGCGATAGTTTAGTCTATCTACTCCAATTGAAAAAAAAAAAGAAAAGAGTGAAAAGATTGGAAAAGAGAAAGCCGGAAAACACATCCTAAACAGGGAACAAGGGATGAGCCTCTTCACCTGTTCAATAGACGTGGGTGGAGTGTGAACCGGGCGATAGTTTAGTCTATCTACTCCAATTGAAAAAAAAAAAAAGAAAAGAGTGAAAAGATTGGAAAAGAGAAAGCCAGAAAACACATCCTAAACAAGGAACAAGGGATGAGCCTCTTCACCAGTTCAATAGACGTGGGTGGAGTGTGAACCGGGCGATAGTTTAGTCTATCTACGCCAATTATATATTTATAGTGTATCGAGGCAGCAAATAATTTTCTAAACATAAACTGTTAAATATAAGAGACAATGAACGTCTATTATGTTTAATCATGAGCCGTTCGAAACGTCGTATTTTGGCTTAAATTTCAGTTGAAAATAAAGAAAATTCTCCAACATTTGGATTATTTTTTATTAATTTGGTTCTAAGCTTTCGGCTCACATGAGCCATCTTCAGAGAGGTTATTAAGACGGTAACACAATAACATCCACCATCAGCGACGATTTTATTTTGTGTTGACATAAAACTCCGCTAGGCAACGGCAATAGTTACCATCAGTCAGTCACGTGCTGTACGTGATACACGCTTTGGGCGATCATGTCTCGAAAGAGACATGACTTACTGGGCAGATTATCCCGCAGAAGGTTGCCATTGCTCTCAGCCAAGACTACAGAACCCAATGTGTCCTGTTATTTGACTCATAACTAGAGGAAGAAAAGATGATATTATAACGTAGTAATTAGTGGGGGATCAGTTTATTGATTCATAACAATATAAAACAGATCCCCCACTTTATGACTAGAAGCCTTAATCATGGTTCCAAATATTATATTTCAGTCAGTCAGTTAAGTGCCATACGTGATACACACTTTGGGCGATCATGTCTCGAAAGAGACATGACTGACTAGGCAGAAGATTATGCTGCAGTAGGTTGCCATTGCTTTCTGGGGTAGACTGGTTGCCAGCCAAGACTATAGAACCGAATCTGTCCTGTTATTTAACCCATAACTGGAAAGAAGAGACGGATTAATACCTTTCCCAAGAGTATTTGCGCGTAAGTGAATGCAATGAATTCAACTGGAATTCGAACTCGGCTCCCCACTAACTAAATAACGTTCCTTGATTGTCCTCTCCACAATTCGCCTTTTTAAAGTTTTAGTTTTTGTTTTTGTTTTCATTGCCAGAAACTCACTGCTTCCTACTTTCTTGGTGTAAATTGATTTTATAAAAATATGACTTCGTGTTACTTAACCGGAATAAAGGCCTAAGAAAGGGTGTCCATAAAGTCCGTGTGCACTTAAAAAAATATACCTTCATTAGTATTTGTAATAGAAATAAACTGTAAACGTTCAAGAATTTAAATATAAATTCAATAGTCATCTCCCGTCTCACTAACTTACATCCTCTCTCTCACGCTTTTTATTCGACCACCCAACTCTCATCAGTATTCTCTTCCTTCTCCTACTCTCTTCATGACACCCCCTGCAACCTCTCATTCCTTCTCATAACATTCCTCCTTTGTAACCCCTTGCTCAACAGTGGCAGTAAAATGCCTTGTTTGGGGCGACACGATTATAAAGAAAATAATAAAAACGATACAGTGTTTCAACAAGATTGAACTCCTTGTCATTTTGCTCTGCGTGTTAGACAGTTTCTTAATCAGGAATTTCTTAACAGAGGGATCGGAAGGCGTGGACCATTTTATTGGTCTCCATGTTCGCTAGATTTGACTCTATTAGATTTTTTTTTGTGAAAACAATTGTGTATGCAAGCAAACCTAGTTCATTAGAAGATTTGAAAGCTAAAATAACTAATGGAATTACATTCTACTTCCTACTTTCTCTGCCATTTTTTTTAATTCTTCAATCTTCTTATTTATATTTTGTTTTCTTTCTTTTGTAACACCCCAGATGATGGTCCGAACAATTTCTCCGGCGGCTGTTCTCCACGCTGTAATGTTGCCGGGGGTTGGTTGAAAAAGTCGAAATCTGGGGGCACAAGATAAACTATAAGGAACGAATTTCCACAACTTGGATGAGTTAAATCGATGCTTTATTTCGTTCAGTGTTAGTCTTGCAGGTGGAGCAGGCGATGTGACACTCAGCTCTAACTCTAATTAATGGAGATCAAATGCCGAACCGACCGACCGGAGTTTCCCTTCTTCAGCGTGCCTGACACACGTAGCTACTTCAAGCACACGCCCGACTGAACGGCTCGGAAAAATCAGTTGTATTTTTATGGAAATAATCGTCCACTAGACCACGGGTTAAAACAAAAGATAAGCATTGGCGACTGTAAGTCCAAAATTTCAAGAGACTTATATTTTGCTTCCTTTGATGTGTAAGCATCCCGCAGACATCCCATCTGCACTCAGCCTCCAACGACGTATTTTCCAGGATTTTTTTATCATTTTATCTTAATAAAGCTTCGTGTGAAGGCCGTCGGATATTTTTATAGCCCTGACACTTTAGTCGTAACCAGGCGTTTTTTTATTGCCTGGAGCAAGGGAAAATTCTATTATCTTTTCTTTATTTTCTTAATGTGTGGTCAAGATAAAGTAAAGATAGTTTGTTTTTTTTACCTGGTCACTCAAAAATCTATTTCCTAAACTTTATCTTTTATCACATCAAATCACTTAGTCAAATATTTTATTGGAAGACTGGTAGGATTTAACAGTAATCTGATGCCCTTTTCTCTTCCACAAATTTACTTATAAAAGAAAAAGCGTTTATTTATTTATTTTCTTCTTTTTCATTGTTGTTAAACAAAACACATGTTTTTAAACTATTTTTCTATTCTTAACCATTTTCTATTCTTAATATATTATAATAAAATACATATTTTGCAAATCCACCTTAATATACGCCTAGTTATCGTGTCACACTTTCATATAGTTTTCTTTCCTTTTTTTATTTCATTCTCTTACGCTCTTTTGTTTTCATTCTATCTTTAAATTTAGTTCTTTCAGTTCGTCTTATTATTCGGGGAGCTCATCTCTCGAAACAATCAGACAATTGAAGATCTTCAGAAAAAGTCAAAGACCGCAGTTAGTCATTGTTGACATTTACTACAGATGCGTAGATAAATCTTTGCGTCTGACGAGAAACAACGAGATTCCCCAGCCTTTGGAAATAACGAAAGAAATACTTACGCCATTCGATAAATCCTGGGATGATGACCGCAAAGAAAGTTTTCTCATAAACTATGTCCCTTTTGTTAGCCGTCATATTTCATTAAATAGCACCTATTTTTCATAGAGTCACATTCATACATTCATATCTAAACTTATTTATAAATGGAACTTTGTCTGTGTGTGTGTGTGTGTCCGTTAACTATAGACTGCGAAACGGCTGAACCGATTTTCTTGAAAATTTGCACAATTGTACTATAAGCGTCTGCGAGTGTTCTTAGTTAGGTTTTGTGTCGAGGTACCCCCGACAAATATCGAAAATCGATAATCGAAAAAATCGGGTCATAGAAGGAGTGGTCCGATTTTAATCAAATTTCATGCACTCATAGATAAAGACATAGAAAACGATATTCAGATGTTTCGAGGTTGCAGTTCATACAATAGTGAAGAAGATCGATAATATATATATATATATATAAAGGCAAAATGTTTGTGTGTGTGTCTGTTTATATGCCTGTATGTCTGTTTTTTTCAGCCCTTTTATTTTAGTTTTTGCTTCGTGTTTGGCTCTAAGTAGGTATAATTGTAGTTCTTAGTCTCAGCCATGATATCAGGAGTTATTTAGCCTTCAAAATTCAGTTTACGACGAAAAAAACTTATTTGATATCGATATCAGGAAATCAAAATTTGACTTACATCCATTCATTTTTCTTTCAGTCTACGGTTTCGCTTTAATTGGAAACAACTATTGCTTTCATGCCAACGTCCAAACAGTCTGAGCTACAAGACCATGGATTAGTTTTAAAGCTTTCATTACACCCGCGCAACGATGGGCTATACTGCTAGTATATATATATATATATATATATATATATATATATATATATTAAGTGCTATTGGTAATTTGTTGCAATTATTTTATTATTTCAAATATTCTTTAGGCTGAGTCTCAGCTCCAGGACCATGGATTAGTTTTAAAGCTTTCATTACACCCGAGCAACGACTGGCTATACTGATAGAGCACCTATGAAAATGGTGTCATAGATATTCACACAGTACATACAAAAGGAAGTGCTTTGTAGAGCAGTGAATATCACCTCGGGACAAGAAATCAGCGGGCCCATTTCGGATTTCAGTTAAATACAAAATTGAGAAAGGTATTAATCTGTCTTTTCCCTTCAATTATGGGTCAAATAACAGAACAGATTGGGTTATATAGCCTTGTTTGGCAACCATTCTACCGCAGAAAGCAATGGTAACCTACTGCGGGATAATCTTCTGATTGGATATCTTCTTCCCGGTCATGTCTCTTTCGAGACTTGATCGCTCGAAGCGTCTATCACGTATGTCACTTAACTAAATGACTAAATATAATAGTCATGAATAAGTCTTCTACTGGTCAGAAAGTGGGGGATCTGTTCTCTATTGTTATGAAAAATAAACTGATTCCCCATTAATTACTATGTAATAATATAATACATCTCTTCTCCCACTAGCTAAGAGTCAAATAACATTGACCTTGAACGCGCATACACCCTAATTTATAATGTTCACACCATTTTTGTTTGTTTATAGCAGCGATTGGATAGAATGTATGAAGAATTTGATCGTTTAACCATATCAGGTGTTCCATCAGTTATCATAGTTGTGATGTCTCTTAAGACAAAGACACATAGTTGTGATGTCTCTTAAGACAAAGACGCTATTTCCAAGACATATCACGTTTTAATACACCGGTAGACAATATACAGGGTATCTATAAAGTTCGTGTGCCCTTTAAAAAATGTATAACTTCATGATGAAGGTTGACAAATTGAAATCTACACTTATTTATAAATGAAACTTTGTCTGCGTGTGCGTGTGTGTGCTTCTGTCTGTATGTGTGTGTGTGTGTCCGTTAACTATAGACTCCGAAACAGCTGAACCGATTTTCTTGAAAATTTACACAGTTGTACTATAAACGTCTGCGAATGTTCTTAGCTAGGTTTTGTGTCGAGGTACCCCCGATAAATATCGAAAATCGATAATCGAAAAAAAATCGGGTTATAGAAGGAGTGGTCCGATTTTGATACACTCATAGACAAAGACATAAGAAACGATATTAAGAAGTTTCAAGGTTACAGTTCTTACAATAGTACAGAACATCGATAATATATATATATATTTAAAATGCAAGGTGTTTGTGTGTGTGCCTGTTTATCTGCCTGTAGGTCTGTATTTTTTTCAGCCCCTTTATTTTAGTTTTTGCTTCGGGTTTGGCTCTAAATATCTATAATTGTAGTTCTTAGTCTCAGCCATGATACCATTTACTCAGAGAACTTATTTAGCCTTCAAAATTCAGTTTACGACGAAAAAACCTATTTGATATCGATACCAGGAAATCAAACTTTGACTTACATCCATTCATTTTTCTTTCAGTCTACGGTTTTGCTTTAACTGGAAACAACTATTGCTTTTTAGCCTTTCGTGCCAACGTCCAAAGAGTCTGAGCTCCAGGACCATGGATTAGTTTTAAAGCTTTCATTACACCCGAGCAACGCCATGCTATACTGCTAGTATTTTTATAAGAGAAATAAAAAATTGGTCACCACTTATGACATAAAATATTTTTAGTTTTGTTACACTGCCTTCTGGTTATGCGTGCTTATAATTGAAACTGTTATTGTCATGTGAGAAAACTTTGAGATTAATCCAGTCTATTTTTTTTCATTTTTTTTTTTTTTGCTTCTATCACAGTGTAAACATGGCCCCTCCGATAGCAGTGTTCACCAAGAATGAACAAAGATAGTAATCTGAGTCCGCAAAAACATGCAACCTCATTGATGATAACTTGGCATTTTTCTATATTTCCTTAAGAGCGCATAACCCAGTGGATATATATGTTTGCTAGTTACAGTGACTGGATCCAAAGAGTTGCGAGTTCAATACTGTGTTACTGCTGTGGTTTAACAAGTAACATAGAGAGTCCGGTTAGAGAGAGATAACTAATGACTACATAAAGAGGCTTCACGCAAGGAATGGGAATGATATACCGCCAGTGATCGCAATAAAGTGTTCGGTTTGAAATTCTTAGCACCTGAAGAAGGCCGGAGCCTACAACGGCCGAATCGTCGTACAAATGTTAAAAAAGATGAAGACAATAGTCAGAATAATGTAAATAGTGATAACTTGGCAGTTCGTCATTACCTTCTCTTGGACTTGCTGAATTTTCTCATCAATGGCGGAAGATGGCGGGCGTCCTGGGCCCTTACACCCTAAACTTTCCGACTGACAAAAATTTTTTGAATATTTCAATGCTTAAACAATTTTAGAGTGGTGGGCTCAGTTTTTCATACAACGTTATAGTAAATCGATCCTCTATTGTGGAACTCCTCGCCGGTACGACATTACCATCACCTGTAAATTGGTTGATTATTAATATGTATATATATATATATATATATATATATATATATATATATATATACACTATGTATGATTAGTAAACTAGTCGCAGTTACTTTATTATTTCATACCGAAAGGCTGTTCTACTAAATATTAAATTTATTTTGTAACAAGTATTTTTTCTTGTTAAAGTATTTGTTGTGTAAATCAAATAAAATTACTTTAATTAAATAGTTTATTTTCTGTCAATATGCCTCATAAAAGATAAAATAGTTCTTGTCCTAATACTTTTGCGCGGTACTGTATATATACTAGGTGCGATTGGTAAGTTGTCGCAATTATTTTGATGCCTCATGAAAGATAAAATAGTTCTTGTCCTAATACTTTTGCGCGGTACTGTATATATACTAGGTGCGATTGGTAAATTGTCGCAATTATTTTGATGCCTCATAAAAGATAAAATAGTTCTTGTCCTAATACTTTTGCACAGTACTGTATATATACTAGGTGCGATTGGTAAATTGTCGCAATTATTTTGATGCCTCATAAAAGATCAAATAGTTCTTGTCCTAATACTTTTGGACAGTACTGTATATATACTAGGTGCGATTGGTAAGTTGTCGCAATTATCTTCTGATGCTCTATGAAAGATAAAATAGTTCTTGTCCTAATACTTTTGCACAGTACTGTATATATACTAGGTGCGATTGGTAAATTGTCGCAATTATTTTGATGCCTCATGAAAGATAAAATAGTTCTTGTCCTAATACTTTTGGGATGTACCGTATATATACTAGGTGCGATTGGTAAGTTGTCGCAATTATTTTGATGCCTCATGAAAGATAAAATAGTTCTTGTCCTAATACTTTTGCACAGTACTGTATATATACTAGGTGCGATTGGTAAATTGTCGAATTATTTTGATGCCTCATAAAAGATAAAAATAGTTCTTGTCCTAATACTTTTGCACAGTACTGTATATATACTAGGTGCGATTGGTAAGTTGTCGCAATTATTTTGATGCCTCATGAAAGATAAAATAGTTCTTGTCCTAATACTTTGCACAGTAATGTATATATACTAGGTGCGATTGGTAAATTGTCGCAATTATTTTGATGCCTCATGAAAGATAAAATAGTTCTTGTCCTAATACTTTTGGGACAGTACTGTATATATACTAGGTGCGATTGGTAAATTGTCGCAATTATTTTGATGCCTCATGAAAGATAAAATAGTTCTTGTCCTAATACTTTTGCACAGTACTGTATATATACTAGGTGCGATTGGTAAATTGTCGCAATTATTTTGATGCCTCATAAAAGATAAAATAGTTCTTGTCCTAATACTTTTGCACAGTACTGTATATATACTAGGTGCGATTGGTAAATTGTCGCAATTATTTCGATGCCTCATAAAATATAAAATAGTTCTTGTCCTAATACTTTTGCACAGTACTGTATATATACTAGGTGCGATTGGTAAGTTGTCGCAATTATTTTGATGCCTCATGAAAGATAAAATAGTTCTTGTCCTAATACTTTTGCACAGTACTGTATATACTAGGTGCGATTGGTAAATTGTCGCAATTATTTTGATGCCTCATGAAAGATAAAATAGTTCTTGTCCTAATACTTTTGGACAGTACTGTATATATACTAGGTGCGATTGGTAAGTTGTCGCAATTATTTTGATGCCTCATGAAAGATAAAATAGTTCTTGTCCTAATACTTTTGCACAGTACTGTATATATACTAGGTGCGATTGGTAAATTGTCGCAATTATTTTGATGCCTCATAAAAGATAAAATAGTTCTTGTCCTAATACTTTTGCACAGTACCGTATATATACTAGGTGCGATTGTAAGTTGTCGCAATTATTTTGATGCCTCATGAAAGATAAAATAGTTCTTGTCCTAATACTTTTGCGCAGTACTGTATATATACTAGGTGCGATTGGTAAATTGTCGCAATTATTTTGATGCCTCATGAAAGATAAAATAGTTCTTGTCCTAATACTTTTGCACAGTACTGTATATATACTAGGTGCGATTGGTAAATTGTCGCAATTATTTTGATGCCTCATAAAAGATAAAATAGTTATTGTCCTAATACTTTTGCACAGTACTGTATATATACTAGGTGCGATTGGTAAATTGTCGCAATTATTTTGATGCCTCATGAAAGATAAAATAGTTCTTGTCCTAATACTTTTGCACAGTACTGTATATATACTAGGTGCGATTGGTAAATTGTCGCAATTATTTTGATGCCTCATAAAAGATAAAATAGTTCTTGTCCTAATACTTTTGCACAGTACTGTATATATACTAGGTGCGATTGGTAAGTTGTCGCAATTATTTTGATGCCTCATGAAAGATAAAATAGTTCTTGTCCTAATACTTTTTGCACAGTACTGTATATATACTAGGTGCGATTGGTAAATTGTCGCAATTATTTTGATGCCTCATAAAATATAAAATAGTTCTTGTCCTAATACTTTTGCACAGTACTGTATATATACTAGGTGCGATTGGTAAATTGTCGCAATTATTTTGATGCCTCATGAAAGATAAAATAGTTCTTGTCCTAATACTTTTGCACAGTACTGTATATATACTAGGTGCGATTGGTAAGTTGTCGCAATTATTTTGATGCCTCATGAAAGATAAAATAGTTCTTGTCCTAATACTTTTGCACAGTACTGTATATATACTAGGTGCGATTGGTAAATTGTCGCAATTATTTTGATGCCTCATAAAATATAAAATAGTTCTTGTCCTAATACTTTTGCACAGTACTGTATATATACTAGGTGCGATTGGTAAGTTGTCGCAATTATTTTGATGCCTCATGAAAGATAAAATAGTTCTTGTCCTAATACTTTTGCACAGTACTGTATATATACTAGGTGCGATTGGTAAATTGTCGCAATTATTTTGATGCCTCATGAAAGATAAAATAGTTCTTGTCCTAATACTTTTGCAATACAGTACTGTATATATACTAGGTGCGATTGGTAAATTGTCGCAATTATTTTGATGCCTCATGAAAGATAAAATAGTTCTTGTCCTAATACTTTTGCACAGTACTGTATATATACTAGGTGCGATTGGTAAATTGTCGCAATTATTTTGATGCCTCATAAAAGATAAAATAGTTCTTGTCCTAATACTTTTGCACAGTACTGTATATATACTAGGTGCGATTGGTAAGTTGTCGCAATTATTTTTGATGCCTCATGAAAGATAAAATAGTTCTTGTCCTAATACTTTTGCACAGTACTGTATATATACTAGGTGCGATTGGTAAATTGTCGCAATTATTTTGATGCCTCATAAAATATAAAATAGTTCTTGTCCTAATACTTTTGCACAGTACTGTATATATACTAGGTGCGATTGGTAAATTGTCGCAATTATTTTGATGCCTCATGAAAGATAAAATAGTTCTTGTCCTAATACTTTTGCACAGTACTGTATATACTAGGTGCGATTGGTAAGTTGTCGCAATTGATTTGATGCCTCATGAAAGATAAAATAGTTCTTGTCCTAATACTTTTGCACAGTACTGTATATATACTAGGTGCGATTGGTAAATTGTCGCAATTATTTTGATGCCTCATAAAATATAAAATAGTTCTTGTCCTAATACTTTTGCACAGTACTGTATATATACTAGGTGCGATTGGTAAATTGTCGCAATTATTTTGATGCCTCATGAAAGATAAAATAGTTCTTGTCCTAATACTTTTGCACAGTACTGTATATATACTAGGTGCGATTGGTAAATTGTCGCAATTATTTTTGATGCCTCATGAAAGATAAAATAGTTCTTGTCCTAATACTTTTGCACAGTACTGTATATATACTAGGTGCGATTGGTAAGTTGTCGCAATTATTTTGATACCTCATGAAAGATAAAATAGTTCTTGTCCTAATACTTTGCACAGTACTGTATATATACTAGGTGCGATTGGTAAATTGTCGCAATTATTTTGATGCCTCATGAAAGATAAAATAGTTCTTGTCCTAATACTTTTGCACAGTACTGTATATATACTAGGTGCGATTGGTAAGTTGTCGCAATTATTTTGATGCCTCATGAAAGATAAAATAGTCCTTGTCCTAATACTTTTGCACAGTACTGTATATATATACTAGGTGCGATTGGTAAATTGTCGCAATTATTTTGATACCTCATAAAAAGATAAAATAGTTCTTGTCCTAATACTTTTGCACAGTACTGTATATATACTAGGTGCGATTGGTAAATTGTCGCAATTATTTTGATGCCTCATGAAAGATAAAATAGTTCTTGTCCTAATACTTTTGCACAGTACTGGTATATATACTAGGTGCGATTGGTAAATTGTCGCAATTATTTTGATGCCTCATGAAAGATAAAATAGTTCTTGTCCTAATACTTTTGCACAGTACTGTATATATACTAGGTGCGATTGGTAAGTTGTCGCAATTATTTTGATACCTCATGAAAGATAAAATAGTTCTTGTCCTAATACTTTTGCACAGTACTGTATATATACTAGGTGCGATTGGTAAATTGTCGCAATTATTTTGATGCCTCAGAAAAGATAAAATAGTTCTTGTCCTAATACTTTTGCACAGTACTATATATATATATATATATATATATATATATATATATATATATATATATATATATAATAAATAATAAATCCTACATCTCCTTGGTAAAGCCCTTCCGGGTAAGTACAGTTTTCTTTTTGTCTCGTTTTTATACATCATTTTCTCTCTTCTCCAGAGACACTCCGTCTCAGAATATTCTCACTCCCCGACACGCACACACATTAACACACACATATAGGCATAGGAACCCATGACAAAATCGAAGTTAAACTTAAAAATTTGATTTAGAAAAAACTTTTGAATTCCCCGTAGTAAACATTATACCCTTAATATTTTTTATCATTTTTCTCATCGTTTATTTTACTATTATTTTTTGTATTATTATTGTGTCATTTTTCATCATATTTCGATTTCTGCTATGGTCGCACTACCTACCAAGTCTGCGGGAAGACCTAAGGCAGGTCGTGGTGCGTCGTTATGGCTCCATTTCATGTATTTTCTATCTCCCCTGTCATTCCTAGCGCCACACAGTTCTCCCCAGCGTGTGACCCGCACTTAACAAGCCTGGGTTTCCAGGGATCCTCTGAATGTGTTGTTTTATTCCTTTTTAAATCATTCCAAGTGCACCTACTATAGCTGGTACGATTTTTGTTTTCAATTTCCACAGTTTTCCTATTTCAATTTCCAGGTCTTTATATTTTGACAATTTTTCGAATTCCTTGGTTGCCATGTTACCAACCGCCGGACAAGCCACACCAATCAATAGACAAGTCCCCTGTTTCTGGTTCTCAATAATAATGTCTGGCCTACCCGCCCCAATCCCTCTGTTTGTCATTTCTTATTATTATTCTTGTTCTTTTTCTTCTCATATTATTATTACTATTATTATTATTATTATTATTCGTAGTAGTAGTAGCAGTAGTAATTAGCAGAAGTAGTAGTATTCACTACTCCCTCACCACCTTCTTCTTCTTCTTCTTTTTATTATTATTATTATTATTATTATTATTATTATTATTATTATGTCATTTTTCATCATATTTCGATTTCTGCTTTGGTCTCACTACCAACCAAGTCTGCGGGGAGACCTAAGGCAGGTCGTGGCGTGTTGTTATGGCTCCATTTCATGTTTTTCTATCTTCCCTATCATCCCCAGCATTACATAGATAGAGTTTTCCTTAGTGTGTGGGCTGTACTTAATCAGACAATTTTTTGTATATCTCTTAAGCCTAGGTTTCCAGGGATTCTTTCAATGTGTTGTTTTGTTCCATTTTTTATCATTCCAAGTGCACCTACTATCACTGGCACAACTCTTGTTTTCAATTTCCACATTTTTTCTATTTCAATTTCCAGGTCTTTATATTTTGACAGTTTTTCAAATTCCTTGATTGCTATGTTACAATCCGTTGGACAAGCCATATCAATTAATAGACAAGTTTTCTCCTTCTGGTTTTTAACAATAATGTCTGGCCTGTTTGCTTCAATTTTTCTGTCTGTGTAGATGGTGTAATCTCATAGAATGGTGACATCTTCTATTTCCACAACCGGTGGCCGGCGATGTTTATACCAGTGCTTGTTCACAGATTTTCCATAGTGTTTGCACACTGCCAAATGTAAACATTGCCCCACTCCATGGTGATGATTTCTACATTCACCCGGGGCAAGTACAGAACAACCTGAGATTAGATGGTCTATTGTCTTCTGGTGTTTATCACAAAATCTGCACCCTGGATCCACTCCACCATGTACAATATTTACCTGAAAGTTTCTAGTGAAAAGACTTTGGTTTTGCGCTTTGGTTTTGCCTTTAGTCTCAGACTTTAATCCCGATGCACCTAACCATCGATGATTATTAACTTTATCAACATTAAATTTATTGGCACGTTCTGGATATTGGCCATGCAGAGGTTTCTCTTGCCAGCGTTGTTTCATCTGTTCAAGAGCTTTATCTTTGGCTTTCATTTTCATATTTTTTGCCACATTGATTGGTTCTTGGCTTCTGTTTTGCTTTTCTACAGAATCTACTAATGTAAATTTTGTTTGTATTTACTGCCTTCTTTTACAATTAATTTTTTTTCTTTCTGTATTCAAGTTGTTTGACTAATTGTATTATCCAATCCTTTGTTGTTTTTATGTATGTTAGGAAGCCAATAGTTGCTGTCTTGTATGACAATTCTAGCTGAATAAGACCTCTTCCAACTTCTTTACGGGGTATGTATAGACGGTCTACATCAGCCTTTGGAGGATGTATTTTATGCTTAGAAAGAAGCTTTCTTGTTTTAGAATCCATTCGCCTGATGCCGTTTAGAGTCCAGTTTAAGATGTTGAAACTATATTGGACAACTGGGATTGCAAGGCTATTAATGGCCATAACTCTGTTCTGTGAATTTAATTCAGTTTTTAATATCATTCGTAGCCTTCTATAGTACTCTTTACGCACTATTTCTTTCATTTTTTTATGGTGAATGTTTTCACTCTCATTTACACCTAGGTATTTATAAGCTTCTTCTGGCTTTAATTCTTTTATTGTTACAGCAGGGTCTAGGCTAATTGAGGATGTTTCTTGTATTGATCCACGTAAAACTGTAGCTTTAGCACATTTATTCAAATTGAATTTAATTCCAATGTCTTCGCTGAAGCATTTTACAGTTTGCAGAAGACTTTCCAGCTCGTTATCATTCTTAGCATACAACTTTAAGTCATCCATGTAAAATAGATGGCTTATTTTCTTTTGGGCTATTTTATAACCACAATCTGTCTTGTTAAGTTGACGGTTTAATGCTATTAATGATATGCAGAATAGTAAGGGAGACAAAGAATCACTTTGAAATATACCTCTTTTGATGTTTATTTCACATTATTATTATTATGTCATTTTTCATCATATTTCGATTTCTGCTTTGGTCTCACTACCAACCAAGTCTGCGGGGAGCCCTAAGGCAGGTAGTGGCGTGTTGTTATGGCTCCATTTCATGTTTTTCTATCTTCCCTATCATCTCCAGCATTACATAGATAGAGTTTTCCTTAGTGTGTGGGCTGTACTTAATAAGACAATTTTTTGTATACCTCTTAAGCTGGTGTTTCCAGGGATTCTTTCAATGTGTTGTTTTGTTCCATTTTTTATCATTCCAAGTGCACCTACTATCACTGGCACAACTCTTGTTTTCAATTTCCACATTTTTTTCTTTTTTTTTATTATTATTATTATTATTATTATTATTATTATTATTATTATTATTATTATATTTTTGTTATAATTTTTTAAAATAGTATTTTTGAAATGTAAGAGTGTTCTTTTAAATAGACTTTATATAATAGTATTATTTCCTAATTTTATTTTCGTTAATTTTATCAGTTATTTTTATCAAGTTTAATTTTTCTTTATTATTTTTATTATTATCATTATTATTATTATTTATTATTATTATTACTTTAAAGTTTTTAAATATTATTTTTATTAATATTCTATATATTATTATATTATTATTACTACAAATAAGCTTGATGAAATTATATAATAATATTTTTATTACCCTTTGAATTAGTAAGAGAAACTAACAATTCATTTTTTCTAGTGAAAATTTAACCCATAATTTTCATTTTTTATGTGATGCATCTTAATATAGCCAACTAAAAATCCAAGTGAAAATACACTGACTTCCATAACTATCTCGTCGTCTAGATATAATAGAGACGTTAATATCTAACACTGTTAAGCTAACAACCTCACTCATATGTTTCTTCTCTTTTTCTTTCTTTTTTTTTCTTTTTACTTGAATCTTTTTATCTGGATAACTTTAACCCATTCGTTGTTGTATGAATTTGGTCTGAGGAGCGGTCTATAAGAGAGTCGCGAAATAAAATATTACCAATGGGTTTATAAAAACATCCAACTTATATATATATATATATATATATATATATATATATATATATATATATAAATTAAAAAATGATTAATTCAATGATGTTAAATGACCATTTCGATATGAAGATCCCCACGGGGGATAACACTACTGAGGTGATGGGTTATCCCCCGTGGGGATCTTCATATCGAAATGGTCATTCAACATCATTGAATTAATCCTTTTTTAATTTATATCTGCTCTGTAATATTTTATTTCATGGAGCTCTCTTCCTGTATCATTTTTTAATATTAAAATAATTTTTTTTAATATTAATTAGGATCGGGTTTTTGGAATTTACCTTCCTGCTTTTTCCCTTGGATTAAACTGTCTGAATTAATATATATATATATATATATATATATATATATATATATGCAGCTTATCTTCACTCAGACATATCTGGTTGAATATTCTGAACATATGTCTATTTTCATTTGATTTCCCTCGAATTCTCTGATCGACTTCGTAGTGTTAATTAATTAAGGAAGTCGTAGTAGTTTTTTTTATTTTATTTTATTTTTCCAGGTACATTCAATCATACCCGAGATCATATCTCTATACTTGCTAAGATAAAAATTAATGTAATTGATATTTGAGATTTTTTATACATACGTAGAAAACGTGTTTTGTTATAATTAATTAAACACTCGTGAACGGGAGCTCTGTTATAATTAATTCTAAGAATTAACTGTTAAATCCACGACGCGCATGCAAACATTTTTGCTATTTTAGACATTTTAAAACATTGTCGCTATATTTATAATTATCATTATTTAGTGTTGGTTTTCTGTCTCTTCTAAACTCCTTCCTCTTTGTTAAACCCAAACGCCGGGTCATCAAATGTTGCATATGGATGCACTGTACTTCTTATTTTGAAACCTGGCGTCTTTCTTCGTACCTTTCATAATGTCTCTTTTATTTCATTCGCTTTCTCTACAGTTTTCCTCTTTTTGTTCTTTATTTTCTCAATGTCTTTTTAAGATCCCTCATTCTGGTTTGCCATTTTCTCTCCCCCACCTACCTCGCATACAAAAGTTTACCAATATAAGGAAGCGAATTTTCCATCTTTGAAATTATAATTTATAATAAATATTCATAGATGTATTTCTATATTGAGCACTGTTTAAATTAATATTTTGAACGTTGTTAATATTTTCTTCGTTCCTTATTCATTTGTATATATATATATATATATATATAAACTACGTTACCTTCCTTAATGAATTTCATATACAAACATAGAAGTTGGTGAGAGAATTCGAGAGGACTAAAATAAAAAAGGTCATTATATATATATATATATATATATATATATATATATATATATATATATATATATGGCTTTAAAAAGAACAGACGTCATTTTATTTACACCCGAGGAACCTTTCGGCCAACTCTTATCGAGGGTTTACGTTGGCTTTAATTTTAAGGGAATTAAGGAAAAGGACAAGGCAAAATAAATTAAATTACTTACAATGATGCTGATGTACTTTCCAGTGGCTCTCTCAGACCTATAAGAACAACACAATCTGCTCTGGATTCCGCTATTGGCCGACATCTTTTGGACAATCAAGTGTGTGCCTCGGCATATGAGGACAGCTGGTTTACTGTCTTGCACAGCGCTCGGTCTACACATCATCTACGTATTTTGGAAGCAATTTGCTTGAAAATTCAACAGCCGAGCCTGTGCAGACAGAAAGAGCGGTTTTTACGCTCCTTACAATTGCTGGTGAGTCTGTGATTGTAACATTTTTTCACTTTTAAACACTCTTGTGGAATTACATGTGTACACCCCCCTTATATTTTATGTGTTTTTTTTTCAATAAATTTATTTTTAAACGAGTTCCATCGTCTCCCAGCATTGTAAGTAATTTAATTTATTTTGCCTTGTCCTTTTCCTTAATTCCCTTAAAATTAAAGCCAACGAGAACCCTTGATAAGAGTTGGCTGAAAGGTTCCTCGGGTTTAAATAATATGACGTCTGTTCTTTTTAAAGCCATTAGTACTTTCTGTGGGTACAAATCATTATTTATATATATATATATTGATTGTTTAATACTTAGTTTTTGGTTCTAATAGGGTTAGACCAGTACACATTTGTATTAAAAAGTGTTCTGTGCAATTATATTGTAAAACATTTGAATATTTTTCATTTTTAACCGAGTGATTTCGCGACCTAGGTTTCTACCATGAGTGGTGTCTTCAGGCGATTTTTAATAACTCGATTTTTTTAAAAAATCGCCTGAAGACACCACTCATGGTAGAAACCAAGGTAGCGAAATAACTAGTTTAAAAATCAATATATATATATATATATATATATATATATATATATATATATATAATGAAAATAAAGCACCTAAAGTTGAATGGCAAATCCTCGAACAAACAAGAACATCTCAATCAATAAAGGAATCATGTTTCCTTTGTATTCAAGAAAAAAATCGAAATCATTAAATACATGAATACCAACATACTATTAAACCAGAGGTATGAAACCACAGTAAACTGCAAACACATTAAAGAGCTAACCTTACAATCATGCTAAAAACTACAAAAACTAAAGTTAGGAACACTTAGAGACGATAAACCTTTATAATATCAACAAGACTCTTACATCAAATTTTACCTATTCCATGCCACACACTGTGATCTAAATTAAAGTTTTATAGAAGAAAGTGATTTCCTAAATTTACAATTAAGGTTAAATATACAAAAATAGATTAATTATAAAATCTAAGTTTAAATACAAAAAAATCGTGTAGTCGTACAATTTAGTTATAAAGATAGTTTCACTAAATGGTAATTACCATTCCCACTTCATCGTATCTATTCCTACTCCTCCCCAATATGTGTACATTTCCTTATTTTCTCCTTTGACGAAGGAAAAAAATCAAGTCATTAATCAAGTTTATTAATCAACTCTATCCCCTACCTATTCCCTCTTTTCACTTAAAATTATAACGGACAAATCACAAGACGTATTCCCTTGTCGCTAACCCCTACCAACATCCCACACACAACTCACCAAATATAAGAAAAGAGACTTTCCATTGCTTTCCACACCACCTGATGAGACATTGTCATGTCAATGTCGAAACAAAATGTACACTTTGTCGTGAATAATAATATGTACATGTTCTAAACTATAATTTTTAATATATATATATATTAAGGTCATGATTTTTGACATTTTCCAAAATGAGTGATTTCCTGTATCATAGTTCGAAATTAAAAGAATATAAAGAATGATTTATAATTCGGTTTATTCTTTCAAAATGTCACACCCAATACGAAATCTCTACAATTGTATACATACCATTTTGAAGGATGTGCGTTGTGGTACAGTGGATATCGGCTCGGAACGAGAAACCGGAGAGCCGAGTTCGAATTCCAGTTGAATCCATTGTATTCACTTACGCGCAAATACCCTTCGGAAAGTTATTAATCCGTCTCTTCCCTCCAGTGATGGGTTAAATAGCAGGACAGATTGGGTTCTATAGCCTTGGTCGGCAACCAGTCTACCGCAGAGAGTAATTTCAACCTACTGTGGGATAATCTTCTATCCAGTCAGTCATGTCTCTTTCGAGATATGATCGCCAAAAGCGTGTATCACGTATGGCACTTAACTGACAGACTGAATTTAATAGTTGGAATCTTGATTAAGGCTTCTACTGGCCATAAAATGGGGGATCGGTTTTCTATTGTTATGAAGTAATAAACTGATCCCCCACTAATTAATACCTAATAATACATCTCTTATACTTCTAGCTATGAGTCAAGTAACAGGACAGATTGTGTTCTATAGCCTTGGTCGGCAACCAGTCTACCGCAGAAAGCAATGGCAGCCTACTGCAGGATAATCTTCTGCCCAGTCAGTCATGTCTCTTTTGAGACATGATCGCCCAAGCGTGTATAACATATGGCACTTAACTGACTGACTGAATATAATAGTTGAACATATGATTAAGGGTTCTACTGAGCATAAATTGGGGTATCAGTATTATATTGTTATAAAGTAATAAACTGATCCCCAGTAATTACTACATAATATAATACATATCTTCCCTTTCTGGCTATGAGTCAAATAACAGGACAGATTGGGTTTTATAGCCTTGGTCAGCAACCAGTCTACCGCAGAAAGCAATGGCTATGTACTGCGGGATAATCTTCTGCCCAGTCAGTCATGTCTCTTTCGAGACATGATCGCCCAAAGCGTGTATCACGTATGGCACTTAACTGACTGACTGACCCTTTTGAAAATTAATCGAAAGAAAATGATATAATTTCCATCTTAGACCAAATAAAATTTTAAAACATCAACAACTTTCCAGAATTATTTATCACTGAAGTAAAAACAAGAAAAGAAACACAAACTATTCTTATGAAATAAACCCAAAGGAACACGAAAAAAATGAGGACATCACCAAATCTTTAAGAAAAAATGTGAGCCGAAAGCTTAGACCCGATAAAAAATCAACAATTATTGTGATTTTTTGTTGTCTTTCAACGACATCACCATCAGGTATATCAGACGGTATGAACGGATCCTACACAAAATTAATAGACAAAACTTGTCTATATTATTCAATGAAATCTGCATTAATTTATATATATATATATATATATATATATATATATACATACACTACGGGCCATAATTATTAGGCCACCTCAGTTCTTTTAAAAAAGAAATGATGTATTTCATACTATTTTTAGTATTTATTGCCAAGTGGATAATTCTAAATGAAAATAGAATGGTTCTTTTGTTATTGTTACTTTGCAAAATTTTACAAGTCAAATAGCGACAATTTACCCATCGCATCCAGTAGATTATATATATATATATATATATATATATATATATATATATTGTGTGTATTTTGGCAGCATTTTTTCATTAATGCAGGTTTCATTGAATAATATAGACAAGTTTTGTCTATTAATTTTGATGTAGGATCCGTTCATACCGTCTGATATACTTCATGGTGATGTCGTTGAAAGACAATGTGTCAAGATTTTCATTCGCTATTTCAATTTGCCTTTTCACAAGGCTCCATCAAGTATATCAGACGGTATGAACGGATCCTACACAAAATTAATAGACAAAACTTGTCTATATTATTCAATGAAACCTGCATTAAAGAAAAAAGATACCTATGTTGAAAATAATTACAAAAAAACTAAAATTATTACAGATAAACTGGATTCAAGCCAAAAAATACAATGTTTAACCGGTAGACAAACATCCCTAACAATTAAAAACCACAAATAAGATTTTCCCAATAACACCTCATACCGTCTAAAAAATCCAACCAAAGCGGAAGTGATCAAAATCAACAATCAAATATTAAATAATATTTTTGACTTACAAAGAATTGCCACTGAAGCTAACGAATGTAAGAACACAAGGGATTGTATTCCTGAATCCAAAAATCCGAAACAAAAATAAATATACGTTCATTAAATATGGCATAAAAACTTTTAGCCATCAATTTATAAAAAATGCTTGATGGAAGCGTTTAAGTTCGCTAAAAAGGTACATAAACATATCATCGAAACATATATGTATATAATCCTACATTGCCGCAAATCCATACTTTCCACAATGGCGAAGCATTTATTAAAAAATCAAATAAGCACCTTTAATGTACCACAAGGATCCTTTGATGGAGCCGAAATTTCAGAATTGAAATATAATCAGCGAAATTATCCACATCTCTGTATAATCCACGGATTATACAGAGATGACGGATGAATGACAGCACTGGAAAACAAAAGAGAAACAAAACGCCAGAAACTTAAATAGCAACGTCCAAAACAAGGCCATTCATAGGGAATGAAACTGCAGAGAGAAAAATAAATGCCCTCTTCAAGGACACTGTAATACAAGAGACGTCATTTACAAAGCAAAAGTTCATGGGGCAACAGATGTGAAAAAAAATTTTCACCAAGATTTAAAAAAAAATAACTTAAAAAAATAATTTAATTCATTTATGAATAAGTCTTAAAAGTTTCATTAAAATTCGGCCCTAGTTTGATTTTTGCAAGAATTTTCAAATTAATGTGTGTCACCGGGAAAAAAAGTGTGTTATGTAATATTACGTTTTCCAATGTAAACTCTCAACGATTTGGCTCCTCGCTTACGAAAAGAAAAACAAGATTAAAAGTTAATCTTTACTCTTAATAATAACATAAACATTTTGATAGAAAAAGTTCGTTTTTGTTAACTTTCGGACCATTTTCTTCATATTCTAATTTTTAGCGATTGAGTAGATGTATATATGTATATATATTATTCATCTACATGCAAGCCTGTTTCGCTGTATCACAGCTCATCAGTGTGGCTACACATCCGGGATCAAAACTCGACCGATTTGGTGTCAGTCTGAGTCCCTACTTCATATACCATCGGCCCATAGAACGAGAGTGGAGGAAATTGTAGCTCGTGAATGCAACGACTTTCAGGTGAATTCTTTGCATACCCTGATAAAAAATATTAATCTACCTCTTCTCCCTCCATCTATGAGTTAAATAGCAGGACAGAGTCGGTTCTATACCCTTGGTTTGCAACCAGTCTACCGCAGAAAGAAATGGCAACCTACTGCAGAAATATTTTCTGTCTAATCAGTCATGGATCAAAATAGACATGATTGCCCAAGTGTGTATCACGTATGGAAGTTAACAGGCTGAGATTATTATGAGTTGTATAGCCTGATAGATTGGGTTCTATGGCCTTGGTTGGCAACCAGTCTACCGTAGAAAGAATTGGCAACCTACTGCGGAAAAATATTCTTCCTGGTCAGTTATGGATCGAAAGAGACATGATTCCCCAAGCATTTATATGGTATGGAACTTAACTTACTAATTAACGAACGTATTTATTTTTAATTACAGTTTGATTTAAGAAATTGTAGAACATTATGTGGATTAATATCATAAAAATTGGTTTGTTTGTTTGGTTGGTTTGATTTGTTTAGCGGCATATCAACACCGCTATGGGTTATCTAATGTCAAAATCTAAATAATTCAAATGCAACTGTAGGCTTTAAGCCAAAGAGTAAATGCATTGTTGGTCATTTTTTAAATATAGAAATATATTGCTGATACTTTTACTATAGAAGTATATTTTATACTTTCATATGTTATATTTTGTTTTTCATTTGGGGTTTATTATTTATCTATAGCTGGGACCCTAACGGATGCTAACATTCCTGATAAGGGTACACCTGGGAATAACAGAAATTCAAAGGTGGATCCATGCTCCTCAAAACATCCATTATCCCTACCAGAGACCTTGCTGCCGGATATAGTTAATCGTCACGCCCTGGATTATTTATATACAACTATATACCCGGTGGTTATTTCATACTAGCAGTATAGCCCGGCGTTGCTCGGGTGTAATGAAAGCTTTAAAACTAATCCATGGTCCTGGAGCTCAGACTCAGCCTAAAGAATATCTGTGTGAAATTTGTTGAGAATCGGATAAAAATTGTGGATTTGTATAAAGGACATACAGACAGATAAACAGACACACACAAAAAGTTGCCTTTTACATAAATATATTATCGATTTTCTGCACTATTGTAAGAACTACAACCTTGAAACTTCTGAATATCGTTTCTTATGTCTTTGTCTATGAGTGTATCAAATTTGATTAAAATTGGATGATACCGTCTATAACTCGATTTTTTCGATTATCGATTTTCGATATTTATCGGGGGTACCTCGACACAAAACCTAGCAAAGAACACTCGCAGACGCTTATAATACAACTGTGTAAATTTTCAAGAAAATAGGTTCAGCCGTTTCGGAGTCTAGAGGTAACGGACACACACACACAGACAAAGTTCCATTTAAAAATAGGTCTAGATTTTTGAAGTACAGCAATGTATCGTTGTTGAAAATGAAAGATTTCGTGGCCTTGTCGTTTCAAAAACTATCCCTCAACATCGTGGACTCTACCGTGAAATGCTATCAAACGTGGTGGCGCCAGTTATGAACGCCCTGCTATTAATTATTAAGTTCGCGCTTTAATTAAACGAGTGTGACTTTGCATAATTCCTTGTGTGGCGCGCCATCTCGTGACCACAAACTTTTGATCTCCGAATTTCTGTTTTCGAACGCAAGTTGTTGCCAACCTGTGATTTGTGTAATGGATCAGCGTGCAGTGATCACGCAACCGGCGATTTCTGATACACTGCCAACCCCTTGGCTTCGTCAACGTCACTTGGGTCGAGAAACGGTGGGTGGAGAACGAGAGGAGGTGCGAGCGTAAAGAAACGATGATTGAGAACAGGGCCAAGCGAGCCGCGTGTTTAAAGCCGCGGGCGAAAGCAAATTGTAGAATCTTGAGAGATACTGGTGGAAAGATAAATGAGCTGGTCTGCCTGGAGTCAACAGTTATGCCGTGGAAGGAAGATCGCGGGGAGAGAGTCACACAACCCGATCTTTTCCCAACCTGATGTCAGGTGAAAAGGAATTATTTCGCAACACGCCGAAGGTTCTTACCCAACTGCCATCCTTCTGCGAGAGAGCTAAAACCTAGCGTAAATGTACTATAATATACAAAATGATCAGCTTTCTGTGCATATCTTTATTCAACAGACCTGAAAGAGATTACCGCTACCTTTAAATTGTTTTTTTTTTTTTTTTCATTTTTTTTCTTTTTTTTTTTTTAGCTAATCGGTTATTACATAAAATTTTCGATTATCAAAAAAAAAAAAAAAATTTTGAAAAAAATTTCAATATTTAAACAATTTTAGTGGGCGGGGGCTCAGTTTCTCATACAACGTTCTAGTAAACCGATCCTCCATTTTGGAACCACTCGCGTTGGGGTCGTTTTGTTTTGTTTTGTTTTTTTGTGTGTGTGAGAGGGGGACAAGTTGTTGCTCCTATTTTTGTCTTTTTTAAGTTTTCTTTAGTTCTTACGATGACATCTTTCTCGGAAACTCCAAAAATGGCTTTATTCAAAAATTTCGCAAAGGATTCAGTTGTTGAATATGCGCAAGCAAAAAAGTTAATTGCACAGAATCGATTTACTATAAAGTTGTATGAAAAACTGGACCCCCACCACCTAAAATTTACATGTTGAAATTTTTACAATTTTTTTTTTAGTCAATCGGAAAGTTTAGGGTTCAATCGATAAGATTGCACAGAGAAAAAAAATTAAAAAATTGAAAATCAACCAATTTACAGATGGTGGTAATGTCATACCGGCGAGTGGTTCCAAAATGGAGGATCGATTTACTATGACGCTGTATGAAAAATTGAGCCCCACCCACTAAAATTGTTGAAATATTGAAATTTTTCCAAACATTTTTTTCAGTCGGAAAGTTTAGGGTGTAATAGATAAGTTTGCACTGAAAAAAGTAAAAAAAAAAAAAATGAACAATGACAAATTTAAAGGTGGTTTTAGTCTCCCTCGGGTCCGCTCTTTATTCAAATTTCACTTCAGGTTTGTTGCAGTTGTTGAATAAATGAGCATTTCCTATTGAAACCATAAGAAATACAGAGTGGGGCAGAGCAACTTGCTTATTTGGAATAACAAATTAAACAAAAGTAATGCATATATACATGTAATTTTTTAAACAGCATCAATTACAACATTTAAATTTTATGTTTTACAATCTTTAAAGATGACATCAGTCAGATGACGTCCATTCTGATCAATACACTGGGTTAATCGTACTCTGAAGTTTCGGGCAACTCTTTCTAGCATATTGGTGGATATGTTGGCGACAACTTGACAAAACCTTGAAATATCAGTCAGTTAAGTGCCATACGTGAAACACGTTTGGGCGATCATGTCTCGAAAGAGACATAACTGACTGGGCAGAAGATTATCCCGTAGTAGGTTGCCATTGCTTTCTGCGGTAGACTGGTTGCCGACCAAGGCTATAGAACCCAATCTGCCCTGTTATTAAATCTATAACTGGGAGGAATAAACGGATTAATACCTTTTCCAAGGGTATTTGCGTGTAAGTGAATGCAATGAATTCAGCTGGAATTCGAACTCGGCTCCCCGATTTCTCGTTCCGAGCCGATATCCAATGCACTACAACGCACATCCTTGAAATATAATGAAACAGTTTAGTATTTCATGAAGTTGGCATGTCAAATCTAAACCGAAAAGTGTAGAATATTACGAACATTGGTTGTGTTTACGACTTTAGTTAACTTATCTTTTTTGGTGGGTATAATGATTTACTGATAAAGTCTCGCAAACTGACCCATAGCTGTAGAGAGAAGAGGTGTACTCATAGCTTTCCCAAGAGTATTTATGCACAAGAGAATATAACGAATCCAACTGGAATTGAAACTGCTCTGATTCCTAATTCAAAGCCATTATTGTTACACAAACTGCATATACAGGGTAGCGCAGAACTTGTTTATTTGGAATTACAAATTAAACAAAAGGAATGCAGATATACATATAATCTTTAAAACAGCATCAGTTACAACATTTAAATTTTATGTTTTACAAGCTTTAAAGATGACATCAGTCAGATGGTGTCCATTCTGCTCAATACACCGGGTTAATCTGAAGTTTCAGTCAATCCTTTCCAGCATATTGGTGGGTATGTTCGCGACAACTTGACAAATATTGTTCTTGAGGTGAGACAAGGTGTTAGGACGATCGTTGTAAACATTCGACTTCAGGTAGCCCCATAGAAAATAGTCACAGGGTGATAAATCAAGGGACCGTGCTGTCCAATGCAGATAATTTTTAAAATTGCGTTAATTTGTTTTACAAGAGCAGTCTAAAAAATTTGGAATCTGAACTTCAAAAATCACTCCCATTGCAGTTTTAAAAAAAAATCTCTTCCAATATTACCCAGGAAAATATTAAAATTATTCTGATAAAACCATAAAAATGCAGAAAGACAATAATTTCTATGAAATGGCCAAGTGAATATATATATATATATATATATATATATATAATGAATTAGTCAACTTTAAGGTCGTAATTTTTACAATAAGTTTAAAGTTTTGCGGAATTTTAAGACTTTAAAACAACCATTGACACTTCAAAATAATTTTTATAATTACGTTTATTTCCTATTGAAAGCATAAGAAATACAGGGTGGGGCAGGGCAACTTGCTTATTTGGAATAACAAATAAAACAAAAGTAATGCAGATATACATGTAATTCTTTAAACAGCATCAGTTACAACATTTAAATTTTATGTTTTACAATCTTTAAACATGACATCAGTCAGATGGTGTCCATTCTGATCAATACACTGGGTTAATCGTACTCTGAAGTTTCGGTCTACTCTTTCCAGCATATTGGTGGGTATGTTGGCAACAACTTGACAAATGCTGTTCTTGAGGTGAGACAAGGTGTTAGGACGATCGTTATATACATTTGACTTCAGGTAGCCCCATAGAAAATAGTCACAGGGTGATAAATCAAGGGACCGTGCTGGCAAATGCAGATAATTTTTAAAATTGCGTTAATTTGTTTTACAAGAGCAGTCTAAAACATTTAGAATCTGAACTTCAAAATCATTCCCATTGCAGTTTAAAAAAATCTCTTCCAATATTACCCAGGAAAATATTAAAATTATTCTGATAAAACCATAAAAATGCAGAAAGACAATAATTTCTATGAAATGGCCAAGTGTATATATATATATATATATATATAATGAATTAGTCAATTTTAAGGTCATTATTTTTACAATAAGTTTAAAGTTTTGCGGAATTTTAAGACTTTAAAACAACCATTGACACTTTAAATATTAAAGACTTTAGACTTTAAATATATTATACACTGATATTATGTTAGACTTTATTACACAACATTTTCACAAAGTGATGAACAAACCTACGTTTAGTTATATTTTAATGGTAAATACACCATGCAAATCTCAGTATGGATGTGTAGGTGGTATAATGGTTAGTGGCTCAGAAGTCTGCAAACCAAGTTTTAATTTCAGTGAAGTTCATTATATTCCTTTTGCATACTCTTTGGTGGTAAGAAAGAACTTTAGAGAAACAACTTGCTTAGCTATGAGGAAAACAACATTACAAATTGTTTAACTTTAATACCTCAAAGCCTTGAAATATAATTCCTAATTCAAACCATTACCGGCTGCAGTCACTCTCTCACCGGCGTGACGTGGTTTCCCTGTGCCTCTTTTATAAATACTTTCACGGCTTCTGCTCTGATGAACTTAAATCACTGGTGCCCCCAAGGTACGAATTTGCACGAGATACTAGATTAGCAACTAGGTCCCTCCCTTTTACAGTGAAACCGATAAAATGCAACCGCAATTTCTACTCGAATAGCTTCTTTTCTCGCACTTCTCGCCCGTGGAATTCCCTTCCACACACTTGCGTCCCTGACAGCTACAATCTCCAGGAGTTTAAATGTAGGGTCAGTAGACACCTCCTAACACACAAACTCGCACCCATTCTCTTAAACACTCTTCCTATGTACCCCTTTTCTCGTCTATCACCCTCCTTCTGACATTTCCTATATCTAATCACTCTCTCACCACCTTCCCCTATCTAACCCCCTGCGCTATAGTGGCAGTGGAATGCCTTGCTTGGGGTGAAATGATTAAAAACAAACTTCATATACAGAGTAGCGCAGAACAATTTGCTTATTTGGAATAATAAATTAAACAAAAGTAATGTAGATATACATGTAATTCTTTAAACAGCATCAATTACAACATTTAAATTTATGTTTTACAAGCTTTAAGAAATAACATCAGTCAGTTGATTCTCCTCAATACACTGGGTTAATCTGAAGTTACTGTCAACTCTTTCCAGCATATTGGTGGGTATGTTGGCCACAGCTTGACGAATGTTGTTCTTCAGGTGAGCCAAGGTTTTAGAACGATCGTTGTAAGCGATCTCAAAACAGATTGTATCAGAGCTTCAATGTTTTGGGGTGACCTTGCTGTTCGTGGAAGGCCAGGTTTCTCCTTCTGAAGTTTCCCTGAAGTTGTTTAATCAGGAAACTATCGACTACCGGCCAAAAACACGACTACAGGAGGCAATATTTAAATCTTAACGAAATACGCGTTGCGTGGTGACGATTAAGCCACCACTTGAAAAATAAACCTCAACAGCAACAGCGTATTCCAACTTCGTCCATTCCACGATGCGCACTGAGGTTCCTGTAAAGTAAACAGAGAAAACTTTCAAATCCCGCACTCTCGAGTAAGCCTCTCCCCACTATCCTCGAAGCAACCATCTCTTCAGGGCACCAAATTCAAATAAGCAAGTTGCTCTGCCCCAAACCCTGTATAAGGAATAAGAAAAAGACAAAATAACGTAATACTTTATTAATTTCAGACAAGAAAACTACATAAGACAATAGAAATCTAAAGCAAGATCAATTGCTGCCTGTTGCTACGAAGGTTGTATAATCTTCGATGCCAAGAATGAGGATCGTCTCAAAATATAATGACGGACAGCACCAAAATGTCCAAAGATTTGAAGCCAAGAACGATTATTATTTCGTTAAAACGACCAATATATTGTATACGCTATAGAAAGACGACGAACATCAAACAACAACCAGAACGCTTTATATGACGTATACTCTTTGATTGAACGACAATTATTAATTCGACCACTGGGTCCCAAGGCTTGTTCTCTTCTCTTATAAAAACGATTGCCTTTTTAACGCGGATAAAATGACGATATTCTCACTTAATAAAATAACGAACGTAACAAGTATATATTAACAAATGTAATGGCAGTGAATGGTGAACAATGTCAACAAAGACGAAGAAAAAACTTGAAGCAACTGAAATGTGGTTCTACAGTCAATATATAAACTGACCCCTCACTTTGTGGTCACAGTAGTTTCTATACATTTAATATTTCTGAGATCCAAACGCACAAGGATGCATTCCATGAGCTGAGAAGAGTATTAAGAAACAGGACAATTTCGTTAGAAACAAAATAAAAGAGTACTGGATTGCTATGTGATGTCGGTTCTTCAATATGGCAGTGAATGCTGGACAATATCATCGAAGATGAAGGAAAAACTTGAAACAACTGAAATGTGGTTTTACAGAAGGATGCTGCAAATATCATGGATCGAGCATGTGAGCAAGGATGAAGTTTTGGAAAGGGTAAAAACGAAAAGAAAATTAATACTGAGCATCAGAGACAGGTAAGATTTCAGTCTACGGCTATATTGTGTTGAATACACCGGTTCCCGTCCGATCACCGAAGTTAAGCAACATCGAGCCTGGTCAGTACTTAAATGGGTGACCATTTGGGAATACTTTGTGCTGTACGCGTAAGGACCAATAATGGTCCACAGGTCCTCCAAGTTTGGGGATTGGGTGCAGAGCTAACAACCCTGCTCCGTAAAAAACGGTTTGTTACAGAAACAGCAACAAAGTTGCTGCCCTATGCACCATTGGGTGTGATGGATAAATGATGATCAGGAAGATATAGATGAAATTCCTAGAACTTGGAAGGAGGGCTTCGAGAACCTGATACTAACAGGCCAGATAGAGGAAAAATGAGACAGGGGGAGAGCAGCGTATAACATATTTGAAGGGCATGAACAGGTGGATGACAGAACGAGGGTTGCATGGTGTCACAGGAGAAGGCGTGTTAAGAGTCAACAGGTATAGAGAGGCGAAGAAGACGTCCTGAAAAGACAAGACACATAGAAGAAGAGACAACATACCATTAATTTGCTCTTCAGGTGTAGCAAGTGGAGTCGGACACAGCCATCGTGTCCGCGCTCGTCAGCGGTTTTAACTGCGTCTTTCTCTCTCTGGGTGCCGACCTCAAAACAATGTTTATTTTTCTTTTACTAGCCTCTTTCCACATCTTTTGCTGCTTCATAAAATTACTTCCTTCACTAAATTATGCACCAGCTCAGATAATCTATGTTGTGTATTCTGGTTGAGAAACCACACAAAATAATAAATTACAAAAACAGATATGGAGATAGAAAATGTAAGTTATATGGAACGAAAATATACAAACTGGAGCACGAGTTAGTCAATTCATGAATACTAGGAATACTGTTAGTAGGAATCAATATATACCGTCTTGTAGTGAAGAAGTATGTCCGAGTAATGAGTCTATATCTAAAACAACTCCAACTTAATATGCACCAACTTACTGACCAACTAAGCGGTTGCACAACTACTCTACTGTCCTTTATAACTGCGACTCAACTCCTACTCTCTGTATAAGCGGGGTTATGTGTATACAATGGTGATTCCATTCTTGTATTTTTTTTTTTTAATCATTTCACCCCGAGTAAGGCGGAAACGCCACTGATGTGCAGGGGGCTACATAAATGTAAAAAGATTAATTAGAAAAGAGTGAGGAGTACAAACTAGTTAGAAAGGAACAATAGAAAGCAGGTGCGATGACAGATACATAGGTGGAGAGAAAGGGAAGGTTATACGGGGGAGGGGAGAGAGCTAGAGTCCAGTGGTTAGTAGATGAGTATTAACTTTGCATTTAAATTTCTGGGGGTTGTAGCCGTCAGGAAAGCAAGAATACGGGAGTAAGTTCCACAGGCGGGAAGTGCGAGAGAGGAGTAGAATTGTAGCTGCAGGAGTAGAATTGTCGTCTGCATTTGGCTAACCTGATTGTGAATGGGTTGAGGAGGCATCAGTGACTTAAGCTCATCCGAGCAGAAGCCATGAAAGTATTTATAGAAGAGACAAAGGGAGGCCCCATTTCGACGATGGGGAAGTGGCTGCAGTCGAGCCGCCAGATCAGTACCTATCACATTACAGACTCTCCTTTGGAGCCTGTCAAGAACACTGAGGAGAACGGCAGGGGCACCTGACCATAAATGGCAGCAGTACTCCATGCACGGACGGATGGTTGACTTGTATATATGCAGGATGGATTCAGGTGGAAAAAACATCCTGGATCGACATAGTGACCCAATCTTCTTAGCAGTAGATTTACTATGGATTCAATATAGTGGTTCCATTTGAGGTCTGAGGACAGAGTAAGTCCGAGGAGGCGTAGTGTAGTACTCTCCGGGAGAATCACTTGGTCCATGCTTATGGGAGGCAGAAGAGGTTACCTGTAATGGTTGACAGACAACAGCTTGGTCTTAGATGAATTGAAGTTGACAAGCCACTTCTTGCCCCAGTTCACCACAGAGTGTAGATCCCGCTCAAGGTCAGTAGCGAGATTATGTCTGTCCGCCACGACAGGTTTCTTACTGGAGCGGGAGTATATTGTAGTGTCATCTGCGTAGATGCCTACTTGGGACTTGATCTCATCTGGGAGGTCGTTGATGAAAATAAAGAAGAGCGTCGGGCCCAGGATAGAGCCCTGTGGGACACCAGCATTCGTGCTGTAGGACGAAGAGGCACGCCCATTCAGAACGGCCTTCATTTTGCGGATATTTAAGAAAGATTGGATTAGGTCAAGCAGGCGACCGGTAATACCATAACCGCGTAGTTTGCATAGGAGGCCAGAGTGCCAAACCCTGTCGAAAGCCTTGGAGATGTCCAGAGCAACCGCGCGAGCCTCGTCAAACTCATCAAGGGCCTGTAGCATGTACTCCGTTACGGTTGTTAGCAGATCGGCCGTGGACCTGTCAAAGCGGAATCCATATTGCCTGTCGGAGAACAGTTTAAAAAAAGGGTGATCCCAACAATCTACAACATTGTTTCACTTTATCGTGCTAGGTCACATTTCTCGTCAGAATCGATGTTGCCCATTCATAAATCAACCATTCAGTCGTGCATTTAATATTCCTGCTACATCTGATCTGGTGGTCTGGCTTTATACCTCAAAGTTATTGCCAAAATATGGTATGTAAGATTATCACGAAATCTGATACCATACAAAGAAAAACACCAAAAAACATTTTACTAACTTTAATAATACCAGATCGATGCAAAAGTTTTTGCCGATTTAAATTTTCATCTTTAAAATGAAAAACTGTGTGTTTTTGAAAAACTATATTCATAACAATAACGACTTTTGTTCTCTATAACTTGATTCCACCTTTTAACGAGCTTATATATGCCACGCTTGTAACATTCTTTAGGTTTTGATGTGAAATATGAATCATGTGTCAGGAGAATATGCAGGGTGGGGCAGGGTGGCACTTCTTATCTCCCGGGACAAGCCTACCCCAAAATAGGTGTCTGAAGGTGTCGTGAAAGCAAAGATTCGCAACAAGAAACACGTTATCGCAGGTTCTCTGGAGAACATAGGATAGAACATTGCAGAAAAACATAAGTGATGATTTAATAATCTTAAAGAAAAATTTATAAATTGATCTTTGTGATATGTTTAAGTCATATCTTTATGCATAAAATAAATTACAATGATTTAAAATGTCCCTTTTACAAACGGCAAAAACTATTGCACCGAGTTGATATATATATATGTGTGTGTGTGTGTGTGTGTGTATGTGTGTGTGTGTGTGTGTCAGCGTCTTAATATCTATCTATCTAGCTAGCTAGCTAGCTATCTAGCTAGCTAGCTATTCCAGCCTATTCATATTTCTCTAACTTCTATATATTTCTTTAACTAATTGTTTCCAATTTCTCCACATATCAATGTCTAAATACCTTGATCTATCTATCTATCTATCTATCTATCTATCTATCTATCTATCTATCTATCTATCTATCTATATGCACTTAAATGACAATTCAAATTTATTCCGACATTTAAAACAACACGGTTATCAACGCACAATTCTATCAGACGGTACGAACGGATCCTACACCAAATTCATAGATAAAACTTGTTTATATTATTCAATGAAACCTGCATTAATATATATATATATAAACATGTAAATATGCAGAAAATAAATTACTATGATTTAAAATGCCCATTTTACAAACGGCAAAAACTATTGCACCGATCTGATATTAATAAGAAGATTAACAACAACAACTATAATAATACTCCAAGCTTAGATAAATTTTGCTTTTTAAAAAAGTGCTCAGTAGAAAGGTCATAATACCATTTCTGAAATTAGGCCCCTGGTTGCGTTCCAGAAGCAAATGAGAATACTCCAGAAATCAAAGAAAATTATTATTATTATTATTATTATTAATAATAATAATAATAATAATAATAATAATAACAAGAAAAAGAAGAAGAAAGAAGATAACATATTCAATAATGAAAGAAGTCAGTAAATACAAACAAGATTTACATTTAGTACATTCCGTAGAAAAGCGAAACAGAAGCCAAGAACCAACTATTGCGGCAAAAAATATGAAAAAGAAAGCCAAGGATAAAGCTTTTGAACAAGACAAACCTCTGCATGGTTAATATCCAGAACGCGATAATAATCCCAATGTTGAAAAAGTTAATATCCATCCATGGTTACGTGCATCTGGATCAAAGTCTGAAACTGAAAGCTTTATTCTTGCAGCGCAAGACCAAAGTCTTTTCACGAGGAACTTTCAGGCAATATTATACATAATAATATGGATTCAAAATGCAGGTTCTGTGATAAACACCAAGAAACAATAGTCCATCTAATTTCAGGCTGTTCTGTACTTGCCCCAAACGAATATAAATATCGTCACGATAGAGAGGGGCAATATTTACACTGGATAATGTGTAAAAACTATAAAAATAGGTAAACAAACACTGGTATGAACATCACCCGCACCGGTTATAGAAATAGATGTCACCATTCTATGGGATTACACCATCTATACAGACGAAAAAATTGAAGAAAAATAGTCCAGATATTATTGTTAATAAACAAAAAAAAATGCCTATTAATTGATATGGCTTGTCTAGCCGATTGTAACATAGCAACCAAGGACTTCGAAAAACTCTCAAAATATAAGGACCTGGAAATTGAAATCGAAAAAATGTGAGAATTGAAAACAAGAGTTGTGCCAGTGATAGTAGGTGCACTTGGAATGATAAAAAATGGAACAAAACAACACATTGAAAGAATCCCTGGAAACCCCAGCTTAAGAGATATACAAAAAAATTTTCTTGTCAACTACAGCCCACACACAAAGAGAACTTTGTCTATGTAACGCTAGGGATGTTACGGGGGATAGAAAAAACATGTAATGGAGCCATAACAACACATCACGAGCTGCCTTAGGGTTTTTTTCGGAGATTTGGTAGGTAGTGGGACCATAGCAGAAATCGAATTATGATGAAAAATGAGATAATAATAATCTAATCTCAGTTTGCTCTGTACTTGCGCCATATGAATATAAAAAATTCGTTACGATATTGTGCGGCATTATATGCAGAAGACAATGCAAATACTTAGGAAAATATGTTATCAAACACTGGTACAAACATCATCTAACACCGATTACAGACATCACCTTACACCGGTTACAGGCATCATCTAACACCGGTTACAGACATCACCTAACGCAGCTTGCAAACATCACCTAGCACTAGTTACACACATCACCTAACTCCACTTACAGACATCACCTAACACAGGTTACAGACATCACCTAACACAGGTTACAGACATCACGTAACACCAGTTACAGACATGACCTAACACCGGTTGCAGACATCACCTATCACCAGTTACAGACATCATCTAACACCGGTTACATACATCACCTAACACCGGTTACATACATCACCTAACACCGGTGACAGACATTATCTAACACAGGTAACAGACATCACCTAACACCAGTTACAGACATTACTTAACACCGGTTACAGACATGATCTAACACCGGTTGCAGACATCACCTATCACCAGTTACAGACATCATCTAACACTGGTTACAGACATCACCTAACACCGGTTACAGACATCATCTAACATCGGTTACAGACATCACCTAACACCGGTTACAGACATGACCTAACACAGGTAACAGACATCACCTAACACCAATTACAGACATCACCGAACACTGGTTACAGACATCACCTAACACCGGTTACAGACGTCACAATTCTATGGGATGACACTGTAGCGTCTATCTACCGTTACAATGTTTATATTTAGGATTCGACGCATGATTGATCAGAAAGGTTGCATGACTTACGCAAATAAGAAATAAGATAACAACGACGCCAGAGTAACCAGAAGAAAGATGTATTCACGATAATACAATTAATCGAGAAAAGCATGCAAATTACTGTGAAATTAAATAGAAGAAGAAAGAGTGTTCTCCCTTAGACTGCAGATAAATTTAAATGTTCTTTGGAAGAATTTCACGTGTTCAATGAAAGATTGGTTGGAATAAAATTCTGAAAAGAAGAATAATGTACATACAGTTCTTGAGTTAGTTGTTTAGTTCCCACTGGAGGTTGTATTATCAAATATGTGCGTGTTTACATGCATGTATGCGTAATAAATAAATTCACGCCACTGATTCCTAATTGCTTTCGAGTGCGGTCTGTATGTTTGATTTAGGTAAACTATGAAACGTGACCCCACGATAGTTGGCCGCTATCGCGGGCACAACTTGCTATCATTTCATTTGATATCTCTGGCCTAACTGACTTGCAACACGTGTGTGCCCTGCTTAAATAGCCGAGCCTGGATTTTAACACGTGAACACAGTATGACTAGTCAAGATTAGCCAATCACTTCCTGCTAACCTAGCGTGTCTCGCGGATGAAAACACGCATGTAGTGTTAATGCGTAGGTGGGAATATAATAATATGTTACATGGTGTTAAATATTACATGTTGAATCATGTTTATATATGTGGGCGTAAATATGTGAACTCCACAGAAAGAAAAAGGAATAGTATTACAGCTCATCAGTACGGCTTAGAGTCCGTTCGCTTCCTAAGCCAGGATTAGAAACCCAACCGAATTGGCGTCAATCGGCGATTCTACCCCTAGGCCACGAGCGTCCGGCAGAAGAAGGCGGGCTTTTTAGCGCGTATAAACACGCCCAATAGCTAGTGTGCTCCAATTCATTATCGAATGAGCGATGCGTATATGCCGGGGTAGTTACTGTTTGCAAAGTCTCCCACTCTTCCAGAGTGCTCAATATATATATATATATATATATATATATATATATATATATTGTTGAAACCAATTTTAAAGTGGTTAATTATTTAGACATCACGCTAAATGTTTTGAATAGATCCATATCACCATAGATGAAAGAAAACCAAAACCTGCAATATGTTAATCCACTAATGATTGTATTGAATGGATTAAACATTTCGATAAAAATGAACATTGCTCATTCATTAAATATGATATTAAAGTGTTTTACCCATCTATTTCCGAAAATACGTTCAACGAGACCATTAGTTTTGCTAAGGAATTTAGTGAAATTTCTGATCAAGAAATAGACGTTATTAGGCATTGCCGAAAGACGTTATTATACCACAACAACATATTATGGATAAAAAAGGATGACTTAAACAACTTTGACAACCCCATGGGTGCGTATGATGGGGCCGAGGTAACAGAATTGATAGGTTGCTTATTGCTGTATAAGCTTAATAAGTATATAGATTTTAACAACCACGGGTTATACCGTGATGATGGATTAATCATAGTCGATAACAGTAACCCCCCAAAATGTGACAATATACGCAAAAAACTCTATTGGTTTTTCAAAAAGTACGGTTTTGATTTAGATGTTGAAATCAATTTAAAAGTAGTGAATTATTTAGACATCACGCTAAATGTTTTGAATAGATCCATATCACCATAGATGAAAGAAAACCAAAACCTGCAATATGTTAACACGAAATCTAATCACCCCGCACACATTATGCGGGGTATTGCTAAAAGTATTTCTTATAGACTATCAAACAATTCGTCTAGTAATGATATTTTTAATAATCATAAAAAAAGTGTACCAAAATGCACTTATTAAAAGTAGTCACTGAGATAAATTAGTATATACGGACACTAAGAGGAACAAACGAAAAAATAGAGGAACATTTTATGGTTTAATCCCCCGTTTAATTTAGCATTTTAAGTCACTGGTGCCTCCTCAACAGGTGTTTTCTCGTGCAACCAGAATGGCAACTGGGTCCCACCCATTCACAGTCAGGTTAGCCAAATGCAGATGACAATTCTACTCCTGCAGCTTCTTCTCTCGCACTTCCCGCCTGTGGAACTCGCTCCCATATTCTTACTTTCCTGACGGCTACAACCTCCAAAAATTTAAATGCAATGTCAATACTCATCTACTAACCACTTGACTCTAGCCCTTCCCCCACCCTGTATATCCTTCTCTTTCTCTTCCCCCCTTGCAACTGTCATTACACCTGCATTTTCATCTTTCTATTGCTTCTTTCTAATTGGTTTGTAATCCTCTTCTCCCTCCTCTAATTAATTTTCTTTCAGTTATGTAGCCCCCCGCACATCAGTGGCATTTACGCCATGCCCGGGGGGAAATGATTAAAAAAATAAAATCGATAAAATATTTTTCAATTTATTGGAGCAAAAGTTTGGTAAAGATAATAAGTTGTATAAAATATTTAACAAAAATAACCTAAAACTTAGTCATTGCTGTATGCCCAATTTGGATAAAATTATTATTGGATTAAACAAGAAAAAGTTTGGGATCATACGCGTACTGGCATAAGAAGTTGTAATCGTAGGATTAAGAATAATTGTCCCTTGCTGGGTAAATGTCAGCAAGATGGCGTCGTCTATCTTGTTAAAATTTATGAAAACGCTGAGAACACTGAAGCCAAAATATACATAGGTGCTACCCAAGATATTTTCAAGAAAAGATATTACAATCATTCTAGCAGTTTTAATAATGAAAAGTATAAACATAGCACCACCCTATCCCCTTATGTGTGGTCCATTAAACAAGAGCTTAATATTGACCCTATTTTGAAATGGGAAGTATTAGAGATGCGCTAAATATAAAGCCGGGTGGGTTGTGTGTAGAGAAAAAACTTGCTATGGCTTCGTATAAACAAACCAATAACTTATTGAATTCCGAAACTGAAATATGAAATAAATGCAGGCATAGAAAGACTTGGCTTTTGCTTTTGGATTAAGTTTGCTTATGGTGGGTTTGTATCATCATTGTTGGTTTTCGTTTTTTTTGTTTTCGTCTTTGCATTCATTAATCTTCAAAAAAATATTTAAAAAATATAAAATTAAAAATTAAAGATGTTTTCTACAAGAAAGTTCTCCCCTATTTGTGTTTGGTAACTTGCTTTCTTGGTCACGTGGTTTGATTGAATTTCCTTTATACATGTCGTTTGTTTCGTTCCTCGTTAGCCAGCTTTCCCTGACGATCCGTTTAGGTGAAACTTAGGTAGGTCCGTCTGGCTCACTAGGTATTTTTTTTACTTATATATATATATATATATATATATATATATATATATATATATATAGTTTTCAATTTATGAAATAGGTAAGTATGGGTCTCACAACAACATTTGAAAAAGTGTTGGTTGAAAGGTGTTTAAGGTATAACATGACGTCCATTGTGTTTATAATATATATATATATATATATATATATATATATATATATATATAAACACAATGTTGTTGTGAGACCCATACCTACCTATATCATGGACTCTTCCAGTACTATATTACGATGTGAATAGTAGTCTTATGCGAGTACTAATAACACCAGTAGTGCGCAGTCGCGTACGACTACCAATATCGGACACCACTGGATAGTAAGCCCCGCTTGCACTTACACTATTCCTTGTAACCTTTCTGTTTAACATATCTTTCCTTACCTTTAACCCTTGTTCCGTTTTGTCCTTCCGTGGCCCCCACTTTGGGTCCACATCAAAGGTATACATTGGCCAATTAGAAAACAATCAGAGACACAGTCAATATAACGATTGAGGAGTGAAAGTTGGAACGCGATTAAAAAAAGAAAATTTTAATTACAAACGATTAAAATTCAAAGGGGGTTGTTGAAAATAGCAAGTTCCACAAGAGTATAAACAGGAAAAAGATACTCACAACAAGCGTAAGAAGCGGATAAAATGCTCCTTCTGTCTTCAGGGCCTAGGCTAGTGGATTGTTATAAATACAGCCTCAAGGACTCGAAGATGGTATACCATGCGGGCACTGTGTAAAATTGCAAACCAAGTGTCTTCATAATCGGAGTCACAATCATGGCTGTCAAGCCAATGCTGTCCAATTTGTACCTTTCAAAAGTGTTGGTTGAAAGGTACCTTAGATATACCATGACGTCTATTTTGTTCAAGTCTGTTTTGTTTCTGTGTGTACAAATCGTTATATATATATATACATATATAATTCAGTAAAAATGAATTTGAGCACTCTAGCTATTGAGCGCGTAATATGATATGCGCTACAAAGACTACCTTCTTCCACCGAACGCCCTGTGGCTCAGGGGTAGAGTCGCTGACTGACGCCAATTCAGTCGGGTTTCGAGCCTAGGTTATGTAGCGATCGGAGTCTAACCGTACTGATGAGCTGTGATACAGCGAAACAGATCTGTCTGCGGATGACAATATATATCTATTTATATATATATACTTATCCGAGTGAATACAGAACGAAGAAAGAATTTTTACAACGTCCAAATCATTAATTAAAGCAGTGCTCAGTATATAATACATAGAGCTATGAATATTTATTATATTTTAGAACATGTCGAAACAAATGTACGGTTTGTAGTGGATATATATAAAAATTATGTACATGTTCTAAAATATAATTTATTATATATATATATATATATATATATATATATATATAGCCTTTGAAAATCCACTCGCCTGATCGACTCAATCGATTAAAAACTTAATTGGGCGATTAAAGTTTATTGTTTTACACGCCTGCGGTCGATTAAAAATCTCGCAATGAAACGTGTCCCTTCAAATATAGAAAAAGGAAATCTGATTCCTTTTACAACCCATTGCCATTGAAGATTCACAAGTTATTTAGAATAACCTACAATGACATTATTGAACTCTTTGTTCTTATGCATGGCGCCTGTTTTACGTCGAAATATGTGGTTAAACAAGACAGTGACATCCCACAATCATAAAAGCAAGATCTGACAAATGGAATTTAGATTGACAAGCGCCTGTGTTGCTTTTATCGTCCCAGTCAGTGTAAACATTCGTTTCATTAACTCTTCCAGAGTGGAGCCATATTGTCTTTGTCACCCGGATTAAAGCCGCTCACAGATTTTATATAAAAAATATTATCCTTCACTTAACATCTATATTTTCTCCCCGCTTACGAAAAGTAAAATCGAACATTTTAATGAAAGAAAAAAAAAATCTTCCAACCACGCATCGAAAAACAAATTATACAAATAATTTTTGTTTTATATAGAAAATCGTTGAGAAAATCAAATTTGTTATTTTTTGTCATCTATGAGAAGGAGGTTGTATTCAAACAGAAGAAAGAAACTACGAATTTAGATACCTCCACTTAATTGCAACAAAATCAGCATATCATTATATTAAAATATGTCATTATGTTAATTATGATAAAACTTAACAAAAACAAAGTTTTATCATAAAAATGTTTATGCTATTATTAAAAGGAAAGATCAAATTTTGTTATTATTTTTTTTAAATTTTAAATCCTTTCTAACACGTTCAAAATTTTAATTAAAATTTCATTTTTTGTCTTCTGTCTGCGATTCACGCTATGTTTACGTAAGGCAACTATTACGAAAATGGAGTCCGTCGAGTAAAATGATTTGTGGCGAGTAAATATTCCCTCGCTCTCAACCGCCGGTCGAGTGATTTGTTTTTCACATCTCAAAGGATACACACACACACACACACACACACACACACACACACACACATATATATATATATATATATATATATATATATATATAAAATGTAACCAAAAAACGTTATGTCCGTTTTTTGATTAATCATTGAATGAAGTTGAAATATATACAAAATGCGTGTAGCAAGTGTTTTCAAATACGGACAGCCGGAAGTAGGAACATCAGACGTCATAAAAAACACGCGCACCGTGCCCGGCCATCAGTTATAAACCGGAAAGCTCTGAGAAGGATGGAAGTGTCTAGAGATCTCGTTCGGGGCTGTTTGCTTTACGACTTCAAAGTGGGCTTATCAGCAGCTGCATCAACTCGCCGCATATATCAAGCGTTTGTGGATATTGCTGTGGATGAACGTACTGCAAGGCGTTGGTTTCTAAAATTCAAGTCGGGAGATTTGTCTCTCCATGCTGAGCCTCGCAGTGGACGACCACAGGTTTTGCATGACGGAAGGCGGCCAGTGAAGATGACAGTAGTCTAACTTGTGGTGAACTTCCATGGCAGTTCAACGTTTCCGAATAAACAGTTAGAGTTCAACTGCACTGCCTAAGTAAGACGCACAAACTGAGCAAGTAGTTTCCGCAAATGCTGTTGGAGGTCCACAAGGGATAACGAGTGGCAGCCTGCGTATCGTTACTTTCTCGCCAACGTAATGCATCCTTATTCAATCGAGTGCTTACCAGTGATGAAAAGTGGGTTCTGTACGAATCTCCCAAGCATTCCAGACATTGGTTGTCTCCTCAGGATGCTGTCACCGCAAGACCGCCTATGCATCTACGCAAGATTATGCTTTGTGTCTGGTGGACAGGTCGTCAAGTGGTTCATTATGAACTGCTACCAACGGGCCAAACGGTCACTGGAGACCTACACTCGCAGCAATTGAAACGTGTGCAACAGGCATTTCGCCAGAAGGAGCCAGCACTGGTGAATCGCAAAGGTTTTCTTTTCCTCCATGACAACGCCTGGCCGTATGTCGTGCGAGTAGTAAGGGATACCATACAGTAACTTGGGTGGGAGACTTTGTGCCATCCACCTTATTCACCTGACCTTGCGCCATCCGATTACCACCTCTTCCACTCCCTGGTTAATCATCTTCGTGGGAAATCTTTCACAAATGAAGCAAACGTGCGCAAAGCCCTCCCGGACTTCTTTGCGTCAAAATCCCCCGAGTTCTACCCCAAAGGGCATTGAACAGGTGGAGACACGTTGGCAGAAGATGTTGCATGCCAATGCCGAAGAGTAAATATAAGTTATGCATATTGTGAAGCGTTTTCTTTTTTTCCTTTAAGAAAGGAAAGAACATTTTTGGTTACCTTTTATATATAAAGGAGATAATAACTATACTCGTGTCGAAAAAATCGAAAAACCTTCCACGTACCTACGAAAAAAAAACAAGAAAAATGGTTAAAAAAAAAAGAGCTAAGTACATGAACATAAGTCAATAGAGATCGGACCGAGTCAGCAGGTAGCCCAAAGAAAAAAACCCGACACGCGCAATCAACTAACAAAAAAGCGCTCAGTACTTAGATAGAGCGGAATAAATAAAGAATACCTAAAGAGCCAGACAACCTACCTAGGTTTCACCTAAACGGATTTTTTTGTTTACTTGGGTTGATTGAATTTTCTTTATATTCGTCTTTTTTTTTTTCCTAGTTAGCAAGCTTTCCCTGACGATCCGTTTAGGTGAAACCTAGATAGGTTGTCTGGCTCTCTAGGTATCCTTTATATATATATATATATATATATATATATATATATATATATATATATATATATGCAAATAAAAATAAATTTTCAATAAACTTGTATCTTTTTAAAAACTGACACGACGGCGTAAATAATAATAATAATAATAATAATAATAATAATAATAATAATAATAATAAAGCATTATGGAAAAGCTGTAAACAAACAATGGTATGAACATCACCCAGCATCGGTTACAGAAATAGAAGATGTAACCATTCTATGGGATTACACCATCTACACAGACAGAAAAACTGAAGCAAACAGGCCAGACATTATTGTTAAAAACCAGAAGGAGAAAACTTGTCTATTAATTGATATGGCTTGTCCAGCGCATTGTAACATAGCAATCAAGGAATTTGAAAAACTGTCAAAATATAAAGACTTGGAAATTGAAATAGAAAAAATGTGGAAATTGAAAACAATAGTTGTGCCAGTGATAGTAGGTGCACTTGGAATGATAAAAAATGGAACAAAACAACACATTGAAAGAATCCCTGGAAACCCCAGCTTAAGAGATATACAAAAAATTGTCTTATTAAGTACAACCCACACACTAAGGAAAACTTTATCTATGTAATGCTGGGGATGATAGGGAAGATAGAAAAACATGAAATGGAGCCATAACAACACGCCACTACCTGCCTTAGGTCTCCCCGCAGACTTGGTTGGTAGTGAGACAAAAGCAGAAATCGAAATATGATGAAAAATGACATAATAATAATAATAACATAGCAACCAAGGAATTCGAAAAACTCTCAAATTATAAAGACCTGGAAATTGAAATAGAAACAAAATGTGGAAATTGAAAACAAGAATCGTGCCAGAGAGAGTAGGCGTACTTGGAATGATAAAAAATAGAATACCACAAGAACACATTGACAGAATCCCTGGAAGCCTCGGCTTAAGATATATACAAAAAAAATTGTTCTTTTAGGTACAGCCCACACACTAAAGAGAACTTTGTCTTTGTAACGCTAGGGATGATAGGGGAGATATAAAAAACAGGAAATGGAGCCATAACGACACACGACTACATGCCTTAGGTCTTTCTGCAGACTTGGTAGGTTGTGCGACCAGAACAGAAATCGATTTATAATGAAAAATGACAATCTAATAATAATGATAAAATGCACAGTTATTTTCATTGATATCTTTTTTTTTTTCGAAGTTTGGATATTTGTTTGACACTTTCTTGAAACTTGTCTATTTTCTTCGTATTGAGACTGCATTTTAAATTCCTTGATCGACTTGGCAAACTTTCCATTCTTATTTCAATAAAGATAATAAAATTTCTTTTTGTTTTGTTTTTTAAAAAGCTGTTCCTCTGCTTAAACGTGTGCGATGTTCACCGCTTAGAACAAAACCACTTTCGTTTAAACTCAACAATATAAGCTTCATGAAGCAGACAGAATTGAGAAGTTCGACGCTTACTGAACGAAAAAATGAATAATAATAATAATAATTATGGCGATAATTATTATTTTTATTTTTTATAAGCGTTTCACCCCGAAGGCATATCACTCCCACTACTGCGCAGGGAGCTACATAGAGTGGAGAAAGGATGATTAAATATAGGAAATGTCAGAGGGTGGGTGATAGGCGGGTAGGGATAACGAGAATGGTTAAATATAGGAAATGTCAGAGGGTGGGTCATAGGCGGGTTGGGATACCGAGTATGGTTAAATATAGGAAATGTCAGAGGGTGGGTGATAGGCGGGTAAGGATACAAAGAATGAGGGTTGGGTAGATGAGAGTGTTCTGAGAATAATTGGGAGTTAGGGTGATAGGAGGTGTCTATTGACCCTGCATTTAAACATCTGGAGATTGTAGTTGTCGGGAAAGCAGACTTTTGGAAGAGAATTCCACCGGTGGGATGCGCGAGAAAAGAAGCTGTTGGAGTAGAATTTACGGTTACATCTTATCTGTTTAACTGTAAAAGGTTGGGACCTAGTTGTTAATCTAGTATATCGTGTAAATTCGTGCTTAGGCGACACCAGTGCTCTAAGTTCATCGGAGCAGAAGCCATGAAAGTAATTGTAGAAGATGCACATGGAAGCTACATCACGCCAGTGAGAGAGTGGTTGCAGCCTATTTGCCAAGTCAGTATCAACTACGTTACAGATCCGCCTTTGTATTTTGTCAAGAAGCCCAAGGAGAGCAGCCAGGGCACCCGACAAGATATAGCAGCAACATTCAATACACGGGCGGATGGTAGAATTTTATATGTGCAGAATAGATTCAGGTGGGAAAAACTTCCGGGCCCTGCACAGAGATCCGACTTTCATAGCGGCAGATTTGGCAAGGGATTCGATATAGCCATTCCTTTTGAGGTCCGCCGAAAGTGTAAGGCCAAGGAGGCGTAGTATTTTACTCTCCGGGAATCAAGCCTGTCCCATGCTAATGTGAGGTAGATGCGATTTTCTATGGTGGTTAGTTGATAACAGCTTCGTTTTAGAAGCATTGAAATATAATTAGTTGTCTTGTTTTCTCCTCTTTTTCATCTTTTTCTTCTTACTACTACTATTACTATTAGTTTTCCTTCTTCTTTTTCATCTACTTATGTCTTGCTTTTTCGTCTTCTTTTTTCTACTATTAGGTTGTCCCACAATCGAGACAACCGATGGGTTCGGAAAGGGCAAGAGACACCGTCGGTTCCAAAACAAGATCGATTCAGCAAGAAAGACATGTTGTGCGTTTGGTGGAATTTTGAAGGAAGCGTGCATTTTGTGTTGGTTCCGAATGGTCGTGCCATCAGTGCCAAACTTTACTGTCAGCAACCTGAGCGGGTCTACGAAAAGCTGAAGTAAAAGTACCTGGCTCTGATCAACCGAAAGCGCGCTTGATGTAGCAGGCCAATGCCAGGAAGACCAAAGACAAGTTTGAAAAGCTGGACGGTGTTGAGGTTCTGCCACATCCAGCCTACAGTCCTGACTGTGCTCCGTCAGATTACGGACTTTTCTGCTCAATGCAACACTTTCTGAAGAGCCGCCGATTCGACTCATTCGATGAAGTCGAGGAAGCGTGTCAAGAATTCTTTGATTCGAAGCCGGCTGAATGGTACTTTGACCAGATCCGAAAGCTTGCAGATCGATGGCAAAAAGTCTTGGAAAATGATGGTCTTTATTTTCAGCAATAATTTTTGTTGTTTTTGCGAGTAAAATTTCAATATTTTGCAAGTATTTACGAACTTTTGGGACAACCTAATATTACTATCATAATCATTTGTCCTCTTTTTCGTTCATCTTCTTCGCATTCGTCGTCTTTTTCTTCTTCTTTTTCCTCTTCTTCTTTTCAATTTATTATTATTTGTCTTGTTTTCTTCGTCTTTTTCTTCTCCTTTGCTTTACAACTAGTATTATTTTTACGACTACTATTACTACTTGTCCTGTTTGTTTTCTTCTTTATCTTCTTTTTATTATAAGTTGTCTTATTTTCTCCTTTTTTCTTCTTTTTCATTTTACTACTGCTATTATTATTAGTTGTTTTGTTTTCCTTCTTTTTTTTTCATCTTCTTATTATGTCTTGTTTTTTCGTCTTCTTCTTTTCACTCCTACTATTATTGTTAATATTTGTCCCTTTTTATTTTTTCTTCTTCATCTTTTTATCATTATTTGTCTTGTTTTCTTCTTCTTCTTCTTCTTCTTCTTCTTACTAATATTTGTATTGTCTTGTTTTTTTCATCTTCTAATTTTCATTATTATTAATCTTATTTTTCTTCTTCGTCTTCTTACTACTACTACTACTACTACTACTACTACTACTGTCTTGTTATTCTTCATCTTCTTTTTTTGTCTTTTTTAATCCTATCATCCCGAGCAATGCAGTAACGGCACTGATGTGCAGGGGGCTACATAAGAGTAAAATGATTATGGGGCAATGTTGGGACGCCCGCGCCTATTCGGCTATAATGGACCATTCCATTACTATGCAAAGTAATGGTGGCATCTATGTAGCAGAGAGTGCCGAGCAGCCGATCGACAAGTCAGTCGTAGACTTCCGGTGACGACCCGGAAGTACCCATTGCTCATACTACGTCTTACGACGGTTGAGACGATTAACCCTTATTCTTGTATTGGATACTAATAACCTTTGTAAATACTATTTTCACGGAATACAACAATTAACCTATTCCTGTTGTTGAGTTATTTATTCTTACTCACGACATAACAGGCAACATAAGAGTAAAAAGATTAGGGGGCTACATAAGAGTAAAGAGATTATGGGGCTACATAAGAATAAAAAGATTAGGGGGCTACATAAGAATAAAAAGATTAGGGGGCTACATAAGAGTAAAAAGATTAGGGGACTACAGAAATGTAAAAAGATTAGGGGGCTACATAAGAGTAAAAAGATTAGGGGACCACATAAGAGTAAAACATTAGGGGGGCTACATAAGAGTAAAGAGATTATGGGGCTACATAAGAATAAAAAGATTAGGGGGCTACATAAGAATAAAAAGATTAGGGGGCTACATAAGTGTAAAAAGATTAGGGGGCTACATAAGATTAAAAAGATTAGGGGGCTACATAAGAGTAAAAAGATTAGGGGGGCTACATAAGAGTAAAAAGATTAGGGGACTACAGAAATGTAAAAAGATTAGGGGGCTACATAAGAGTAAAAAGATTAGGGGACTACAGAAATGTAAAAAGATTAGGGGGCTACATAAGAGTAAAAAGATTAGGGGACTACAGAAATGTAAAAAGATTAGGGGGCTACATAAGAGTAAAAAGATTAGATGGGAGGACAGTGATGAGAAAAGAACCAGTTAAGAATGGGAATACAGCAGTGATGACAGTTGCAAAGGTGGAGAGAAAGCAAAGGATATACAGGGTAGTGTAGAAAGAACTATAGTCAAGTGGTTAAGAGAGGTTGTAGCCGTCAGGAAAACAAGAATATCGAAGCCGCCAAGTCAGTACCTATCACATTACTGATTCTCATTTGGAGCCTGTCAAGAACACTGAGATGAACAGCGGGTGCGCCTGACCATATATGACAGCAGTATTCCATCCATGGTTGATTTGTACATATGCAGGATGGATTCAGGCGGCAAAAATCCTGGCCCGACACCCAACCTTTCTGGCAGTGGATTTAGCTATGGGCTCAATGTAATGGTTCCACTTGAGATCGGAAGAGAGGGTAAGGCCGAAGAGGCGCAGTGCATTGCTCTCAGGGAGACTCGCTTGGTTCATGCTTATAGGAGGCAGGAGAGATTGCCTGTGATGATTGAGAGAGAGCAGCTTGGTCTTAGACGCATTGAAATTTACAAGCCACTTTTTACCCCATTCCATCACAGAATGTAGGTCCATCTCAAGGTCAGCAGCGAGGTTATATTTGGCTGCCTCGCCGTATTTTTTCTGATGCGGGAGACTTGTTCTTCATATTGTTATTGCTTGCCTCTTCTTTTTCTGCTGCTTCTTCTGCACATGCTCCTGCTTCTCCTCCTCCTTTTATTTTCTTTTATAAACAATTTTTATCGGACTCATTTTTTTTTCTCATTTATTTCATCTTCCATCTTGTCCTTTCCATCCTCACTTATTATTATTATGTTGTCATTTTTCGTCATATTTATCGATTTCTGCTATGGTCTCACGACCTACCAAATCCGCGGAAAAACCTAAGGCAGGTCGTAGCGTGTTGTTATGGCTCCATTTCATGTTTTATCTATCACCCCTATCATCCCTAGCGTTACATACACAAAGTTCTCTTTAGTGTGTGGGCTGTACTTAATAAGACGATTTTTTGTATATCCCTTAAGCTGGGGTTTCCAGGGATTCTTTCAATGTGTTGTTTTGTTCCATTTTTTATCATTCCAAGTGCACCTACTATCACTGGCACAACTATGGTTTCAATTTCCACATTTTTTTCTATTTTAATTTCCAGGTCTTTATATTTTGACAGTTTTTCAAATTCCTTGATTGCTATGTTACAATCCGCTGGACAAGCCATATCAATTAATAGGCAAGTTTTTCTTTCTGGTTTTTCACAATAATGTCTGGCCTGTTTGCTTCAATTTTTCTGCCTGTGTAGATGGTGTAATCCCATAGAATGGTTACATCTTCTATTTCTGTAAGCGGTGCTGGGTGATGTTCATACCAGTGTTTGCCTACAGCTTTTCCATAATGTTTGCACATTGTCCAATGTAAATATTGTCCAACTCTATCGTGAAGATTTTTTATATTCATTTGGGGCAAGTACAGAACATCCTGAGATTAGATGGTCTATTGTTTCTTGGCATTTTTAATAGAAACTGCATTTTGGATCCACATTATTATGTACTAGCAGTAAAGCCCGGCGTTGCTCGGGTATAATGAAAGCTTTAAAACTAATCCATGGTCCTGGAGCTCAGACTCAGTCTAAAGAATATTTGTGTGAAGTTTGGTGAGAATTGGATAAAATTGTGGATTTGTATAAAGGACATACAGACAGATAGACAGTCACAAACACAAACATCTTGCCTTATATATATATATATATATATATATATATATATATATATATATATATATATATTATCAATTTTCTGTACTATTGTAACCTTGAAACTTCTGAATATCGTTTCTTATGTCTTTGGCTATGAGTGCATCAAATTTGATTAAAAACGGACCACTCCTTCTATAACCGGATATTTTTTCGATTATCGATTTTTAATACTTATCGAGGGTACCTCGACACAAAACATAGCTAAGAACACTCGCAAACGCTTATAGTACAACTGTGTAAATTTTCAATAAAATCGGTTCAGCCGTTTTGAAGTCTATAGGTACCGGACACAAAGACACACAAATTTCCATTTATGATTAAGTTTAGATAATATTATTATTTTTAAAATTAGTACAGTAATTATTATTATAGAAAGAAGAAATAGTTAAATAAATAGGAATAAGAATTTTAAAAATAAGGGGAAAAAAAAAAGAAAAATATACTACTAGAATGAAATTAAAATGTCGAATGAGAAAAGATAAAAGAATAACAAGAGGAAAAAGAGAAGAAAATAAAGTAAAAGAATCCGAAGATGCGTTCCAGAAGTTGAGTAGAGTATTAAGAGACAGGAAAATTCCGCTAGAAACAAAGAAGAGAGATGTGGTGTCGGTTCATCAATACGGCAGTGAATATCTTCGAAGATGAAGGAAAAACTTGAAGCAACTGAAATATGGTTTTACAGAAGCCTACTGGTTATAAAGTGGTGGTGGGGGGTGAATTCCATATTACAGTCAATATATAAACTGATCCCTCATTTTTTTGTCACTGCAGTTTCTATACATTTATATTCCTGGGATCCAAAATCACAAGGATGCATTCCAGAAACTGAGCAGAGTATTAAGAGACAGGAAAATTTCGCTTGAAACAAAGAAGAGAGTACTGGATTGATATGTGATGTCGGTTCTTCAATATGGCAGTGAATGTTGGACAATATCTTCGAAGATACAGGAAAAAGTTGAAGCAACTGAAATTTGGTTCTACAGAAGCATACTGGATATATAGTGGGGGATCAATTCGATATTACAATCAACATACAAACTGACCCCTCATTTTGTGGTCACAGCTGTTTTTATACATTTATATTCCTGAGATCCAAAATCACAAGGATGCATTCCAGAAGCTGAGCAGAGTATTAAGAAACAGGACAATTTCGCTAGAAACAAAGAAGAGAGTACTGGATTGTTATGTGGTGTCAGTTCTTCAATATGGCAGTGAATGCTGGACAATATCATCAAAGATAAAGGAAAAACTTGAAGCAGCTGAAATATGCTTCTACAGTAGGATGCTGTGAATATCATAGATCGAGCATGTGAGCAATGATGAAGTTTTGGAAATGATGGAAACGAAAAGAAAATTAATACTGAGCATCAGAAAGAGACAGTTATGGATCTTGGGACATGCAATGAGGAAGGAGGGCCTGGAGAACCTGGTACTAAACAGGCCAGACAGAGGGGGAAAAAGAGACAGAGGAATGCAGCGGATAACACATTTGAAGGACCTGATCAGGTGGATAATGGAACTAGGGTCGCATGGTGTAATAGGAGAAGGCGTGCTAGAGCCATCAGGGATTGGGAGATGTGGAAGGCCATGATCGCCTACGCCTTGAAAGGACAGGGCACATAGAAGAAGAAGTTGCGTAAAGAGGAAAACTAAAACAGCGAATCAACAAGAAGTTTAGTAAAAAAGAAAAGAAATAAGAAGAACAAAAGAAAAAGGATTTAGAATAAAAAAAAAAGAAAGAAAAAAGAACGAGAACTGCTGAAGGAGAAATGAAGGAAGGAAAGAAATGAAGGAGAAAAGAAGGAGAAAAGAAGGAGAAATGAAGGAGAAATGAAGGAGAAAAGAAGGAGAAATGAAGGAGAAAAGAAGGAGAAAAGAAGGAGAAATGAAGGAGAAAAGAAGGAGAAATGAAGGAGAAATGAAAGAGAAAAGAAGGAGAAATGAAGGAGAAAAGAAGGAGAAATGAAGGAGAAAAGAAGGAGAAATGAAGGAGAAAAGAAGGAGAAATGAAGGAGAAATGAAGGAGAAAAGAAGGAGAAATGAAGGAGAAAAGAAGGAGAAATGAAGGAGAAAAGAAGGAGAAAAGAAGGAGAAATGAAGGAGAAATGAAGGAGAAAAGAAGGAGAAATGAAGGAGAAAAGAAGAAGAAATGAAGGAGAAAAGAAGGAGAAAAGAAGGAGAAATGAAGGAGAAAAGAAGGAGAAATGAAGGAGAAAAGAAGGGAGAAGAAATGAAGGAGAAAAGTTCAATAAAAATGGTTAAAAAATAAAAGAAGAAGAAGAAAAGACAATTAATAACAATATGAAGAATAAGAAGATGAAGGCAGTAGTAGTAGTAGTAGTAGTAGTAGTAGTAGTAGTAGTAAGAAGACGAAGAATGAAAAATAAGATTAATAATAATGAAAATTAGAAGATGAAAAAAACAAGACAATAAAAATATTAGTAAGAAGAAGAAGAAGAAGAAGAAGAAGAAGAAAACAAGACAAATAATGATAAAAAGATGAAGAAAAAAAAATAAAAAGGGGACAAATATTAACAATAATAGTAGGAGTGAAAAGAAGAAGACGAAAAAACAAGACATAATAAGAAGATGAAAAAAAAGAAGGAAAACAAAACAACTAATAATAATAGTAGTAGTAAAATGAAAAAGAAGAAAAAAAGGAGAAAATAAGACAACTAATAATAAAAAAAAGATAAAAAATAAAAACAGGACAAGTAGTAATAGTAGTCGTAAAAATAATACTAGTTGTAAAATAAAGACGAAGAAAACAAGTCGAAAAGGAAAAAAAAATCAGTAATAATAGTAAGAAGAAGAAGAGGAGGAGGAATAAGAAGAAGAAAAAGACGACGAATGAAGAAGAAGATGGACAAAAAACCAAATCGGAAATAAAGAAAGAAAAATTAATACTACAAGAAAAGAAAGACGAGAAAAGCGACGAGAGAAAAATGATCTGTTAGTTAAAAGGAAAGTAATGTTTAGAACCTTAACAAAGTGTTCAGTATGGATAATAATAATATTATTAATAATAATAATAAAATTTAGAAATTGACGAAATGGCGACTTACCTCAAGTAAAAATAATATATATCAAAACGATGAAAAAAATAAAATAAATAGCGAGACGCAGTAACATTTATAATAACACAAATTATGATAATAATAATAATAATAATAATAATAATAATAATAATAATAGACAGCTGAAGATGTTTTGCTCCTTCAAATTACATCAATATAACTACTTAATTTTTTGTTCCGCGGTGTTCGGGCAACTTAGTAACGTGTATTGACAGACACCTACTCCAGAAAAAATAGATCCCCATTCGTCGTTACATTACGAACAGAGACCGTTAATATTATTTCGTTCTCATGTTATTTCCGTTTCGTTTAAGTTTTTTTTTTTATTATTTTTTATCTTTTTTACTTTTTCGTTTGACAATTTCATCCTATTTAGGAAAATGGCGGATATAGAAAAAAAAATGGATGATTGCTAACTACCAGGCGAACTATTTACATTAAGTTCTATAAAGTTGAAAACGGTCAGGCAAAAATATTTTCAATGCAAATATTTTAAGAGAATTTTACAAGTATACAACTCAGAATGTGGCTTCATTAGAAAAAAATAATATAATAACATAAAACAGCAACAATGGCTGTAAAAGTACCATTGTTGGTGCCTCTAATGCAAAGGTTATTTTAGGTTTGAATTTCACATGGCACAAGGCCATTCCCCAAAGAACTTCCTTACTAAATTCTTGCATTCCAACAATTATTTTATACGGTAGAAATCATTCATGAAATTAGCAAATGGAAAATTGAATGAAATGGTCAAAGCATTAATTGTAATTATATCAAATGTATTAACAATAACAAGAAATACATACTTTGTACAGACGTTGAAAGCGTCTGATTAAAACGTCTTTCATTTTCTGCATAAGATTGTGTTAAAGCTTTTGAGGTAAGTTGTAATGTTCTTTGTTGCTGGAAGATTTATCAGTGTCATATGTAATTTGTGTTAGGAATAATATTGATAGATGATTGGTGAAAATGTATGAGTCCGTGATTACGTTCATCTTTGTAAAGTTCACAAGAATGATTTAGGTGAGTTGGTCTTTTTGTTTTACATGTTGTGCGTGTTAAGATTCTTGTGCCAACTGTAATAATTTGTACATTGTGTTATTCAAAGAAATAAAAGGCACCTACTTGCGTCTTGCAATTAGTGCGGGTGTGTGAGAGAAATACTTGATATTAAAGAACGCAAACCCCGTAATAGCAGCATGTGAACTGCCTTGCTTGGTGTTCTCTGGTTCTGCTGCAACTGTCTCTGGGTGTACCACGGGTCTGCTATATATACATCCCGTGAAGAAGTGGGAAAACAAAAATATCCCGTGATTGCCGCGTGTGTATATGTACAATGAATGAATATAGTTGTGTGGGAATACACGTGATCATACCATGTAAAGAAAACAAACGAACCTGTAAGCTTTTAAAGAAATAATTTCACGGCTTGTGCATCAATGAGCTTAACTCACTGGTGCCCCTTATGTATGAATTTACACAAGCTACTAGACTAGCAACTAGGTCCCACCCTTTTACAGTAAAACCGAGAAAATGTAAACGCAAGTTCTACTCTAACAGCTTCTTTTCTCGCACTTCCTGCCTGTGGAATTCACTTTCGTATACTTGCTTTCCCAATAACTACAATCTCCAGGAATTTAAATGTAAGGCCAATAATGATTTCTTAACTCACTAACTCGCTTCCTTTCTCTCAAGCCCTTTTCTCCACCCACTTCACCCCAATGACACCAGTATTCTCATCTTTCTGTTACACTCCTCCCGACACCCTCTATAACCTATTCTTCTTTTTCATTACTTCCCCCCTATGTAACCCCCTGCGCAACAGTAGCAGTAAAACTGGCTTGATTTTGTTAAAATGATTAAAAAAAAGTGAAAATCCGACAACCGCACATATGTGAGGTTCGAGGATTTTATGTCGGATGGTGTAAAAAAATGTAAGTGCCATACGTAATACATGCTTAAGCGATATATCTCTCGAAAAAGACATGATTGACTGAGCAGAAGATTGACCGAGCAGTAGGTTGTCATTACTTTCTGCGGTAGACTGGTTGCCAATCAAGACTTAATCCAAATAGAACTTAATCGGTTTTGCAATTTGATTCATAGCTAGAGAGCAGAGACGGATTAATACATTTCCCAAGAGTATTTGTGCGTAAGTGAATGCAAGGAATTCAACTGGAATTCGAACTCGGCTTACCGATTTGTCGTTGCGAGTCGATATACACTGCACCACAACTTCTTCTTGTATGTTCCCTGTCCTTTTAGGACGTAAGCGATCATGGCTTTCCACGTCTCCCTATCCCTGATCAGGCCCTTCAAATATGTCAGTATCAGGTTCTCCAAGACATTTTTTCTTATTGCATGTCCCAGAAACTTCAGTTGTCTCTTCCTGATGCTCAGCATTAATTTTCTTTTCGCTGCCATTCTTTCCAAAACCTCATCATTGCTCGCATGCTCGATCCATGATATCCGCAGCATCCTTCTGTAGAACCACATTTTTCTTCAACTTGTTTATTCATCTTCGATGATATTGTCAGGCATTCACTGTCGTATTGAAGAACTGGCATCATATAGCAATCTAGCATACATTTCTTTGTTTGTAGTGAAAGTCTCCTGTGTCTTAATACTTTACTCAGCTTCTGGAAGGCGTCTTTCGCCATGCCAATTCGCCTTCGGATCTCTGTGTCACACATTCCGTCTTCTGTTAGAACACTTCCTAGGTATTTAAATTTTGTACTTGCTTGATTTTAGTATCCCCCACCTGTATTTGGCATCTTGGGTTGCTCATTTTGCTGATGACCATGCATTCGGTTTTCTTGTAGTTTATTTGTAGTCCTTTCATGTCACTCTATTCAGCTACCTTCTGTAGGAGGTCTTGTAATTTTCTTTACGTGTCTGCAATCAGCACAGTATCATCTGCATACCTTATGTTGTTCAAATTGTGACCTCCGATGACAAATCCTGGCATAAATTCTAGGGTCCTCAAAATATTCTCGCTGTACAAGTTAAACAGACCCGGGGAAAAGATACACCCTTGTCTTACGCCTCTTTCTATCTTTGTATATCTGCTGACACTATAATTATTTTAATTTTCAGTAAGATCCCAGGTTTCGTGAGTCACGACCTATGACGATTCGTATTTTTTTTTTAATCATTTCACCCCAAGCAAGGCGTTAACGCCACTGATTTGCAGGGGGTTACATAAGAGAGTTGAATTATTAGGCAGGAGGAGAGTGAAGAGAAAGACAAATCAGCTGCAGGGGGTGAAAGAGGAATGGCAAGAGAAAGATGTGAACAGGAGTGAAGATATTTGCAAAGGTAGAGACAAAGGAGAAAAAAAACAAGATACAAGGGAATGATGAAGAAAGGACTGGAGTCAAGTGGATAAGAGATGGGAAATGGCATCGCATTTAAATTCCTGGAGGTTACAGCCGTTAGGAAAGCAAGTATACGGAAGGGAGTTCCACTGACCGGAAGCGACAGAAAAGAAGCTGTTCAAATAGAATTGTCACCTGCATTTTATTGATCTAACTGTAAAAGGGCGAGACTTTGTTGCCAGTCTGGTTGCCCGAGTAAATTTTTGTGGCCTCCGATGAGAAATAAAGACATGGCATCTTGGGTCCTCACCACAACGCACATCCTGAAACAAGGATATAATATTTAGAATCTTAACTGAACTGACTGACCGAATATGATATTTATACTAATATAAACCTAGTTTTATATTATACTAGCAGTATAGCCCGGCGTTGCTCGGGTGTAATGAAAGCTTTAAAACTAATCCATTGTCCTGGAGCTCAGACTCTTTGGACGTTGGCACAAAAGACTAAAAAGCAATAGTTGCTTCCAGTTAAAGCGAAACCCTAGACTGAAAGAAAAATGAATGGATGTAAGTCAAATTTTGATTTCCTGCTATCGATATCAAATAAGATTTTTCGTTGTAAACTGAATTTTGAAGGGTAAATAAGTCCTCTGAGTAAATGGTATCATGGCTGAGACGAAGAACTACAATTACACTTACTTAGAGCCAAACTCGAAGCAAAAGCTAATATAAAAGGGCTGAAAAAATACAAACATACAAGCAGATAAACAGGCACGCACACAAACATCTTGCCTTTTATATATATATATATATATATATATTATCAATTTTCTGCACTATTGTAAGAACTGCAACCTTGAAACTTCTGAATATCGTTTCTTATGTCTTTGTCTATGACTGTATGAAATTTGATTAAAATCGGACCACTCCTTCTATAACCGGATCTTTTTTCGATTATCGATTTTCGATATTTATCGTGGGTACCTCGAAACAAAACCTGGCTAATAATAATCGCAGACGCTTATAGTACAACTGTGTAAATTTTCAAGAAAATCAGTTCAGTCGTTTCGGAGTCTATAGGTAACGGAGACACAAAGACACACACACGCGCACGCGCAGACAAAATTTCCATTTATAAATAAGTTTAGATTTATTCATAGCATCTCAGCTTCAGTCCATTGCACTTGCTCTTGACTATTCTATAAATATTTTATATTTAGTTTTAACTGCACTTTCAATTGCGACATGCTGTCTTCTGAATTCCTAAAATATTTTTTCTCGTTTTTTTTTTTTTTGGTGGGGGTGGGTTCATATTCTCTCGCATTCTGTAACCATCTAGTGTTTTAACAGCTTCATTGCCTTGCTTGGGCGTAAATGATTAAAAAAAAACTGTTTTCAAATACCTGACGCACACTGGATATTTTGTAACAGTAATTGTTACTCAATATATTTCATTTCTCTTTCGCTCATGATGATAATAGTCTACATCAGGGATCGGCAGCCTTTTGGAGAGTGAGGGCCAAAAAGCTATGTCGAGTCATGGAGGAGGGCCAAAAAGCTATTGCTCTAGTATCGATGAGGAGGAAAATAAAATTCATAAAAATTGATTTTATATACACTTTCATTAGCCAGGGTATAATTCAAGCAAATAAAAAAGAAATCAAATAAATTTAAAAAATATAATTTCAACGCAAAGTAAGGGAGTAATGCCACTAAGACGCGAGACAGAAAAATAATTATACGAATTTAATTAGAAGACAGGACAGTAAAAGGCCATGTTTTAGTACAGGGGTCGGTAACCTTTTGGAGAGTGAGGGCTAAAAAAGATATGTCGAGTCATGTAGAAGGGCCAAACAGCTCTAGTGTCGTAAAGGAGAAAAATATAAAATGCATAAAAATTGATTTTATATACAATTTCGAAATGATTTGGAAATTATTTTTAATAACTTTTACCTTGGAAAACGTATTTTGATCATTTTCTTGGTTTTATTTACAAAAGAAGGAACGCTACCAGAAGCAAAACATTTCGGAGTTGCAGAAAGTATTTCACCTCTTTCTCAATCAGATAAAAAACAAGTTTCTAAAGCATGAAAAACAGAAAATATCTGACGGGAATTTTGTTAAAAAAAATATTACATCTTAAAAATAAATTTTCATAAATCAGTATGAAAATAAAAATCCATTAAAATCTGTTGAAAACACTATTTTATATTCATTTAAAGTGCCTGCTCACGAAAGCAATTTCACAGAAAAAAATGTAAGTGAGGCCGTACGCTAATTTTGGCAAATCCTACAAATAAAAAAAGTGAAGTAAAAGACATTCTCCAGGTAAAAAGAAATATTTATTTAAATTTCGACGCAATATATTAAAACTATCTACTGTCACTTTGGTTTGGTTTACCCATATTTATATCGTGTCCAGAGTAAAGTAGCAGGCCAGACAAGATTCACTGGGGGGGGGGGGTGAATGTGGCCCACGGACCGGACAAGATTCAATGGAGGGCCAGATATGGCGTGCGGGCCAGACAATATTCACTCGAAGACCGGATGTAGCCCACGGGCCAAACAAGACTCACTCGAGGGACGGATGTGGCCTGCGAGCCAAACAAGATTCACTCGAGGGCCGATTGTGGCCAATGGGCAGGACAAAACTCACTTGAGGGCCAGATGTAGCCTGCGGGACGGACAAGATTCGCTCGAGTGCCGGATGTGACCTGCGGGATGGACAAGATTCACACGAGGGCCGGATGTGGCCCACACGACGGACAAGATTCAATCAAGAGCCGGATGTGGCTCGCAGGCCGAACATGATTCAGTGGAGGGCCGGATCTGGCCTAAAGGGCGGACAAAATTCACTCGAGGGTCGGATGTGGCGTCCGGCCAGACAAGATTCACTCGAAGATCGGGTGTAGCCCACGGGATGGACAAAATTCACTCGAGAGCCGGATGTAGCCCACGGGCCGGACAAGATTCACTCGAGGGCCGGATGTGGTCCACGGGCCGGACAAGATTCACTTGAGTGCCAGATGTGGCCTGCGAGCTCGACAAAGATTCACTCGAGGGCCTGATGTAACGCACGGGCCTGACAAAGATTCACTCGAGAGTGGGATGTGGCCCACGGTTCGGCCATGATTCATTCGAGAGTAGGATGTGAACCGTAGGCTAGACAAGATTCACTCGAGGGCCAGATGCGGCACACAGGTCGGAGGAAATTTACTCGAGAGCCGGATGTGGCCCACGGGCCGTATCAGATTTACTCGTTGGCCGGATGTGGCCAGTAGGCAGGACAAGATACACTCGACAGCCGGATGTGGCCCGCGGGCCGGAAAAGATTTACTCGTGGGCCGGATGTGGCACACGGGCCGGACAAGATTTACTCGAGGGCTGGATGTGGCCCGCTTGCCGGACAAAATTCACTGAGATGAGGTAGTATTTACAATATGTAAATTATTCGGACTATTGTCCTCATCTTTGTTGCCATTTGTACGGCGTTTAATAATAGATCATTCTATTTGTCTATATTTCTGAGATGAGGTAGTATTTACAATATGTAAATTATTCGGACTATTGTCCTCATCTTTGTTGCCATTTGTACGGCGTTTAATAATAGATCATTCTATTTGTCTATATTTCTGAGACCAGGTAGTATTTACATTTTTCGGCCTATTTTCCTCAATATCTGGCAACAAAGATGAGGACAATATATATATACATGGAAAGTATTTATCATAATATTTAATTCATGTTTTGTATCTAATTATTGAATAGCGTTTGATTTTTCTTGTCGTGCTAAAGACGTATGTCATCATACACACACACATTTACTTTACATAATAATGAAATTATCATATATTATTTATTTTAATTTTTTAAAATTTTATGTTCACTTCCTATTTGGAAATGTATTAATTCCCCTCTTCTCCTTCTAGCTACGTGTTGAATAGCCGGACACAATGGGTCCTATAACCTTGGTTAGCAACCAGTCTACTGCGGAATGTAAGGGCAACCTACTACAGGAAAAACTGCCGTGTCACTCATGTCTCGTAAGAGACATAAACGACCAAGTGTAGGGCGATTAAGTGACTGGTATTAGCCTGGAAAATGAGTATTTCGTTTTGCAAAAGAGATATTTGAAAAAGGAGTAAGTGTTCAAGAAGTTAACATTTTAGCGAAATTCGATAGCGACACTCCCATCAACATTCCGTCTAATTTTCTGTTTAAATATGAATGGCTTGTGGTTAAAATTAAAATTTCTCTGTCGTCTCATAGATTTATTTAATTTTTTATGTGGATTTTTGCAAATTTATAAGGCTGTCAGTAAGTTAAATGTAATACTTAATATATGCCGATCATGTCTCTAAAGAGACATGACTGACTGGGCGGAAAATCTTTCCGAAGTATGTTAATTTCTCCTGTAGATTAGTTGCCAATCAAGAATATAAAACCCAAACTATCTTGCCGTTTAACCCATAGCTGGAGGGAGAAAAGAGGATTAACCCTTTGTTTCATATTGGTCATATATATATATATATATATATATATATATATGTATATTTATTTTAGCGTTCCCCACTTTTTTTTGCTTTTCATTTTCGTTGTAGTTTTCTTCGTTTAATTTGTGATTCCAACGATTTTCTCCTGATGAGATGTTCGACGAAAGAGCTCTAGAGACTGTTAATAAGTTCCTTGTTTTTAAAGTATAATATATATATATATATATATATATATATATATATATATATATATATATGTAATAATTTTACTATACATACTATTTACATTCTCACACCCTGATTGAGCACTCTGGAAGAATGGTAGACTTTGATAAACAGTAGCTACTCTAGCATATACACATCGTTCATTCAGCAATGAATTAAAACACTCTCAGCTATTGAGCATGTATAATGATAATATATACGCTAAAAAGATGGCACCTTCTACCGAGCGCCCATAGCTCAGAGGTAGAAACACCGACTGACGCCAATTCGGTCGGGTTTCAAACATGGGTAAAAACCAATCGGATGTCTAACCGTACTGATGAGTTGTGATACAGCGAAAGAGATCTGTCTGCGGATGACTATATATATATATATTTCTACTTTATATATCTAAACTTATTTATAAATGGAACTTTGTCTCTGTGTCTGTGTGTGTGTGTCCGTTACTTATAGACTCCGAAACGGCTGAACCGATTTTCTTAAAAATTTACACAGTTGTACTATCAGCATCTGCAAGTGTTCCTGCGCTAGGGTTTGTGTCGAGGTACCCCCAATAAATATCGGAAATCGATAATCGAAAAAATATCAGGTTATAGAAGGAGTGGTCCGATTTTAATCGAATTTGATACACTCATAGACAAAGACATAAGAAACGATATTCAGAAGTTTCAAGGTTGCAGTTTTTACAATAGTGCAGAAAATCAATAATATATATATATATATATATATATATATATATATATATATATAAGGCAAAATGTTTGTGTGTGTGTCTGTTTATCTGCCTGTATGTCTGTATTTTTTTCAGCCCTTTTATTTTAGTTTTTGCTTCGGGTTTGGCTCTAAGTAGGTATAATTGTAGTTCTTAGTCTCAGCCATGATGCCATTTACTCAGAGGATTTACTTAGCTTTCAAAATTCAGTTTACGACGAAAAAACTTTGATATCGATACCAGGAAATCAGGATTTGAATTAATCCATTCATTTGCATATATAGCCAATATGAAACAAAAGGTTTATACCTTTTCTAAGGGCATTTGCGCGTAAATGAATGCAATGAATTCAACTGGAATTCGAACTCGGCTCTCCGATTTCGAATTCCGGTCCGATATCCACTGCATCGCAACACGCTTACGTTCATCCACACATACATCTGTACATGTCCATATTCTTTAACCTGCAAAGGCTTCATAAACCATAGAATACGAATCAATCAATCCACTCAATCAATCAAGCACATTCACTTCCCCATCAAATACCTTCATCTTTCCTCTTCTGCATTTAATATCAAAATATGGCGATTTCTATGGCCTAACCAATGTTATCATCTCGGCATCAGCGAAGGTAAACAGACTCGGGTTTATTCTTTTACTCTGGAGCTATATAGCGAAATGCCATTTTTTTTTTTTTTGTGTCAACATTTTTAGGTTTGTTCTTAACTTCTTTTCTGGATCGGTTCATTAATGAGGATCGAGAGGGAACTTTGCCCCTGGGTCTTCGAAAGATGAATGGTGAAATGTCACGAAACGGACAGCCTGTTGGGTCTGTGTTTAATAATGAAACTTGCAACGAATCATTTTATTAGATATTTTCACCACCTGGGAAGCTTCAAGCCATGTTGTATAGAGAGCGTAAAAAGAAGGTCGCATCGAAACAAAACGCCATTAAAAAGGAAAAAAAAAACAAGATATTTGCGGCGTTTACTCGAGTTTCCTCTCATGTGTTTACAATTAAGGTTTTTTTTTTCATTTTTTAATTCAGATGTCACTTTGCAAACCTCTAATCATTCTCACATATCTTTTCTGTTTTATTAAAATATACTCTCGCCTCGTGACACACATTGCAATCTGATGCAATGAATATGTGTACACCTTAGTTCCCCTTTCACAGTTATGTGATTGGCTGGTGTCAGTCATAAATACAGACGAAGAAGATGTCTACAGGTCTACGTCCAGAGATCTGCAGATCTACGTCTAGAGGTCTACGACGATTAGTCTAGTCTATTGACTACGCCTACGTCTCAGGATACTGCATACGACAAGTACCGACCATTACGTCTATGTACTATCCGCTTAAATTTGCCTAAACCGCTTAACTACCTCGAATGATATATATATATATATATATATATATATATATATATATATATATATATATATATATCCTTTTCTGGGCGATATCACAATCATAATCCCACTCAGTCATAAATACAAACGAAGGAGATATCTACATGTCTACGTCCAGAGGTCTACAGATCTACGTCTAGAGGTCTACGACGATTAGTCTAGTCTATTGACTACGCCTACGTCTCAGGATACTGCATACGACGAGTACCGACCATTACGTCTAGTACTATCCGCTTACATTTGCCTAAACCGCTTAACTACCTCGAATGATATATATATATATATATATATATATATATATATATATATATCCTTTTCCGGGAGATATCACAATCATAATCCCACTCAGTCATCAATAAAAACGAAGGAGATATCTACAGGTCTACGTCCAAAGGTCTACAGATCTACGTCTAGATGTCTACGACTATTAGTCTAGTCTATTGACTACACCTACGTCTCAGGATACTGCATACGACGAGTACCGTCTATTACGTCTACGTACTAGATTGTCCTACCCGGTTACATTTGCCAAAACCGCTTAATTACCTCGAATGTTATATACATCCCTTTCAGAGACATATCACAATCATAATCCCAGTCAGTTAGGTGACATACGTGATTCACCCTTTGGACGATAATGTTTCGAAAGGGACATGACTAATTGGGTAAGGGATTTCCCCCGAAGTAGGTTGCCATTACTTTCCATCGTAGGCCGTTTTCCAACCAAAGATATAGAACCCAATCTGTTCTGCCATTCAATTATTTTAAGCACAGGACTTTTCTTGCAGTAGGTTGCCATTATTTTCTGCGGTTGGCGGTTTTTCAACCAAATCTATAGAACCCAGTCTGTCGTGCTATTCAATTCTTTTATTCTGATCAATAAAGTAAATGCCCTAATTGATACACGCATAGACAATCATGTCTCCAAAGAGACATGACTGAATGGGGAGAGAATATTCATGCAGTAGGTTGCCATTATTTTCTGCTGTAGGCCGTTTTCCAACCAAGCCTATAGAACTCAATCTGTCTTACTATTCACTACATTTATCTCGATCAGTCAGTTAAGTGTCCTACTTGATGCACGCTTGGGTAATCATGTCTGCAAAGAGACATGACTGACTAAGCACAGAGAATTGGGCAACCATTCTCGAAAGAGACATGACTGACTGGTAAGTAGATTTCCTTGCAGTAGGTTGCCATTAGCTTCTGCGGTTGACCGGTTGCTAACCAAGTCTATAGAACCCAATCTGTCCTGATATTTATCCCATAGATGGAGGCAGAAGCGACGGATTAGAACATTTCCCAAGAATATTTGAGCATAACTGAATGCAACGCATTTAACTGAAATAAGCCCACACAGACTAATTTGGTAAGTGCGAATAAGATAAGAAAATGTTGGGAATTTGTCTTTCTTGGGATATCGGCCATCTTCACAGCTCACACTTGGCCTTGTGATGATGCTGAGAAAAAGGCAAGCGGAGAGGTTGACTTAATTTAACGATATAACTATTTAATTTTGAAAATTAACTGATTTATTAAATCTCCTTGTAGTGAAACTATAGTGAGATGGATTACGTATATTTGATTCGACCTTCTGTCATACATAACCGAACTCCCCGCAACTTACAGGGTCCTGGGCATGATAGTAAACTGCATCCGGCAGCAAAGCCTCTGATTAGGAGGTTGTAAGAAGCATGGAACCACCTCTTAATTACTGTTGTTCCCAGGTCCACCCTGATCCGGAGTGGTAGCACCTGTTAGGGTCCCACCTATGGGCAAATAGTTAATCCCCAAACTGGGATCAAAGCACTATGAAACTGTAAAAATAAACTTTTAGGTAAATACATACATAAAAATAGACTTTTATAGAAAAATATATTTTAAAAGAAAAATATTATCAACAATACATTTTTAAGAAAAAATATTGCCATAACCTATTTTTGAAGGAAAAAATATTCTCAGTGAAACATTTTTGAATACAAAACTAGAAGACATTTTCAGTTTTCTAAAATAAAAAAAATAACAAAAGATTTTATTAATATCTGATTAAATCAACCTTCTCACGATAACTGAACATTAAAAATATCCCTTAAACCCCCACCTTCTGGCATTAAATTTTTTTTTTTTTTTATAAGCGTTTCACCCCGAGCAAGGCATGTCACTGCCACTACTGTGCAGGGGGCTACGTAGAGTGGAGAACATACATGCCAACTTGGGATCTAATGGTGTCGGGGAGATCATTAATGTAGATCAGAAAGAGCGTGGGACCTAGGATAGAACCTTGAGGGACGGCCGCGTTCATCTGGTAGTTTTGGGAGGCATGCCCATTTAATACCACCTTTAATGTGCGGTTAGAGAGGAAGGACTGGATGAGGTCAAACAGATGTCCAGTTATCCCATAGCTCCGCAGTTTGCACAAGAGGCCAGCATGCCAGACCCTGTCGAATGCTTTGGAGATATCCAAGGCAACGGTTCGGGCTTCACCATTCTTGTCGAGTGCCTGGTATATGTACTCGGTAATGGTCGTTAGCATATCAGCAGTAGACCTGGTGAAGCGAAACCCATATCCACAGAGTTTGATATGGCGTTAAACAAAACTCATCTCTACAACTTACGGATTTGTTCAGAATTATCATCATCAGAATTACCAGAATTACCAGAATTACCAGAAGGTTGTTTGTCGTTTGGTTGTAGATTGGAATGTATGGAATGGTGTAAGAATAGAATATACATTTTTCTTGTTAAAACAGAAATTTTTTTAAAGGAAAGAATAACAAGAATAGGTAGCAATAAATGTTCAATGATAAAATTAAAGGTATCAAAAGTTCGTACAAATGTTCGTAGTAGTAATTTGTTGGAAATAGTTTATGCGTACATATGTATGTGTTTGTTTGGTAGGAATGTCTTTGAATGGAGAAGAAAAAGTAAAACAAATCAGCACACGAGAAGGAAAGAGAAAGAGAACAAGGTGCGACCTCAACTTATCTCCAGGTCGATTTTTACTGCCACTGTTTTTGCAGGGGGAAGAAATTATGAGAAAGAGTGACAGGTTATAGGGGGTGTCAGGAAGTGGTTAAGAGAAGAATGACTAATGCCATAAAGTGAAGGATCAGTTTATATATTGATTGTAATGTAGAATTGATCCCCCACTTTATAACTACATTATAATAGTATAGAAATTTTTTTCTAATTATATTGCCCCAAGCAAGACATTTTACTGCCACTGTTTTGCAGGGGGTTACATAGGAGTAAAGTTATGAGAAAGAGTGACAGGTAACAGGGGGTGTCAGGAAGTGGGTAAGAGAAGGGTGAGAATACTGATGAGAATGGAGTGGACGGAGAAAGAAGCATGATAGTGAGGATGCAAGTCAGTGAGATAGGAGATGACTATTGACTTTACATTTAAATATATTTAAATTAGCTGGAGTATATGGAATTTTATGGAATAGTGTCAGAATAAAATATATTTTTTTCATGTTAAAATAGAAATTTATTAAAAGGAAAGAATACCAAGAATAGGTAGCAGTAAGTGTTCTATGATAAAGTTAAGAGTATCAAGAGTTCGTACAAATGTTCGTAGGAGTAATTGTTGAAAGAGTATATGCGTACATACGTATGTGTGTATTAGCGTTTGTTTGGTAGGAATGTCTTTGAATGGAGAAGAAGAAGAAAAGAATCAGCACACGAGAAGGAAGGAGAAATAGGACAATATCCGGGTCAACCTGAAGCTACTCCCGTTACATTTTAGCTTGTCGTCTCTACTGCTTCCATCACTGACTGACTGGCTTACGCTGATCTAAGTCATTTATAGTCATTTAAATTTTCGCACTTGATCGCTAAGTCCTTTCAGGTCTTGCAGATAGCTTCCATTGGTCAAAAAATCAATTTAACATCTACTTGCGAAATCCGGTTATAAACAACCGACAATTTGAAATGATTTGTCTGAACAGAATTTTTGATCGATACGCGTATTCAAGTAGATATTCTGTTTATAATCAAACAGTATTATATATTTATTTCTACCGGCCAGATTATTTACGATAATCATCATGTTACGGAAATTAACGAAGATTAACGAAACTTGGTTATAAACAAGCGACAATTTGAAATGATTTGTTTGAACATTATTTTTGATCGATACTCGTATTTAAGTAGATATTCTGTTTATAATCAAACAGTATTATATATTTATTTCTACCGGCCTGATTATTTACGATAATCATCATGTTATGGAAATTAACGAAGATTAAAGAAACTTGTTATAAACAACCGACAATTTGAAATGATTTGTTTGAACAGAATTTTTGATCGATACTCGTATTTAAGTAGATATTCTCTTTTATAATCAAACAGTATTATATATTTATTTCTATCGGCCTGATTATTTATGATAAATATTTTTTTACGAAAATGTGTGTCATTCTGCAGGATTCGAACCTGCGACACCTATCAACGTAGAGGAAGCCACCAAATTGATCTGACGCGTCTTAAATCCTACAAGATGCACAAAATAAGTAAAGAACTGGTAGAAAAAGTGCCTTCAATCTAACATGCTTCACTTTAACAAGTTTCTTTAGAGGATTTTTTTAAGTCCAATATTTTAAATTATTTTTTGATTAAAAAAAAAATTTTAACACTCCACAGAGGCAGTATGTTGATTGACGTTTGATTTGATGTGTCACGTGTAATAAACCCATGGATGAATCTTTTAAATGTAGAGGAAAAGACTTATGTCTGTTTAAATGTATGTGCCGCGTGTAAAAAATATCACAAGAAGTGTCTTATAAATGTATGTATATGTATGCAAAAATAACGCGTGTTAAGCGTATTTAAACTATGGACGAACTAGCAGTATAGTCCGGCGTTGCCCGGGTGTAGTGAAAGCTTTAAAACTAATCCATGGTCGTGGAGCTCAGACTCAGCCTAGAGAATGTTTGTGTGATGTTTGCTGAGAATCGGATAAGAATTGTGGATTTGTATAAAGGACATACAGCCAGATAAACAGACACACACACAAACATCTTGCCTTATATATATATATATATTAGCGATTTTTGCACTATTATAAGAACTGCAACCTTGAAAATTTTGAATATCTCGAAACTTCTGAATACCGCCTCTTATGTCTTTGTCTATGAGTGTATCAAATTTGATTAAAATCGGACCACTCCTTCTATAACCCGATTTTTTCGATTATCGATTTTCGATATTTATCGGGGCTACCCCGACACAAAACGTAGCTAAAAACACTCGCAGACGCTTAGAGAACAACTGTGTAAATTTTTAAGAAAATCGGTTCAGCCCTTTTGGAGTCTATAGCTAACGGACACACACACAGACATACGCACACACGCAGACAAAATTCCATTTATTATATAAGTTTAGATTATTTTTTGATTAAAAAAAAACTTTTAACAATCCACAGAGGCAGTATGTTGTTTGAAGTTTGATTTGATTGGTCAGGTATGTGTCACATGAAATAAAGCAATGGAAGAATATTTTAAATATTTTATGTAGAGGAAAAAATATGCTGCGTGTAACATGTATCACAAGAAGTCTCTTATGAATGTATATAGGAGTCGCAGGTTCGAATTCTGCTGAATATCACTCATTTATGAATGTATGTATATGTATGCAAAAATAATGCGTGTCAAACGTATCTAAACTATGGAAAAATTAAGTGTGATTATCTGTCGGTAACGTTAGTATGTGTATGAATGACAATGAAATGAACATACAAACACTTCAAAGCGATTGGCGTGTAGGTGAATGCAGCCGAAATTTGAACACGGCTCTCTCCGACTTCTCCGACTTCAACTGCACCACAACGCACACCTTCGCTAAAATATACACTACATGTAAAATTCTGACTAATTAGGACTACTTTATGATAGAATTCACGGAATTTTACTTCTTTGAAATGATAAATGCAATAAGTACTTGATGATCGACAATAAAATAGTCAAAACTAGCAGTATAGCCCGGCGTTGCTCGGGTGTAATGAAAGCTTTAAAACTAATCCTTGGCCCTGGAGCTCAGACTCTTTGGACATTGGCACGAAAGACTAAAAAGCAATAGTTGTTTCCAGTTAAAGCGAAACCGTAGACCGAAAAAAATATGAATGGATGTAAGTCAAATTTTGAATTCCTGGTATCGATATCAAATTTTCTGCACTATTGTAAGAACTGCAACTTTGAAACTTCTGAATATCGTTTCTTATGTCTTTGTCTATGAGTGTATCAAATTTGATTAAAATCGGACCTCTCCTTCTATAACCCGATTTTTTCGATTTTCGATATTTATCGTTGGTACCTCGACACAAAACCTAGCTAAGAACACTCACAGATGCTTATAGTACAACTGTGTAAATTTTCAAGAAAATCGGTTCAGCCGTTTCGGAGTCTATAGATAACGGACAGACACAAACACACACACACACACACACACACACACACACACACAGTTCCATTTATAAATAAGTTTAGATAAGATAGATGTAAGCAAGATATTGCGATATAATTAATGGGCCCCAGTCTCTAAGGAAGATTTAAATCCAGACATAAAAAACGCTCTCTACAGTAATAAATTTGCATGTTTAGACGAATATTTAACTTAATCGAATTGTTCCTAGCGAATCGTGTAAGGAAGACCATGTTGAATGAGCAGACTTACAATATTGGGAATTTCCCAATTTTAATTGGGAACAATATTGTGACGCCGGCGAGAAGAAAGGAACACAAACACAAGATATTATAAACTTGTATTTACAGGAAACGAGAGAAAAGAAGAAAGGATAGTCCCTTGCAAACAGTCGGGTTTGTGGGACTTATCTGAAAGTGTTTATATTTCCTGTGTCGTTAAGGCTGGGTTGAAGAAATAGAACCTTGACTCCTGTGCTTCAGTTTCTGTCAAATCCCCTCACGTATCTTGGGTCTAGATAACGGAGAGCAGACGGGAACGTCTTATCTGTAAGCAAAAGAAGAAGCGAGTTTGTAAAACCCACTTACTTGGGGAGTTTGTTGAAAATCTAAAAAGGTAGCCCGTGATTGGTTGTTTTTCATCCAATCATGGGGCACCCAGTTGACGACTCCGTAATAATTTCTATAACAGTTCTAGTCATATTAATGCAGGAGCACTCCAGTACTATATCCTCGGAGCAATGCTGTTTCTGGCTTTCAACAACGACGTTACCGATTTTATCAGTTTCAAGAAAAGTATTTATGCAGGTGAAATGACCTTTCATTAATTCGATAGATACGACAAAACAGAACTTGCAAGCAACTGGTCCTAGAAAAGAACTGCTAGTCCGTTGTTAACTGGCGCAAGACATGGCTTGAAAGTTTGAAGACCAAAACAAAATGAATTTGCATATTTAGACGAATGATTAATATGATGTAATTGTTGGTAACAAATCTTGTAATGAAGGCCGTATTCAATGATCACACTTTCAGTTTCTTTCATATTAATGCAGAGCCACCTCTTAGCTGTTTCTTTGAACCTATGTAGTTTCAAAATAGGTATCTATGAGGGTGAAATTACTTTTTACTGATGCGATAAATACGAGAAAATAGACCTTGCAAATGCACTAGAAAAAAACAAAAATGAAACAAATTAATCCGTTGTTAACTAGAGCAACGAATGTCTTGTTAATTTTAAAGCTTCCAAAAAGAGCACTCCTTTTATTTAATTGCTTGAGAAAAGGTTTTCTGTCTTTCATAAACATGTTTAATGTTTAACTTGAATATTTAACAGTTTGCGCTTTTCTGGACTCACGTTTTCCATTGATATGAAGAGGAGTGATGATATTGAATCAATTTCTAGGTCGACTGGCGTCCTATCGAATAATTCAGAATCCATCTTGCACAAATGTAAATGTAACATTCTTCTGGATTTCTTTAGAAAATTCAAAGGAACCGCAATTTAATCGATCCTGATATGGTAATGCATCGTCTGAAAGCGTACTACTGTATTGGTGACTAAAGCTTACCATTTTACAGCTGATCGGGCGAGAGACAAATGCCAGTTATATTTTTCCAACTCGTACAACCAGACTGGCAACTGGGTCCCACCCATTCACAGTCAGGTTAGCCAAATGCAGACGACAATTCTACTCCTTCAGCTTCTTTTCTCGCACTTCCCGCCTGTGGAACTCGCTCCCGTATTCTTGCTTTCCTGACGGCTACAACCTCCAGAAATTTAAATGCAAAGTCAATACTCATCTACTAACCACTGGACTCTAGCTCTCTCCCCTCCCCTGTATAACCTTCCCTTTCTCTCCACCTATGTATCTGTCACCTGCTTTCTCAGCTTTCTATTGTTCCTTTCTTACTAGTTTGTACTCCTCACTCTTTTCTAATTAATCTTTTTACATTTATGTAGCCCCCTGCACATCAGTGGCATTTCCGCCTTGCTCGGGGTGAAATGATTAAAAAAAAAAACCTCCTGCTTTTAATGTTCACATCCGAATTCTTCCTTCCACGTCATATACAATCTTTAGAAATTGAAGTGTTAATCTTCTATCTTCCTAAAAACTAATAATTTCTCACACATCATCTCACTAACGATTTCTCATTCTCTTTCACTAACTATAAGCCAATTAGACTTACATAATTTAGGTAAGGATGTGCGTTGTGGTGCAGTGGATATGAGCTCGGAACGAGAAATCAGAGAGTCGAGTTGGAATTGCAATTAAATTCATTGCATTCACTTACGCGCAAATACCCTTGGGAAAGGTATTAATCCGTCTCTTCTTTCCAGTTATGGGTTAAATAACAGAACAGATTGGGTTCTATAACCTTGGCTGGCAACCAGTCTACCAAAGAAAGCAATGGCAACCTACTGCGGGATAATCTGCCAAGTCAGTAATGTTTCTTTCGAGACATGATTGCTCAAGTGTGATCCGTATGGCACCGAACTGACTGAATATAATAGTTGGAATCATGATTAAGGTTTCTACTGGTCATAAAATGGGGGATCGGTTTTCTATTGTTATGAGGTAATAAACTGATCCCCCACTAATTACTACGTACATCTCTCCTCCCTCTAGCTATGAGTCAAATAACAGGGTAGAAGCCCTAATCATGATTCCAACTATTACATTCACTTAGTCAGCTAAGTGTCATACGTGATACACGATTTTATCGATCATGTCTCGAAAGAGACATGACTGAATGGGCCGAAGATTATCCTGCAGTAGTTTGCCATTGCTTTCTGTGGTTGCCAGCCAAGGCTATAGAACCCAATATGTCCTGTTATTTAACCCATAACTGGAGGAAAGAGTCGGATTAATACGTTTCCCAAGGGTATTTGTGCGTAAGTGAAAACAAGGTATTCAAGTTGATTTCGAGACATGATCGACCAATGCGTGTATCACGTATGGCAATTAACTGACAGACTGACTGCTTTGTGGAATGCTTCCCTGATCACAACAATCTTACTTTGTTCAATGCTAGGGTTAACCGTTATCTCCGACCCTATACAAAGAAATTGCCTCCTAACGTAACATTAACTTGAATGCCTCCGGTCATTGTAAAGGCTGAAACTAACTGTATATATCTTTGATTTTATAAATGCCACCAGAATTAAAAAGACAATGTATATAATTTCTTGTCGGTGATATATTAAGCGATTCTGATAATTTTTTTTTTTTTTTTTTTTGGCCGGGAGGATATATGACCATCTATGTCAAGATTGGACTGGCGTCACGTATGCTGGGGTTGGGTAATATTTGACCATTGACCCGAGTTTATGCCCTCGGGTGCCTCACATTAAAAATCAACTTTTTGTCATAACTCTTTTCAGTGGGGGCACTGGGCAAATAACTTACAATTTATAAACACAGCATACTATTATACATCATGTTGTACCGTCGAGATGGATACACAGAGAAAGTGTGTTGCGATATTATTCAGCACAATATCAGGTAAGATGCTAAAGAGATATACACAGAACAGGACAATAGTTACAATGTCAGACAAGACAGAACTAGCAACACATAGCGAAGGAGTGCAGATCGCAATAATCGACGAAGTAATCAGTCCGAATATTGCTCGAATGACAATCGAATATTACGCCTCGAATGTTACTATTCTTTACTTCAATAAACCATTTCAGGCCATTCCATCATTCTGACTGCTGCAAAGATGTCAGCCACTCTACAATAGATAGATAGATAGATATTAACGGACTGATAGATAGATAGATAGATAGATAGATAGATAGATAGATAGATAGATATTAACGGACTGATAGATAGATAGATAGATAGATAGATAGATAGATAGATAGATATTAACGGACTGATAGATAGATAGATAGATAGATAGATAGATAGATAGACGGACTGATAGATAGATAGATAGATAGATAGATAGATAGATAGATAGATAGATAGATAGATATTAACGGAC